>JAGKPW010000050.1:0-116713 GCA_019926035.1 Melaleuca alternifolia
ACCCTTGGACTAGACCGAATCGATAGGGTCGGTCTGGTCCTTGTTCCCAAACTTGATGAGTCGGTCTAAGGTCCCAAAAATTAAAGACCGACACTGTGCGGGTTGAGTATGGGATCGGCCTAACCCGTACCATGCTCACACCTAGTTGTAGATGCACACTAACAGCCTATATTAACTCATTCGTGAAATACCCTAGCCGATAGCCCACCCACAAGGCTTCCACATGCACCACGCAGGTTCATAATCAATCCCAAAAAGTCGTCCAATACAGGTACCATTTGCACCAGCAAGAGATGACGGCGGTTGGCCCTCCCAGCTTGATTTTCTCTCAACTATTCTCACTAAATTCATGTGAAAATTGAACTAAAACTATCACCTTGCTTCCTAGTTGATGAATCTCGTGGTTCTTGGCGAAGAAAACCGAGAAAGAGCGCTCCAAGGCCAAAAGGATCCCTTGTTGGACTCATCTCATCCATTTTAGCCATAATTTTTGCCTTATTAGCTGGGCCAAACTTCATATAATTTCAAAACTTTTACGAGACTTTGCTGGTGGGTTGGCCCAGTTTTGCAAATTGCCCCTTCAAACATGGTGGAATCACAAGCGAGCCCCCCTGCCCGGTTTAGCTTTTAGTCCCAGCCATCATCTCTTGGATTAAGTCAATTACTCCAATTGACTAACCATTTTCATTCTCAGGCGAAGGTGATGAAAGCCTACTCTCGCAATGGCCACAAGGTCTCGATGTAGCAGGAATGCAGGTTGAGAGAGGCGGGATGAAAAAGTCATACTGGAAACATCCTCGACATTACTACTCTTACCTATCATGGTTGGCTTACTTGCAGGGAGTGTCCTAAATATAGTTTATACAGATAGTGTTAATTTCTTTCTGAGGGTCTAAGTTTTAGAAAGACAAGAATTTCCCCCACCGTATGAATCACGTTTCTCGACAAAAGAGGTTGGTGTGGGTCTAAACACTAACGACGGCAGAATTAGCAGCTGATCGTAATCGGCATGACGCTGAGGGTAGCATCTCCATCTGCGACACGTTGATGTTGTTGTCGTCTCATTTTCTTGTATGTTGCTGACTCATGGGAACTTGAACTTTCGCAGAATTATTAATGGGTTCCTTTTTCTTGTTTTTCCAAATTTGGAGAGGTCGACTTCTTGGAGATAATGTTCTGGAGTCTGGACAAACGTGCTGCAAGAGCCAGACCCGTGCTTTACTGCTTTAATACATAAAATTGAGGGAAAATTATACAATCAATCCTAAATCTCTAAAGAAGGAATTCTTTGCAAACATATATGTCATTTAGCCTTCAATAGGGTAAGACAGGCATATTGGCTACTTAAATGTACTTATTCAAACAGATCTTGAGCAGTGATGAACAAGTTTTATGATCATTTTTCATGATGTGATGCAACGATTTCTTTTTCGAAAATATTCTGCCTTCCACAATAGAACTAGATAAGATTTTCAGTAGATCTTTACATAATCCTTTTCTCTTTGAACAAATTCTTCACCAGAATGATGAGTCACTATTAACATTGATCAATCTAAGATCTCCAAAGATTAAACATTTCCTCCATTGAATCCTTCTCCTTCATCTCGTTGTTACATATATTCTTCGCACACATCTTTTTTTTTTTGAGTTCGAAAATGCAATCTTTGAATGCTTTCATATATATGATGGAGTTGTGAAAATTATGGATAACCCATCTCTATGCAATAGTAAAAATGGCCGAGGTCGAGCTGAGTCAACATATCTTGAATGTTATCACTAGCAGAGAGTCGGGGTATCCTAATTTACTTATTTTCTTAAATTTCTATTATCAAATTGATTTATTGTTTAATATTTTCGGTTGGGGCTGAGTTGGATGTCACATGGTCATGGTAATCACTTTACATATCACTTCATTAGGAAAAAGAATCACATTGTGATTAAAGTGCATCGATTTCTAGGGAAAAGATCCTAAGAAAATTAAGGTTTATGTTATCTCTACTATTGATTGAAGGAACCTTCCTTGACATAGCTTGAAATTGAACGTGTTAGCTTATTGTAATCAAAATAGAAAAATGTTTTACAAAAAGCGGAAACGCAAAGTCCAATATGTCGGTTTCACGCGGATATAAAAAAAGTTGGGAATGAGTGTTCTTAGTCTGTTTTAGGAATTAGAAAGATGGCATCTTGGCAGTACAACATCTTCCCAATCGATGATTCATGTCGGAGAAATTAGTGACTTTCTCTTCACATCAACGAATAAATTATTTGTAAATTGCGCTATGTTTTCATGACTTGACCATGATTGTAAAGTCCGTGCAACGTCTATAATTTTTCTTGACTGGACCAAGACTTGCTTTGATGGCAATTAACCCTACAGAAGAAGGAACGCAGCAACTTTTGTACGACATGATTTAGCGAACACTGCACGCAATAATTAGAGAACGTGGACGGCTGGAATCTACACATTAATTCTTTTTTTTTTCACAATTTTTGTCGAACTGTATGCATCAAAAGATGTAGCATATCTAGTAACACCATCGACACGTAAATATGAGGCATTTTGTTGACTTATTAACATGTTCGAAGTCTTTTTCTAGGATTTATTTTTGAAGGGCCTTCGATGCATTATCATGCTTAAGGCAAACTACATATTAAAGACACGCTTGAGCTCAATAGATAATTAAAAGAAGAAAACTAGTGAGGCCGCTAGTTAATCAGTTTTATTATTATTCTTGTTAGTCTTTAAAAAACATGATATGCGACAGCAAATTATTTCACATACGACGCGTTGTGATGTCAGTATGAATCTTCCTAATGAATAAATTAAGCACTCCATCACTCAATTGACTTTTAGAAAGTTGGCATCGAAAATGACTAGTAATTTTTTATGTGTGTGATTCTCGATTTTTCAAACCGATTGCCTCAAGAAACACGCATGTAGCTGCACATACAGAATCCATAAGGAAATTGTAAGGCAATTGAACTCTGCGTGCTACAGTAGTCTAAGAGACAACGATAACATCCTCATATGCATGTGACACGGACCAGGTGTTCGTTCGGCCAATCACTCATTCCTTGGCTGCCTTGTACCGATTCAGGGAATCAATCCGCGCATGGATCATGAACGACCTAGCACTCGGTCCCTGGATTGGCCTACATTTGGCCCTGAATGGGCTAGTTCTCGATCCTGCTAGTGCCTCAAAATCGATTTGCACCTAGTTCGTAAACTGATAAAGCACGATCCGTGAACCGATCTCATAAATCGATCAGGGACCGATCCATGCGGATTGGGGAAACGATTCAATACTTGATCCCTCAACGATCCTCCGGATCGATTCCCACCAATCGAAAAACAATCCCTCACCCGATCCTTGGAAGATCCTCTGGATCGATCAATGATCAATCTGCGAGGATCTAGGGAAGGCCCAACACCCGACCGATGAACGATCCCTTGCTGATCCTTGGATGATCCTTTGGATCGGTCAAGGATTGATCCGCGAGGATCCAAAGACGGTGCAACACCCAATCCACAATGGTTGTGCGGTACATATACTTGTCGATCAGCAAGCGACATGCATCATGGTTCATGCCAGAGCCCTCGGAAAACTGACGTCATCAAATGGTACAGGTCTTGATAGAGTGCACCATGGGAATCCTTCATATGTCAAGAGTGCGTGGAACGGTCGTGAGACTCGTCCTGTAATCGAGTTTTGATCACTTTCAAACGCCATTCAAACGCGATAAGCAGCCGATGAAGACATGGACGGATTAGCTGGGATGTGTCCATCCACTACAATGCCTTCCTCATCGATTCGTGCGTCACGAGCCATGCATTGTCTTGTCTTTCGGACTGGTCACATCGCAAGTGCAATTCACATCTGTATGTGGAGGGAAAGGGTTTTTCATGGGGCCTTCTGAGGACAGGAGCTTGGTCCCATGTCACGGTATGCACAATTCTCGAAAGGAAAGACTGTCTAAACCTCTTTTTTCTGGCCTGCATCGGGTCTAAATCCCGTGATTCAAGTCTCGTTTCTTTTCGAACCTTCTGCTCAATAATGTTTTAAGAAAAAAGATTTTGACAGAAGTTCTAACGCAATCAATTCCGCTTTGTTCTCTAATGGGCTCGTAGCTCGAAATTTTGACCTAATGGTTGGCATGACTCTCTCAATCCGACGGTCGAGATAGTGCAGGGCGACAATACCACAAAAAGGTCTAGATTTGTATCGCTTGATAAGAGGAAAATGCCAATTTTACCAGTTTACACCTTGAAATAGATTGCCTAGCTATGATAAGATAACTATCCCTCAAGCAATTGCATTTAATCATTACTATCTCCTTTCCATGGTACTCGAAACGTAGTACCATGCTTTAAAATTTTAATCGAGTTTGCATAATATCCTAACTTACTCGATACGGAGATTTCTTTCTAAATTGTTATTGGGAAGTAATCTCCAATCTCAGAAGAATGACCTAAATTAAGAAAGAAGACAATTGCATTATATTGATTTTTCTTACAGAGAGATTATCTACTTTAATGATTATAAATCAAAACTTTATGAGGCCAAAGTTTGGCATAATTATATAACAGATGCATTATTAGGGTATTGTGATTATATCTACTGATCCATAGAACTAGCTTGATATTATAATGAGCCTAGTTGTCGTTGGATCTCTGCAATGATATCCCTCGATTAGGGGAAACAAATTGAATTGCCAGACTAGGACTTCAAGACAACTTGAGAATTAGAAAAAGACAATTTTGATGGGAAGGCCTACATACCGACAAAGAATTGTATGGAAAACGTGTTTTGGAAAGGTAGCCCGGACGCACCAAGTTAGACCTGTCGACATTTCATGCTAGCGATTTCACAGTTTTTTCAAAATCCATTTCCATAATTCAGCCATTGCTGCCCATTAAAATAAAGTTAAATTCCAATTTCAATTTTCGACTATAATTTGTTCGATCCAAAATTTCACTCACAACCGGTTTTAAGATTTCAATCGTGTCAAGGTATAACATACTAAAGATGAATGGCCATGTCTATGGAGACAACCGTTCTACACCCTGAGTTTTATCACAAAGATTCAAATTGTACACGATGTGCATCTATGCCTTAGCATTATTTCAATATTTCAATTTTCCAGTTTCTAATACTTTCCAATAAAGAAACCCTAATCCAAAAACGATAGATAGCCACGCGAGGAGGGCGACCTCCAATTCATGATCACAACTTCCCAATTTGAGGGTGGTGATGGCAGGAGACGCGTCGGTCCCATGGCAGTTTCAGGCGAGCGGTGCGGTGATGTCATGCATAATGTCCGCCCCCTAGGAAGAAACAAAAGAAGAAGGGAACTAGAGGAAATGGAACTTTCAGGAAAAAAGGGAAATAAAAAAAAAGACATACTTTATGTTTCATCCAAATACCCATTTACATATCTCTTTTTTTGGTAATACATATATGCACCTTCACTGGGTACATATATGTTCATTCGATCGGAAAAGATATCGGATCATATTTTCTAATTATTTCAACTTTTGGATAATTGATTGTGAATAGTGATTGATTTGATTTCTTATTTAAATTGAGAGATGATGATTTATTTGTTAAATTATCTCAATTTCTATCCAGTATGATTGTTGATTATCTTTCGAATTGGTTGTCTTATCCCTAATATAGATGACATGCCATATTTTGAAATATGAAACAGAGAAAAAGATCGTATTGCACATAGATAGAATCACATGAAAGGATTAAACATCTTTTTATTCAAATTGCATGTATATATAACATTTAGGTTAGATAATATGTTAAATTTATATTGCATGTCTAGATAACTTTCTAGGCTTAAGATAGGATTTAGGATAGTCCATTTCCTAATCTAAATTAGATGATATCATGTTGTAGGTTTTTTTTTTGAGTTGATTTAGAGTTCGAATTTAATGAAAAAATTTAAAGATGCACGTCATATAGTGTAGTTGCATATTCATATGCTGTCATATATTATAGTTGCATATTCACATATCATGTCATATGCTTTAATTGCATTTATATGCCATATAGTTTAGTCAAATATCAAATGCATGTCATGTAGTTTAAGTATATATTATATAAATTTAAGGTAGAATTATGTTCTACGCCACGTTATTCAGAGTAGTTACATTTCATATGTCATGTCATTTAGGTTAGTTGCATTTCATATGCCACGTCTTATAGTTTAGGTAATTCATTGATACATGTCATATTAATGCACATCATTCATATAGTGTTATATATGTCGTACATGCACATCATTTAGTGTTGCCATGTTAGGTCATTTACTTATGTTAGCTTTAGTTTGCATATTAGATTAGCTAATTCACATGTCATATGTTTTACATTTTTAGGGCCATTTAATTAAAATTGCATGTCACATTAGAATTAAGTCATGTACAAAATTTAGAGTTAAAATTACATCTCATGCACTTCCTTAACCCAATGTTTTCATAAATGAAAAACCCACAAAAAAGATCATGCTAGGATAGGCATTGCATGGATTCTTGGTCGACAAATACTTTGCAATTAAGAATTGATATGCTTGGCAGAGGCACAAAAATGCCTTCTCTATTCTTGTAGATTGCTATTGCTTTGACTTTTTGGGTGTTATATTAATGTTTGCACAACCACATAAATACCTCTCATTTAGGAAATTGGATTGATGTCAATCTAACACAACCTGTCAAATCATTTTTGAATTAAAAGAAACTTGTACTGAAAGGGCGCTAAAGTAATTTAATAGATCGACAATCTTTGGTTCTAGAAGTAAAGTATAGCACTAGGTACTTTATATGAGGTTTAAATCAGCCCATTTCTTGCATGTTAAAACCTTGAACCTAAGTCGCAAAGTCGCGAATTAGTATGAGTTTTGGAGAGTTTAAGCTAAGTTGAACTTAATAATCTATTAGCTAAACTCCTAGGGTTGTTTGCATTTAGGGGAGGTCACAACAACTTTGAAGACCTAAAGTTGAGTTGACATTTTTTGCTTTTTGGGTTGTAAATTATCTGTTTGATGCACAACAGATTACCATAGTTGCTTTGAGTTCCCAACCTTTCAACAATGCTAGGCACTCGAATGCCATTCTTAAAACCGCTTTTTGTTTGTCAAAGCTTAAATTTTTATATTTTATTTGGAATTTGATGACGCTCAATAGTTCCCAAATAGGGGAAAAATGAATGTTTTAAGAGGCAGACTGAAACTGGGGAAAAGATATTCCCAAAAAAATTGCTGCTCAAGCAATAGCACAATCTATAAAAGAAAGATGAACTGAGGCAACGTTGGCACCAGCGTTGCTCGAGAACAACAGGCAATGACCGTGGTGCTAGCCATGTTCGCATCTCTCTCTCTCTCTCTCAGTTAGGCTGTGTTTGGCCGACCGGATAAAAATTAGGATATGATATTTTTTATCCTATATCGTGTTTGATAGCTATTTAAGATAAGATAAAGTAAGATATAGAAGGTATATAAACCGGATAAAAAATTCCGAGGGGGAGGATGAGATAAGGTTGGATAAGATTTCTTTTATCCGAAACATAAAACCTTACGCTTTTTTCTTTCTCTGCCGTTCACCTACAGACGACTCCAACTCCTTGTTGGGTCTAGGTCAAAGAGTTAGATCGGGTTTCCTTGACCCGGTCCAAAGTTCATTTTTTCGAATTAAAAATACTAAATAAAAAATAGGAAATTTTAAAATTATAAAAAAATTCAAATTTTCTTTTTTTAAAAAATATAAGGAATTATAATTAAAGAATTCCAAAAAAGATATAAAATAAAATAAAGAATGTCTAGGTGGTTGATCACAATTTATTTCATATAGTATTAATTCTATAAGTCTTGAATCAATTTTAGATTTTCCATTTTGAATAAACATTTTTAGTTTAGCATAAAAAATGAGAAAATCCTTAAAATGTTTTAAACTCAATTGAATAAGCTCTTATCCAAAGTATCGATGTTGAAACCTTCTCCTCGATAGCTCTCCAATTCACATCAAAATTTTATGAAAGCGACGAACCATAATTTTCTTTATAAATGAGAATTGTTCAAAGATTGTTTATTA
This sequence comes from Melaleuca alternifolia, assembly GCA_019926035.1. NCBI lineage: Eukaryota > Viridiplantae > Streptophyta > Magnoliopsida > Myrtales > Myrtaceae > Melaleuca > Melaleuca alternifolia. The sequence goes on from JAGKPW010000050.1 coordinate 8,093, forward strand.
ACTTGATTAATTGTCATTGTATCCTCGTAACAGCTGGAAAAAAAAAAAGAACGAACTTTGGACTTTATGCTTTGTTTTAATTGTGTAGTTGTTTGATTTGGTATCGGACATGTAACAAAATGGAAACAAATGAAAAACTTGTATGAGAGAAAAAGAATTCATGCTTCAAAGTGAATATATTAAAATTGAGGTTATTTTAAAAACGTTTGATGTTGAAGGGGTAACCAAAAATTTATTTCAAAGGAACATAATAGAACAATGCGTAATCATAAATTATGATACTAATATGTTAATTTGAAAAAAGATATATTGTTTTGGATGTGAATATTAAACCTACAAATTTGTACTTGCATAATGTTATTATTTTTAAAATATCTGAATTTAAATTCGTAGTTCACCAAATGATAGATTTGATAAGATATGAAGATATTCGACTTTAAATCTGTAGTTCACCAAACAATAGATTAGATAGGATATGAGAATATTCGAATTTAAATCCGTAGTTCACTAATCAGTGGATGTGATATGAAAAAATCCATAAATTTATTATCATATCATATCCAGTAATCCGGATGACCAAATGCAGTCTTATGGTTTCATTTCTTCCTTTTGTTTTCACTATCTAGCTAATCCGATGAAAGATAAAACATTGACTTCCAAAAAATTCCTACGGGGTCTTTGTGAAAACATCCTAGATGCCTTTTTTGTTTGTGGTGGGTATTGCTATTCAACGTCAGATCTATCAATCTTGCATCATGATTGATGGATACTCTGGTATGCATATGTGATGACCAAACTCTGGATCGTGACAATCTATATGAGCATCAATTGAAATTTCTGCCTTCACGCTACGCAATCTCTCTGCAAGTCTTGAACTTGACGTTTCTCTGGTTCAATTTGAATACTTTTCAGTTCTTCATGAACATCGTTAAGTCATTTTTGTTCTTTCTCTTTTACTTTTCTACTTTACAAAGAGAGGTCCAGGAAGCTAACCAATACGTTGTTAACAATTTGGTGGAAATGTCTCTTGACACGACCCAGACCTTTGTGGGGGATTCTTTGTTAACTCAATAATCAGCAGGGAATAAATCAGGGGATAAAGTTATTCAAATGGTGAGATGATGGTGATGTCAGTGTCGCTACATCATCTGACGTCTGTATCCATTTTTCTATTCCAGAAGATATTGACCTCAACCAATGACAGGGATGTTTAATTGACTTAAGATCCTTCATTTGGGATTTTTTTTTTATTTGCACACATGGTGTATCTAATTTTTCGGCTTGAACAGTTCATATAAATGCATGCCGATGACTTCGTCCTTGTATATTAGGTAAAGGCTTCATCCACAAAATGAAAGTTGGGACCTAAGTTTTACTCTATGCGAAAGACTTCATTATTTGAACTGAGGATCTTCCACGCCTAGAGTTTTGCCACCGAGCTAATCCCTTAGGAGAACATTTGGTGACTATGAGGATCTAATAGAACAAAAATTATTTTACCGCACATTCGATGACATGTTTTCAACGCGATGAACACATACATGTTAAAATAAAAAGCTGGATAACCTACCCTGTCTTTAGGTGCAACCCGTCCTGATTGAGATAAATATTTTATGGAAGAGTTAAAAAAATCAAGAGAGCTGCGAAGTATATGCCTTGAAAACTAGCAGGGCCACTATGGTGCTGCTTTCAACCACCACTCAATGGTTGTCCATGGTGGTCGTTTGAAAGTTTCACTATCAATGGCGAGTGGGGTGTCCTGGTTTTCAGTTGATTTGGTTACCACTGTGGCTGCCTTGCTTCGGCAATTACTGGGAGCAGTTGCACCTCAAGTCGACAACGATCACCGCATGTTATCGCCACTCACGAGTGCTCTTGCGAGCTAGATTTGATCTGCAGTTTTGGTTCGCAACCTTGTCATGGTGGTCGCCGTTGGAAACTGCAACCAACAATAGGTGGTTGTCACTTTGTCTGCAAAGTAAGGTAGTTTTTCGTTTTTGTTTTTCAAGTTATTTATTTATTTAAATCCTATCTCAATCCAAATCCTGAGAAACAAGCACGATATGGGGCTTCGACTTTCTTGATCTATATGACATGCAAATTTGATAGTTTAACTAGGGATATGTTCGTTTAAAGAACTATTTTCGGGAAATTGCTTTACGACTTTTCGGTATTTGGAAGATGAATAATTAGTTGATTTACTAAAAAAAATCGACAGATTAAAAGAAAAAAGTTTAAATTGGGAATTTTTTTTCCCTTTTAATAAGAAAGAAATCACTTTTCATGTACTACTCACCAAGTGAAAGCTATATACCTGGAAACTAATTTCATGGAAGATAAGTTCTTTTATCAAGAAGGTTTTAGTGGAAAAAAAATACACACCCAAGATGTAACATGTATAATGAGATCCACTACTCTTTCTAGAATGCTAAGACTGTTAGGAAAATTCTTGTATTGGAAGAAATAGAATCTAAATAAAATTGGACTTTGAGGCGTGTTATCACTTTCTTTTAGGATCAATTTGCGCTACTTAGTTGTTCTAGGTTTCTGGCAAATTCCCTTCAGGATACAACAAAGTCTCGTGAGATTAGTGGATAGCAATTCCGGATAATCTCCTTAAACTCTCTACGAAACAATTGAAGACAAAATTATATTTTGTTGTTGAAGAAAAAAAAAAGGAAGTTCTCTTAAAAAACTTAACAGAACTGTCCAAAGTATGTATATGGCAAATTGAACACACCTCTTGGTGTCTAAACTACTAGAGTCGAACACACCCATTCATGTCATGACTATCCATGTTCAAGACTTGCAATTCGAACACACCTCTTTGTGTCTTAAAACAATTTGTTTTTCCCGAACGGTCACAAGTCAAATTACGTTCAAACAGTCACAAATTAAAAGAGTAAAAATAAATAGGTTAAAATTAATTTCGAAAATAAAAAAGGATAGTTGATTAAGGCTAATTTGGTCTGCGGCGCGCAAGCAAGCCAAGTGCTAAGTGCGTCAACTAAACACGCACCCACACGCAAGTATAGTGAGTTCTAGCTCACTTGCCCATTTTTCATTATTTGGAATAGTAAAACCCACTCATATTTAAAGTGACCAAAACTTTTCTTTCTTTCCTATGTAGGATAAAGAAAGTGCCTTAAGTTTGTTTTATAAACAAACATATCCAACAAAGACATATTTCAATGTCCGTGATTGGCGTGACCCTAACACCTTAAGTTTGGAGGAGTAAATATAACTTTGAATAGAATGAATTTTACTCTGTTCTTACGTGAACTGCTCAGATGGGTTGTATTTAAACATAGCATGAATAGAAAATGACTTATGGTGCTCGAAGTTCCAATTGACAATCACCGCGACGGACGTTATCTTGAATTTGTGAGTACTCGCAGTGGCCTCAAGCATCCACCATGGAAATGGTGTGCATCCTCAGGCGAAGGAGATAAAGGCCTACTCACAATGGCCACAGAAGGTCTCGAGGTGGCCGTCCGGCCCTAGCCACTGTCCGACGATCAGTGCTCATACCCAAATGTTTCGTCATCCCTATGTTGTCTCTGCTTCTTATTCATAGCGGTTTCATTAACAGGAAGCAGGAATATAGGTTGAGAGAGACGGGATGAAAAAGTCATCCTTGAAACTTCCTGGACATTACTAATCTCACCAATCATGGTTGGCCTACTTGCGAGTGTTCAAACAGATGTCGTTGACCTCATTTCTGAGGGTCTAAGTTTTAGAGAGACAAGACCTTGCCACACCGTATGAAACACGTTACTGTACAAATGAGGTAGGTGGGGGCCGTCAGAAACGCCAATGACAGCAGAATTAGCAGCTGATCGTAATTGGCATGAAGCTGAGGGTAGGTTATGCGGCAGTCAAACCACTTTCATCTTCATCTGCAATATGTTCATGTTGTCGTCATCTCATTTTCTTGTATGTTGCTGTTTCCTGGGAATTTGAACTCTGGCAGAATTACTAATGGGTTTTTTTTTTCACAAATTTAAAGACGTCGACTTCTTGGAAATTATCTTCTGGAGTCTGGATAAACGCGTTCAATGAGCCAGACCCGTGCTCTGCATGATTTAAATACTGTATACATAAATTTTGAGAAAAATTATACTGTTATTCATAAATGAATTTAACGAGATACCGGTTTTTCAAGTCTCTAAAAAAAGAATTTATTGCAAGCATGTCAAGTGCCTTCGATAGGGTAGAAACATCTATACTGGCCACTTAAAAATACTTGTTCAAACTAATCCTGAGTAGCACTGAAGAAGTTTACAGTCATTCTTCATGATTTGATGCAAGGATTTCTTTTTTTATGGGCAAATTCTTTTGAAAACAATTCTGTCTTCTGTAGTAGAATCCGATGGGATTTTCAATAGGCAATTACATAATATGTTTCTCTTTGAATAAATTCTGCACTGGAATAATGAGTCACTGTTGATATTGATCCTTCTAAGACCTCCAAAAATTCAACACTTCCTCTGTTGAATCATTTCCCTTCATATATATATATTCTTCGTACACATCTTTTCTTTCTAAGTTTGAAAATGTCAATCATCAAATGATTTTTCATATATGATGAAATTTGGAAGACTTATGGATAACACATCTATATGCAATAGTAAAAGTGACCGAGGTCGAGCTGAGTTGACATATCTCGAATGTTATCTATAGTGTCAATCTATCCTATTTTACTTGATCGATTTATTATTTGAATATTTTCTGTTAGGGCCGAGTTGGATGTCGCATGACTCTGGTAATCACTTTACAAATCACTTCATTAGGAAAAATAATCACATTTTGATTAAAGTGCATCAATTTCTAAGGAAAAAGAACATAAATTTTTTAAAGTTTATGTTATTTCCATTCTTGATTGAAGGAAACTTCCTCCGCATAGCTCAAAATTGAACATGTTACCTTATTATAAGAAAAAAATAGTGAAATGTTACATAAAAAGTGCAAACATAAAGTCCAATGTACAGATGCCACGTTGATAAGTATTCTTAATCTTTGTTAGAAATTAGAAAGATGGCATCTTGCCAGGAAAACATGTCCCCAATCCGACGACTCGTGTCGGATGAATTAGTGACTTCTTCGTCACATCAACAGATAAATCATTTCTAAATTGAGATATGCTTTCTTGACTGGACCATGATTGTAAAGTCCGTGCAAAGTCGATCAATTTTCTTGAGTGGACCAAGACTTGCTTTCCGGTCAATCAACCCTACAGAAGAAGGAACGAAGCAACTTTTGTACGACATGATAAAGCCAACATTGCACGCGATAATTAGAGAACGTGGACACCTCAAATCACGCCAATACATAACGAACTAAACTAGCATATCTACTAAGACCATCATCACGTAAATCAATGGCATATTCTTGACTTATTAACATGGTTGAAGTCTTCTATCTAGGACTTATTTTTTAAGGTCCTTTGATGCATCATTGTGCTTAAGGGCAAAATACATATTGAAGACACGTATGATTTGAAATAGGGAATCAATTAAAGAAGACCGGTGAGGATGCTAGTCGTCTTTGATTATTCTCGTTAGCTTTCATATATCGTGGTCTGCAATGACAAAGTTGAAGGCCAGTATCGAAAGAGACTAGCGATCTTTCAATGCGCGTGACTCTTGATTTTTCAAATCAATTGCCATAAGAAACACGCTTTCAGTTGGGTGCAAATTCCACGAGGAAATCATAAAGCAATTGAACTCTACGTGCATTAGCAGAATAACAGGCAATGATAACGACGTCATATGCATGCAACATGGTTCACGCCAGGTCTTGATTATATTGCGCCATGGGAACCATTCATATATAAATATTGGCAGGAGTGCGTGGAGTGGACGTGAGATTCGTCTCGTGATTGAGTTTTGATTCTTTTTAAAGGCGATTAGGAGCAGACGAGGACATGGACGGGTTAGTTGGGAAACGTGCGTCAACAGCAATGCCTTCGTCATCGATCCGTGCGTCATGAGCCATGCATTGCCCTAGTCTTTTGGATTGGTCGCAGGTGCAATTCACGTTTTCACATGGAGGGAAAGGGATTTTCATGGGGCCATCTGGGACAGGAGCTTTGTCCCCTGCTATAGCATGCGCCGATCGTGCTGCATACATGTCTAATTTCTCGAAAGGAAAGACTGTCTGAACCTTTTTTCTTGGCACGCATTAGGTATACAATCCTGTAATTCAAATCTCCTTTCTTTCCGAACCTTCTGCTCGATATCTTTGAAAAAAAAATAGACGTCAGTTGAAATATTAGCGTTATCAAGTCTGTTCTGTTCTGTCGTGGGTTCACAGCTCAAAATTTTGACCTAATAGCTAGCATGGTTACTCAATCCCACAGTTGAGATGATGCGGGGCAACTACACAAAGGTAAAAATTTGCATTCCTTGATACGAAGAAAAGACCATTTTTAGCCATTTACACCTTGAATCCGATTGCCTAGTAAGAAAAGATAACTAGCCCTCAAGCACTTGCGTTCAATCTTTACAATCTCTAATGTGTGGCATTCGAAACATAATGCCATGCTTTGAAATCTTAATCGAGTTTGCATGATATCCTAACTTACTCATTATATTATTTGGAAGTAATCTCTAATTTTAGAAGAAGGACCTCAATTTAGGAAGATAAAGATCGCATTACATTGAATTTTTTTTTCTCTGAGAGATTACCCACTTTAAGGATAATAAATCACAACCTTTGTGAGGCCGAAGTTTGGCATAATTATATCTCAGATGCATTATTAAAGTATTGCCATTATATCTAACCGATCCGTAGAACTTGCTCCACATTCTTTGACCCTATTTGCAGTCGGATCTCTGCGTTCACAGGAAAGCTTACTTGACAACTAAGAATTGGATCCCTAAGAATTGGATCCCTCCGTTCGAAAAAATGTGTTTTTCGGAAGGAAGGCAGGACACACGAAGTTAGACCTGCCAACTTTTCATGCCTCATTTTCAATAATATCTCTTGGATAGCGGCCAGCGATTCACACTTTGGTCAAACTTCAAAGTTCATATCCATAATTCCACCATTGCTGCCATAGTGAAATAAAGTTCGATTAACAATCTTCAACTCGTTCAGATGTTAATTTGTTCGATCCACGAATTTCTCCAACTTTTCCTTGGTTGGCTCCAGCTTCTTTTCTGATTTCCTATTGTCCCGAGGAATCACATTCTAAAGAAGTATTACCATGTCCATGGAAACCACCGTCTTATGCCCTGAGTTTTATTACGTAGATTCAAATTGCACACAATGTTCCTTTATGTTTTAGCATTATTTCAAATATTCCAGTGTTTAAACTCCGTCTCTTTCATAGAAAATAAATGATTTGGAAAGTATTTTCCTAAAAATGTTGGTGGGTATTGTTTAAAGAAATGAATGAATGAAAAAAAAATTCATCGTTTATGGAAAAGTTGAATGATAAATTTTTGTTAACAATGAAAACTTTTTCCTTTATCTCATCATTTCAAACTATATAAGTGATCGTTTTTTGAAAAATCTTTCTGCAAAATAAAAAGGGCTAATAATTCTCAATAAAGAAAACCCTGATTTCAAAAGACCATAAATGGCGGTGGATACAAGGACAACATCAATGGTGGCAATGGCTACAAGAAGTTATTTTTTATGGTTGTCGATAGCTGCGGTGATTTGGCATCATTGATTTGTGAGGCTCAAGCCTTGTCGTTGATTTGGCAAGCTCGAACCTCGGCAGCTTGTGGCGAGGCTTGAGTTCGCTTGAGGGTGACCAGCCTTAGAAGAAGAAAAAAGGAAAGGGAGAAATAAAGAGGAGGGAAAATAATTTACTTTTTCACTTTTGAAGTGGTTTTTCCCATTCAATGAAAATGTTTTTCATTGACTTACGCCGAAAAATCTGAAAATATTTTTATAGGAGTTGTTTTCCGTGAAATGAACAAGTCTTGATTCAAATTCTTACAAGTGTAGTGAATAAATTATCAAAACTAGTGAATAAAAATAAGTAATTTACCAACTTCTTTGAAACTTTGCTAGTATTTTCAGTAAAATATTTACGCTCTAAGGTACTCACCAACATCTTGATAATTTGTACGTGAGCATCTTTTTAAAATTTTACAAGTGTGGCTTAGAAACTACCAGCACTATTGGAAATTTATCAACATTTAAATAAATTAGTAAAATCGCCAATTTTCTTTTTCAAATTTGACAATTGTTTGACATATAATTAGGGGTGTAAAAAAACCCAAATCGACCCAATAATTTCAGGTACTTTCATTTTAGTTCTCCTTTCGATTCGAGTAATAAGTAAAAAGCATGGGTATCTTCATGATTTGGTTATACTTGGACTGACTGGAAATACATTAAACATACGTAGAAAAGGAAACCCTGAAACCTAAACACTTTCCTCCCTCCCTCCGCACTTTTACCTCCTCCCCCACCCTCACCGCTAAGATCACCCTCTTGGCCATCATCCACCAGACCTCCATTGATGGTGCCTCCTCCAGATCAACGTGGACAGCTCACCATCGACTTTGCCGGAGCTTGTGTACAGTCCAGATCCGGACATATCTATGGACGTCGAGTTCTGTAAATCACTTTGAATTGAGAAAATTTATGGACTCGACCCTCTGAGTTGGCCTCTGTCTCTCTCCTCCCATAGAAGTCTCAAGCATAGTCTAGTCCCTCTCTCTCTCTCTCTCTCTCTTCCTCATTTGTTGAATGCATTGGATGTTTGCCTCATACAAAGAATCTGAACTGGGAATATTTCAATTTCCTCTTTTGCTGTAAGCCTGTGACAGGAGATCTAGAGGGACGAAGAGGAAGGAAGGAAAGCAACAACAAAAACATAAAAGAAGTGCAAAGAGTAAACCGGAAACTCAAACCGACACAAACCATTTTGGATCATAAGAAAAAATCTATATATCATTTGTGTTTAGGTCGGTTGATCGATTGGTGGAAACCCTAACAAAACCGACCCATCGACACCCCTACATAAAATACCAATTTTATGAGGAGCTTAGTAACATCCTTATAATTAGCAAGTTACCAATTTCTTTCAATGAGCCACTTTCACTTAAAACGAGGCCTACTTGTCACTATAATGAATTTACGAATACCCAATAAATCTAATAAATATTCAAACATATCTCAAATTGTACAAGCGTAGTTCACAAGTTGCCAACTTTTTTGCAAACTTTATTAGCGAGCTTAGGAACTTACTAGCACCGTGATGAATAGACCAACCTCCATAAATAAATAGATATATATATATATATATATATATATGATACAAGCCTTTTACAACTTAAAAATATTAAATTTTGTCTTTAAACACAATGAAGCCCCTTTCGCCCTGGATATAAAGGATCGTGTGGATATTGTTATAAAAAGATGAAATTCTCTAAATTTATGAGGTAAATTGACGCAGTTCTTAGGCTCCGTTCGTTTCATGAAAAAATAACTTTCAATAAAATATTTTTCGAATTTACCAATGTTCGTTTTACGGAAAATGAAATAGTCAAAGAAATTAATTTTCACCGATGGAAAAAACACATTTAAAAGTGGGGAAAATATCTTCCGTTTTTTTAAAAATGGAAAACATTTGCTGTTTTTTTTGTTTATCTTTAAATATCGCGACCTCTAACAACATGCCTCGACCTCGCTCGACGCCGCGGAATCGACGGTTTTTAACAAACGAACACAAAAAAATATTATCATTTTTCAGGAAAATATTTCTCGAATTTTTTTTTGTGAAATAAATGGAAACTTTTAGATAAATAACTCCAATTGAACGTGGAGGGATTTCCTCTACATATACCCGCAACATGATTATGACATCATTCTTACGCTCAGCTCCCGTGGCCGCAGCTCGACGAGTCATGCGACCATTCCTCTCGGCAAAAAATCTCGAGTCTCTGACCCGAAACCACTTAGAAACGAGGACGAAGCTGTCAACGTCACTTCCTCTCATGTCTGCTGAGCGAGACAATACACTTTTTTCAGAAGCGAAAGTCTTGGTTTGGTTGACACTTTCAGGGGAAAAGCCGTCACTGATAATGAAAAACCGTGTTGCGCCTTCTCGAAGTCAATACACGACCGGGAACAACGCTTTATCCATCTCTTTCTGCGAAGGTTCGAGCTGCACCATGATGAGTTTCTAGAATTACTGATGGCGGATCGTTACTTCCGATTGGTGTTGCTTGACTAGGAGAGAAATTTTGTTTTGTTTTGTTTTGTTTTTTGCCTTTGTTTTTGCATGTACGAGTGTAAAATATAAAATAGGGGAGTATTTGTTTCAAATAGCTTAATTATAAGGAAATATGTTTTTTGAAAGATCATTTTTCAGGAAGATATTCATTTTTTTAAGATTAAGGACTTTAAGCACACATGCTTTTTCTTGGATTATGGAAACAAGTGATCGAACAATATAATACATAGAATAAAAATAAATCGGATGTTGGATTTACATGGTTTAGTTGGTGTGACCTATGTCTTATAGGGAAAACAAGGAAGAATTCTACTATAGATTAAGTAAGAATGGAGGTTACAACCATGCTCAAGTTAATCATTCCCAATTTTTTTTTTTGTAACCGAGATGTCCGGACCAGCTTGCGCGCACCTCGACTACTCCTTAGGGGAGACTAGTACAGCAATCCACCGCCATGGCCTCCCACTTAAATCACAGGCGCTTCCTTAGGGAATCGAACCCGAGACTTCTACGAAGTCCAAGTTCGTCTTAACCAGCTAGGCTACCCATTGGTGGGTATTTCCAGTATTTATAACCCCCAATCAAACCAAAAAAACTTACATATTATTTAGCCCTACAAGTAATCACGAAATAATCTCTTGATCTTTTAAAGAAATTCACAAATCTTACCAAAAAAGAACTATTGGCTTCAATGCTTTATTGCTTAAGGGTGTAATACATAAAAAAGTCGTCTCTTGGATACTCTCAATAAGAAGTCACGCTTCTTATATATATTCACAAGAATTGGATTCAAAATATAAAATATCTTTTTAGGAAACCTTCACCAACTGACAAATCATTCGACTATGAAATCTTTTTAAAATAAGAAAATCACTAGAATTAGAGAAATTTTCTCTTCATGCTCAAACTCAAGACACATTTACAATATTTTCATTAGCCATGAATGATTTTCTGTTAATTGATCATTTTTAGTAAACCAAACCCATGAATCCTTATTTTGGCACTTAAAAGATCTAATTCATCCTATTTATTAGTGATGTGAGGATATATGTTTATGTGAGAGAAATGAACATATTTCACAAGTTTGTTGTTTGCTAAATTCTTGTGCGACGGGATCCACAAGCTAGATGATCAACTGAACTTTATGTTTCACTCTCTTAGTCATCCTTGCTATAACTATGCCGACAATTTGTTATAGGCTTTACTTGAAAAGTATGGTGAATTATAGGCAAGATGATGAATATTGTGGATCTAGTGAATAGAGCCAAATTACAAATCAAATTGGGCAATGAGAGAAGCAAATTTACCCTAGGTTAAATTTCAACCGCAGCAACTTTGTGCATGTCGACCAAAGGGTGAGTCCAACCCTTGGTCAACCACCTAATGTGAATTTGGCCGAAAAAGAAATAGAGAACCATGGCATTGCGTATCAAATGATATAAGTAGGTGTGACACCACATTTGTATAAACCCTCAAGTGTGCTGATGAATCTTGCAAGGAAATGTCTAGTTTTATCCTTTCCCCACATGAGTCAAAGATCATCCATGGCAATGTCAGGCCACAAGAAGCCCCCGGGTTCAAACGGACTAGAGATGGCGTTCTTTTCGATTTTGTTTTTTTATCATGTGCAAAAGAACTTATAAATGAATTCGAGATCATCACACAATTGCCATGATCTAGAAGCGGACGAACATTCCTGGTGGGAAACCTCTCCGCTTCTTGGGCGCGTCATGGGGAAACACCCTTAACGTTAGGGCAAATCCAGAGACTCCCCGACATATAATTCGCTTAATAACGTGGTCAAATTGCCTAAACTCATTTTAAAAGAATGTACAAATTGTTGTATCAGAGTTAACTAAAACCCTTGAAAGTCAAGTCAATAAATAAATCCATGGGAAAAATCAACCTCTTTATGGGCCCCGCCAGATTTTGGAATCAACTAGAATTCTATTTTCGGCCGAGACGTGATCTCGATTCTTCTCTTTTCTTCTTCATATTTATTTTTTGGTTTTTGCCTCCTTGAAGTCGACGTATTCCAGCATGGAATCAGCCGTTCTAGAATTCTATTATAAACGATACTTCGCGGCAACTCTCCAAACGTGTACACCTTTCTTGTTTCTTCACCTTTCTATTCTCTCTCTTTGTCACTTGCCCAATAAGTTTACTATAAATTGCAACTCCATTCTCACGTCGGTCCCTTCATCTACTACCTTAGAAGATTTCTTGAGATAAACTTCATCACTTCAGGTTTTCATTTTCCTGGTTCTTGATGGTGTCGAGTGCGAGTCGGATGGAATCGAATTGGATAGTGGACACTTCCCTGGAGCTTAGCACATCGTATCCGGTGAGATGGACCTAAGTTTGCAAAGATATGCAGTGATTAATCTCGTGTTTCCTTTTCTGTATCTGTCTGTATCTGTGTTTGGTGAAAAGAGAAGATCTTTAGATGTTTAACTCAATCTCTCTTCTTCTTCTTCTTCTTCTTCTTCTTCTTCTTCTTCTTCTTCTTCTTGAACCAGAAGAAGGAAATTGTTCCAAGAAATGATAACTCTCAAGGAGGAAGACAAGAGGCCGAATTTAAGCATGAGGTGAGTTCATCTATAACAGAATTTGCGTCAAGAAATAGGAATAACGTAGACATATAAAAGGTCAGTTTACGAAATTATGACATGAAGGTCTTATGGCTAATCGGACGCATTTGACGTCCAGGATGAGAGCTAAGAGTAACAGAAAATTTTACTCCAAATCTGAGGTCGGTCTGCATGACTTGATTGCATTTGTTAATAAGAATATCACTCAAATTGGAATCCAGGCCACCTATTACAGTAGATGAGGTCAAATTCCACTTACAGTAGGCACCTATCACTCAAATTCCACTCCAAATCTGAGGTCGGTTCATGACTTGTGTGTGCGAACTGGCACTCTCGCCCTCTAAAATGGACATTAAGTGCAAAGTGTGTAGCAAAATTTCGCAGCAAATTATTATTGTTCAACAGACTAAGTTTCAAGTACTTTTAGACAACTCTGGTTGAAGTCAAAGAGTGCACAACGGGAAAAATGAAATGTAAAGAGGCAAAGTGAAACTAATCTTACTCTTCAAGAGAAGTGGAGCTGACGGGCCTAAATTAAAATACAGAAGAACTTTTCCATAATAATGAAGTTGAAGCCCTGTGACAATCCTGAAAACTGGACCATTTCTATACGAAGATTAAACTTAAGAGGTGATCTGTTTTGTTTTCTGTAGGCCGATGTACTGGCCGAGGAGTATCACCGAATTAGCCACGAGAACAGGAAGTTGACTGAAAAGCTGACTGCTATGCGCGAGAGCTACTGTGCGCTGTACAACCAATTGAACTTATTGGAGAATAAAAAGTCTGAAAGTGAACTTGGCGTGTCAAGAAAGAGGAAGCATGAAGCTAGCGTCTCAGCAGAAAGTTGCTATTACCACGAAGATCAAATCTTCAAGAAGCCAAAGGATAGCTTCAAGCCCAAGGTTTCCAAAATCCACTACCAAACTGATGCATCCGACTTGAGCCTTGTAAGATCTTAATTTATAACGGGTATAATTTTTTGTATTTCTTTAGCTTCTACTTGGCACACAGAAATTCGTCTTCTCTAAGTACCAAGGGAATTCCACTGTTTTGATTCCTTTTCTCTTTTTTCTAATTTTTTTTTCTCTTTATGAATTTGGACTTGCTGTAGGTAGTGAAGGACGGCTATCAATGGAGGAAATATGGTCAAAAGGTCACAAGAGACAATCCATCTCCGAGAGCTTACTACAGATGTTCCTTTGCCCCGACTTGCCCCGTTAAAAAGAAAGTAAGTTACCTTAGCCAGACCTATTGAACTCATTTTCTGGAGACTACAATCAATCACAGTCAATAAATCAAGAAATCACGTGTTCGATGATAAGTAGCCGAACGAATTCAATCTGACTCTCATGCTTCATTTGCATCTTCAGGTACAAAGAAGTGTTGATGACCCATCTGTCCTAGTGGCCACATATGAAGGAGAACACAACCACCTGAGCCCGTCTCGGCCCGTGATTCCAATAGTTTCTGACAAACAGGGACTGAATCTGGGCGCCCCTCCAATCCCATCGCCCTCGAAGTCCAGATCTTCTAGTCCTAGGAGTACTCCTGCTTTGATGCGCCTGGGTCTCGACACCCTTTCTGCGAAAAAGGGCCCAGAAACAGAAGCCGCGGCATTTCAACAGTTTCTGGTGCAGCAGATGGCCTCTTCCTTGAAAAGAGATCCCAATTTCACAGCAGCGCTAGCGACTGCGATATCGGGAAGGATAGTCGACCAAGCCAAGATCGAGAAGTGGTGAATGGAGAGGGCATTTATTCATCAGAGTTGTGCATTTATCATGATTTTGAGGATTAAATTCAACAGTCAGGTTATGAAACTAGTTGGATTTTTGACTGAAAATGCAAACATTTCTTATCTTTTATACATTGGCCAAAGAAGCAAGTTGTTCTCGCGCTTACTTGGAATTTAGTAGCTCATATTTGGTATATGAGCTACTTGTATTCGACTAGATTGTTTAGAGGTTTAGTCGAATTTGAGTAGCCTGTTTATTGTCTTGGTGATTTGACAATGGAACTTTCATCTAGTTATACTGTCTTTTTGGGATGGCTCTTACTTCTTACAATTATCATTATTCACTACAATAACAATAGCACGCACGCAAGCATACATGATTGAAACTAATCGAATGGGAAAATTATCAAATTGGTTTTTAACCTACTGTAAACCTTTTGATGAAATTTCAATGTTGCAATTTCAGACAATTGTTGCTTGAAAATCCTGACATGGCGGTCTAGTCATTACAAGTTATCCTGCATGGCAAAACCAATGTCTAACATGGAAGAACTTAGGCGAAACAATGCTGTTTGCTTAATTATTTCAAGTTTTTGGATTTATATTCCTTTTCATTTCTTTTCTTTTAAGGCTACTACTAATTGCCTTTCTCTCCGACCCTGTTACTTATTTTTTGTGATGAATTGCTCGGGTGCAATGCCAACCTGCGCTCTCTGTTTGTATTGCCATTGGTTTCACATAGCCCTGTAGTCATTGCAAGCACCCTTACCACCACCTCCACCCCGTGTCTCCTCCCTCTCTGTCAAGTGTTGTCACCCACCTTTTATCTCTGCCTTAGTTGTGAAGGGATTTATCGCAAATCAAATCAAAAAGATCACTGAGAAAGAAAAATAAGACAACACAAAAGTTGATCCAAGTTCACTCAAGAATAGGACTACATCCTGCAAAAGATCTTAATATATTTTGTGGCGGCTCAATTATATAATGATCTCTCATACAAGCAAAATATACAACACTTATAAGTGAGCCCAAACTTTAAGTCCATCATAACCCTTTTTTACCCCACAATAAATGGACACACTAAATATATATATATATATATATATATATATCTAAAATCAAGAAACATTGGACGTGTCCGGTATGAGAAGCAATGGTCCCGAAGAATTTGCCAACTCCAACAATTCAATTACCTCAAATGATCGGCAATAAGAGCTTGCAGAGGCTAGGCCGCAAGTTTAGGTAGAGAGAAGACAACGAGAGGTGGCTCGGTCATGGGTGATTGCCCATAGCTGTGTTGCAGCAGGCTCACGACGGAGATGAGCGGTAGATGGGATGTCGTTGAGAAGACATGGACATTGTAGTAAGGTGGATTCGACAATTAAACAGAGAAAGGAAGAGGAGAGGAGAGAAAGAAGATGATGAGTAACAAAGAAAGAAAAAGAAAAGAAAATTTGGAACAAATATTAAGTGAAATGATGTCATCTTATTAAGCATTATACATATTGAATGACCTCCCACTAATAACTAAGACTGTTACATTAGTATTTTCATGTGTCAATTAGTCAGAAGGATTATGTTAGAATTCCTTATAAAGACTTAGGAATATTTAGACAAGTTGAACTACTCATGACTGAATTAATATTAACACGATATATTGGAGAGATCTATGTATGGCCGAGACTCGGCTATCTACTCATTTAACACATATTCCAATTTGTTATCATAATTAGCTTTCTTTTCTCTTCACTTTCTTTATTTCATCCATTTCCTGCTCCTTCCACCAGCTCTGCACGCGCTTTTCTTTTCACTTCCAAATGAAAAAGCTCTGCGTTCGCAAAAAGAAAATGAAGTTCTCTATTGACATGGCAACTGAAAAATCATTAATAAAGTTAGGTAATGACAAAGATTGATAAAGACCAAGAAACTCAAAAACGACAAGGCACGGAAAAGATAAAAGGGGGCAAGGAGTTCATGAGAGAAACTATGTTGTCTCTTTGGCTGGCGTACAGATAAAATAGATACATTTGTAGAAACTTTCATATACCCATTTGAAAGACGTCATTCGCACAGGACAAACTTTTGAATCTTCTTACATCTTCGACTTAGAATGGAGAAATTCTACCTTCACCCTTTTGTCGAAGTCCAAGGAAGCGTTCAAGCAACATCCCTGCCTTCGTTCCTTTCTAGGAATTTTCCTTCACGTTATGATGACAACGGGGAATGTTTTGTTTTCTATGACACAAGCAAATAAGAGGACAATGGCGACCGAATAATCACATGTGTTAAAAAATTGACTGTGCTTATATATAAATAAAGTATAAAAAAAGATTCTCTACCATCAATGAACTTGATAACGATTATCAAATGTCAGCCATCGAATGGCACCGAGTTTCTAAAAAACAATCAACTAGTTAACGGATCTCAACCGTCAAAAGTGCATATCACATTGATAGACCTTAGGAATTTCCTCGAATGTTCAAGATTCTCGCGTGATTTTAGGAACACGGTATCCTGAGTAGCGCGACCGCAAGGTCCTCGGCGAGTGGCCGGGGTTGGCAGTGGCCAATCCCGGAGGTCGTATTCCCATGGAAGGATCGTAGCGAGTGGGGTCCCTTTTCTTACTCTTAGGAAACATCCCCCACAAGCTTGGAAGCAATGAGACGGCCACGCCAATTGGAATCACGCCAGATCGGGCACGGCCAAGAACGACACGACACACCGATCGGTTCCCCCTCTCTTTCTTGATCGGTCCCGCCTAGAGCACCAAGAAGTCAACAATCAACAAAGAGAGGAAAAAGGGGGGGAAGTCAAGACATTTCCCCATTGACTCTTGTAGGAAAAGAAACACGCATGGCCGCATATGTTGATTATCCCAACGAAAGGCAACATCTCACCCACTCCTTGGTCTGGTCGTCGTCTTGTTTCTTGGTTCTTGTCCTGTCATTCTAGAGAGAGAGAGAGAGAGAGAGAGAGAGGTCGTTCCTAGGGCTTGAGTCTGGAGAGACTTTTGGGCTTCGCGGACTTTCTGCAGTTTCGCCCGTGAGGACACGGAACGCAGGCTGATCAGTGTATGCCCCTTCAAGGGAAAGGCTTGACCAGTGAGGACAGAACAAAGGTTCTTCCCGTCTAAACCTTCAAATTATTTTAGCTTGAATGAGACGGCGGAAATTACTTGAAAATTGAATGATGGACGTGGTGGCCACCACATGCATTCATTGCGGAAACACGGCTCTTCCTTGCTTGCTAAGGACAAGCGCTTTTTCGGTTCTTTTATCGATCCGAGCTCTCGATATCCTTCATTGCGCGTTTGGTACGCGGGCAGAGATAGCTCGCTCGCGAGGTCAATTTCTGTTTTCTCACGAATTTGCACATTCCTCGCACGACTGGCTCTCTTTCCTGAGTCGATCAATTACTCGGATGCTTCAGTGCAGAAAAAAATTCGAGAAGGTCACTGATCTTTATCTTTTATCAAAGAAGATGAAAGACAGAATAATTGTTCTAAAACTTCTAAATCTATTGTATAGCGGTGGCCAATTCATTCGAAACCTTGCAATTAGTCCTAAATCTTTTATAAATTTTCTAATCTAGACATAAATCTATAATTTGGTTTTTTGGTGTGAGAGTTAAGCTAGCAAATCGTCAGAAAATTTATAAGTAAACTGTTAAATCATCGATTTGGTTGTAAATTACACAACTAAAATGTTTAGAAAAAATCAACAAATCATTAAAATTTTTAAATTAAATCAATACAATTAAAATATTTGGAATTAAATTGACCTCCATACAATAAATTTACCATTTTTTGGACAATTGTCCCAACAAAAAAGCATTGTCTGCGCTAAAAAGAGAAACGAAAAATAATCTCAACACATGAATCCATTCATTTTTTATCCATAATTTTAAGATTTCAAGACAATCAATGACCGATGATCTGCGATAAATATTTTGAAATTACATGTAATTGACTAAGGTGGAGGTCCAATTAAGCTAATGTACCAACTCTCTTGGATTTCCATGCAATGGCTGATTATCAGAGCGAGCAATCTTTAGATGACTCTGAAAATTGGCATCCAAACTAAGTCCTTTGAAAGAAGTGTTAAAAGATCGAAACTGCATAATCGCTTGGCTATTCACCATTGATGAAATTCTTGCAGCAAAATTTGCTTGATACACTAAATGAACACTAAATGAATTACCTAACAACGAATTGGAGAAAGAACAAGATCATTGCTGATGCTAACATTTTTACAACAAAATCAGATATATGGCGGTTGAAGCCAATCAAGAAGCAAATTAACTACTATTTACCGGGCAGATCTGTAGTGCCCGAATGGCCGCATAGGATGATGGTTACATCGATGAGCTTGTTACTCAAGAAGCAATCATATGTTCTATCAATCTGAGAAACTACTTGTCTTCTCTCCGGCTAGTTCTTGCTCTCTGATCTATTCCTCTCTTCCTGCCACGAATGTCTCTTCGGACTGCACATTTTACTGTATAGACTTGCCAGCCATTCAGCTTGGACACAGAAACGAGAAACCCTCTCAAGTGCAAAAACATCTTCTGATCTAATCCTCGAGATGAGAATCTCACATTGTCACAATTTGATAGACGCCACTTATTTTTGATACACCAAGTCCATTCTGAGCAGTTGCCGGGTTGCCTATCCTCACTTTGCATGTTGCGATTCCTTGAACGATCTTCCGATACTTCAAGCCGCCTGAAGAGCCCCCATCTTCATTTTAGGTGTTTCGGCATCTTTCTGCATTTTCTTCTTTTCGAGTTCTAACTGCTTGCAGTTGTCGTTGTGTGCCCGTATAAACATTCTGACGAAATTGCGCAGAGTTGATACAACTGCCAAGAGTTCAAGACATTTGAAAATGAATAAAGCAAAAGAGGAATGTTAGATGACTCAAATCTTGGCAGCCGAGTGTCTAAAAGAAGAATATTTATAATCACAAAGAATGATAAAGAAGTGCGTGCAAGAAATCAAACTTCAGGCTCTTCAGGGGAAGAAGAAAGGAGTATTCATTGAAGGATCCTCAAAATATCTTTCCAATCTACACATCATGTTGGTGTGAAGATTATTTCTATTAATCTATACATAATTTTTGTGTGAGATTAGCCTGAACAAGATGCAGACAGAAAAAAAGAAATGCCCTTCTGTCGTGAATTTACCTTAAAAGCATCCAAAGAAAGTTAATCTTTTCACCTTCTTAGTCTGAAATTTGATTGTGCAGATGCAAATCACACAAAGTGGATGACAAAATGCTAGTTTCTCACATTGTCCTTAGATAAATTCCAGGAAAAATGATGAAGCCTCACTGATTACTGAAGCTTTAAAGCTATTTTACCATCGATCCATAGCTCCATGCAAAAAGAAAAAGATACTTGCAGTGCTATGTAACATAAAATATGCACTTCTTATCCAAACATGTCGGCGTTGGTAAAGATTGCAGCCCAATCCAAACCTCCCAACATATGAGCTCAAAACAAGTGCTTGCACTAGAGATGCAAATTTGTACTCAGTAAAATCAGAAAATTAAAACAACCTTGCTCAAATGGGCAACGAGCTGGATCTTCCCCAAAATAGAAGGCCAATGCATCTGCACTTCTACCCTGGAAACATTGACATATGCAAGCGCACTTAGTTGTCAGTGATTCATCTGAACTATAAAACCTCATTACCTATAAGCACTTTGAACAAACAAAGAGGTGCATACCACACTGGAATAAAGTGAAGCCAATGACCTCACCTCCGCCTCGGCTATCCCAAGAAACTCCTTCAGATTCTGAAGGTTTCAATGTAGAAAGGTAAGGTCCTGTACCAAGGAAGTGCAAGCAAAAACGAGAAACCAACACATGCCTAAAAGGGCAAACAATTTGTTTGATTCTCTTTCTATTTTCAAATCAAACAAAGAAATAACTCAAGCACAAGCCGATAGTTAGATTTCCATGGACGATCTAAATGAATGCTCTTGGGATGTAATTTATAATTGGGAAAATACCACCAAAAATTCTAAACTATACCCTCCCTAACACATTTAGGTAATGAGTTTGGTGTTTTTTTTGGTATTTTTCTTTTTCCAGTTCCTTCTCTCCATAATACAACTGGATGTTGTTCAATAATCTATTGCTATTGCTCTAAACCATCCGGAAGGCTAAAACCCAACTTGAGAAAGTCAACAATATCTTATACACTTCATTTAACTATGCACCTTTCCTGTTACTCAGATTTTCACTGAACTAGTAAGAAGTAGGCTCGTGTTAAAATCACTTTGCTGAGCACTGAGCAGCCAGTGTGCATTACATGACTTTGGTCATTACTTGTGATGGACATGTAGTGTGGTACTGTTGAGAAGATCACAATTCATATCACCGGTTTAATAGTCAAAATACATGAGCTATGCCAGGTGAGGGAAACAAGTTGCACCTCTGACTCCGCGAATGGCATCACAACCAGTTAGGTCTCTGGCAATATTAGCAGATGATGAGTTCATAAGTCACACCAACAAGGATGCCCTTCAGCATGCCCCCATTAGCCTTACCGTGTTGAGGAATATAAATCCCAGATATTCACTACAAAACTCTGGAAATTGCCTGTATGACCAAGATGCATCATGCCACCTACATGCATCATGCTGTCTGATACTCCACTCAAGGGCCTTGCACATAAACTCAAGCAAGACAGAATGAGCAGATGCAGTACCTCACAAAAGTTTTCTGATACAGGACCATCATTTTCAGAGGCAGCAAATTCCTGAACAACTTTTTCAAGCCCCTTACTAATGGCTTCCATTTCTTCCGCCAAGAACTTCAATTGTATCTGCAAATCACAAGTTATTGCCTTTAATAAAAATCACAATAAAACTTCGTTACATTAGAAAGGAGGAACAAATAAGCACCTTTGATGAAGCTTCTAAATGCAAAAGTTCTTTGGGGAAGTCTATAACTTCTGGCAGCTTCTCTGCAAGCACCTAAAGTTTGTCCAACAAATTGATTGAAATAAGGCCTGAGGGGCATGTAAAATACACCAAGCTAAACTATTAGGGAAGAGGGCAAAGTTCAAACTATGTTCAGAATAAGCTGAGTTTAAGGCGACCCACAAGGGCATGTACAATATACCAAGCTAAACTATTAGGGAAGGGGGCATAGTTCAAACTGTATTCAGAATAAGCTGAGTTTAAGGCGACCCGTAAATGCATAAGTTCTTTGGGGAGGTCTATAACTTCCGGCAGCTTCTCTTCAAGCACCGAAAGTTTGTCCAACAAATTGCTTAAAATAAGGCCTGAGGGGCATGTACAATACACCAAGCTAAACTATTAGGGAAGGGGGCAAAGTTCAAACTATGTCCAGAATAAGCTGAGTTTATTATTGAAGCCAATGAAGAGTTGTACAAATAATTGACTGTTCAGAAGGAGAATATATATTCTTGTTCACTGGACAAAACCCAGAGCTCGAACATATCTATGTATAATGAAACAAGAAAAAACTGATTCAGCTGCTTTCTATTTTTAATGATCAGGATTGATGCAGCATCATCTCATATAGTTAAATAAATTTGAACTTCATCAATTTATGTCTCTCTTTTTCTTTAAGTTTTGCACATAACAAGGGTAATCTGACATCCTCCCGGAAGAAATACTAATTAAAGAAAAATGCAATAGGTTGATGAGACTTGTCCATACTAATCCATTTTAAAAAGCAGATTTAAGCATGTCATCTGCTAATTTAGTTGCTGAAAGCTGCCCCTCTACCAGAAATGCCTTAAAAAAATTCGAGTGACCTGTTATTTTTGTAAAAGATAACACTAAATGTAGTAAGAATTTTATCAAAACTTACTGAGTGATTTGTCAAGTTTTCATGGATACTGAAACACACTGGACCAATGAACTAAATGATTGCTCCTTTAAGCAGCCAATAAGGAATTGCACCAAAACTTAGTAAAAATGGTTTTAGTAAAATTTCTTAGTGCATTGCTCTTTCGTAATTTTAAACCGTCTTCAAAGCAGTACTTAGTTCTCTCTCCATAGTTTTTTCACACATGAAGAGACCTCTCGTTATCATAGTGATGCTTTAATTCCCACCAAAAGTGCAAATAAGAATGAAAACAAAATCTTTCCATTTCATCATAAATGAGTTCGTCCCTTGTAATACTTACTTAAATGGTGCTCCCACAGACCAGTTGATCATGAATATTTGACTAATTAAGCATTAAAAAAAAAAACAAAAAACTGCTGGTGCAAGTCTACCGTAGAATGCCTTCTTGGGACAGGCAAACATGGAGAAGCACAACACTCGTAATATCTTTTCGTAATCCTTTCTACTTATCACGAACTTCCGTTCTTACAACAACTTTTTAGTGTTTTGCTGAAGTGTTTCAGAAGTACTCTTTTTAACCATAATCCCCAAGACAAGATGCATGTACATGTTGTACATCACCTCTTATTTATCTACTTGGTCACAGCCTAGATCAGGAAAGTTCAAGAAAAGATCTAAGATAACAATAATCAATTTTTTCTCACTCCAAGAGTTAACTTTAGCTGCTCCAACCCAAGCACTACCAAGCAATGCTCTTCAAGTCCGTCAACTTGAAACCAAGAAGGACAAAATAATATCGGTTAAATAAGGAGAAAACGAGAGGTCTTACCTTACAAAGATAATGCATGAGAGTTATCTTGTTGTTCTTGGCTCGTGTATCAGTGAGTTTAAGGAGACTATCCAATCGGAATCCAATTGCAGAACCTACACAGGTCAGAATTATATTACAGGTAGGAGCCGAGTTTCAGGAAAATAACACAAAACAAGTCTATAATGCCATAAAATTGAGTCAATTAATCAAGAAGTTAAAATTACTTCCCCTATCAATCTCAATAGATGCATGCTCGGCACATATATACATAAGTGATATACATGCCATGTACTTTGATGTGAGAAATACGCTTGGGTAGAGTAATGAATCATGAACGCCACATGGAAAAAGAAACTCATGTTGTCAATTGCGTGAGCTGTTATTTCCCATAGCAACACAAGAGAACTAGAAAGAGGAAAACAGAATAATTTACTTAAACTAGAAGAGAGAAGAGCAAAAGGCTGTTGCTACAACATTAAAATATCAAACCATAACTTCATACTGTTAAGCTTCCAGAAGAGTTGGTTTTCATTTGAGAGAATCTTAAGCGATATTAAAACGAAAGGTTCTGAGTGAAAATCTGTACATTGTATTAGAAAAACTTCTAAGTGAAAACCTAGCCAGACCCTCAATCGCCTCCCCAATTATATATTTTTACTAGCAAGGCGCTTATGCAGAGTTGCATCAATCTAAGACTATTTTTTTATATATATTCTAATTGTGAGTTGTTAATTTACTTTGCATCATTTATACTGTGAGGTAACTATTAGATACATTTAGGGCCTCACAAAGTTTATTAAAATTGCCTTGGTTTTCCTTGAACAAGTCCAAACACATGCTTGTTTATTCAATAATTCTTGGCAAAGCAACAGCAATGTTAACAACATGAAGTCTTAGTATTGGGTCAAAATACCTTCTATAGTTACAATAAAACTCTTATATCATCACTTACATGTTTAATATCTAGCTTTTTTTGTTCTATTAAAGCATAAGTGGTAAATGCTTCTTTGGTTTTCAGTGGTGGTTGGCAGTGTTCCTGATGTAGTGCAGGACTAACAAAGTAAGAATCAACTTATATATTTTTCTTACCCCGTGCAGTTCCTTGATTCAACGCATTTCCCAAGGAAAGAATTGTCTGCATAATTCGCTTTAGTTTGACTGAGTTCCTAATCTGATCAGTTGGGGAAGAGTTAGATTTATGCAAATAGTTAAAGCTTTTGAGGAAAGAGATAGAAGATGGAAGGAGAAAAGGCTTGCCTCTTCGGAAGCAGCATTCACAACATTCAAACTACTACTGAGATCTGAAACCTGGAAAGATGAAGTAAATCAAACAAATAGCTTGAGAGAGTACAGAAGTAAAGTTTGTAAACAGGTGGCCCAGCTCAGTCACAAATAAGAATCTGACCTGGGAATGAAATTGTATCTTAAATGAGAAAACCCTAAGCTTGGACTCTACTCGCGGAACTTTCATCAATTCTAGGAAGAACTGTCAAAATAATAAACAAGACAGTTGAAACCAAATTATTTATTATAACATGGATTTATGCAAGAGGTTTGTTGCACGACTGCGAACATCTACAAAACCTGAACCGCTAAGAAAGGAAAAAGGTGTAAGGTCAGGAATCAACTTATCATTAACATACAAAAGTATCTTTACAAAAAGTAAGGAAATGGATAATAGATCAACAATATATCATGTTGCTCAACAAGGATTCCAATTTTCAAGTAAGTGTTTCCAATTAGCAATCAATATTCACCATATTGACAACAATATTATTTATAACTACAGCCCATGCCAATAATATTGTTTAATTTGGATCCATACAGGTTTTTATGGTAGGATCTATCCTGGGGCATTCCTAGTTAAAATATCCTAAGGAAGGCAGTTCTGGAAGAACTATCTTGTATGGCACTTGTTTCTATCATATGGATTCTATGCGGAGAAAGGACAAAGAAGAATGACTGAAGGAATAGATTCTTCTTTAGAAACAGAACAGCACTTTCCTTTTCTTCTGGATCTTGTAAACCGCTTAGCTATCTAAACTGTCCTTTCTCCAAAAGTCTTTGTTATGCTCCATATATACATGGAAATGCCATCAACATTCTCTTTTTATGGAAGCATTATTTTATGGTGCAAAATGGTATTGCCAAGAAACTTGACTTTTAACAGATTTGCAACTATGGAGATCCACATTCAACATTGGTTTTCAGTTTCCCTAAAAGTGATTTCCATTTAATTAAAGATATGCTATAGCCTTATTCTCAATGGTGTCATATAATCAATATAGAGATTTGCAAGATGATATTTTGAAGAACAAAAATAGTGGACATGAAGATGTGATCTTGGTTTACTCATACTGCAATTAGCCAAATGACAATGAAAATTGCTAACCTGCTCACATTTTCCCAGGTTTTCCTTGTCTCCATTATATTTCTAGAATGGGAAAACAATAAGCCATAAGAAAAAAGACCAAAATAATCAAAGTCCAACAACTTCATTTTCAAGTATGGAAAGGAGAGAATCATGTTGACAGAGTACATATATCACAAAGTACCTTGAGTAAGTCAATCTCTTCTTTTGTTGGGCAGAACTTTATAAGGTTATCAACCTGATCCACATCTAAAGCCGAATCATCTAGGGCAAGGACAAAACTCTGCATGACATTTGGATCCCATGTGCATCAAATGAGAAAAGGACAGGCATAAATTTCCTCCAGTAACCATATTGTGCCAAGTTTCAATAACAGCTATCTAGGAAGAGAAGTAGCCATGTCAATTGAAATGAGATTTGATACAACTTTTAGCCAAGGTTGAAGTAAATTTTATCAGTTCGTCATTGGTGTACACACATTAGATAGCAAAAGCAATGTCAATGTAAATTGAACTATTGCATAATCACTAGTTTTCAATTAGCAAAGTAAATTCTGCTAGGCGTGGTTCTAAATGGTCATAAATTTTAATATACGACCCAATACACATCACACCACAGGCAGGGTCAACACAGCATTATCAAAAAACTCCACTATATTCATGGTTCATCTATCTTTCCTGAAAAAAATTCACACTTCAGAGCTGTAACTAAGCATAAGTTGCAGTCATTGTTTCTTTGCCTTCACAAGATCTGTGAGAATCTCCAATATGAGAATGCAGAATGCAATACATCAATCAAGTTTACTTCAAGGATAGGCAATAATTCAAGTTAGCATGCTACAGGTTCTTCCTTACTAATGTCAAGTTCTTTTTTTTTTGGGGTAAAGATACTAGTGTCAAGTTTTGTTAACACTGAATGTAAAAAATTTACTCTGAACATGTTATATACATGTCCGTTCATGTTGATATTCAAGTCAATTAAGTTAAGATATCATCTTGCGTTCCATTCCAATTTTCTCTCTCTCAGTATATTCAGGGAAGTTTTCCTAATCAGGTCATGTTATTTTGCCTTGTTAGACTTTGCCACCCATTTTTCTTCCCACGAGTAAACATCAATGTTATCCCTCTACATTATGCTATATGCCAAACAAAATGTGTTTTGTAGGAAAATTTACACCATTCAACTAAGCAAAAGTCATCTTATTGTCAACTCCCAGTATAAAACCATGGCAGCCCATACCTGAACAGTACTCAAAATTTATGGATTATAGATCAAATTTTTATCTTTATCATAATATAATTGACCTTAATCTGCCATGATGCCATATAAGAATACAAGTAGAAGCAGCCCATCCAGTTAACAACTGGAGAAGGGATTACGAACATGTCATTTCTCAGAAAAATTATAAAACCATCAGTTTCCTTGATAACCTGATAATAATGTCAGCTCATCATATGAAAGATATTTATCTTACAGTGAGACTATTTTTAGATTTCATAGAAACACATTTCCAGCCCCACTGTTTCAACTTCTCAGCATACTTCAGATCACATAACGGTTAGCTTATTCTAATGGCAACACCACATCATATGGAAGGGATATCTGAATCATGGCACTCATAGACCCCACAGAAACACCTTTTTCCCATCCAGACTTTTGACTTCCACATAATTGCTTAATTATGTAAGATTTAGCTTACCATCAAATCAGGCAAGGGAACTTTGACCTTTGTAAGCATAATCTCACAATTGTATGCCCTCCGAAGATCAATCTGTGACAAACAGTCTTCTAACTTCATCAGAAATCTTACCAGCAAAAAAACTGGTGACAAGATAGCAAAAAAGTAATACATATCCAGAAGACCATAAAACATATGGGTCCGTCTTATAAGAGCACAAAAATAATCTCTGTTAGAGCAATAAAGGCACAGATAGTATTGGCAGCTGCCAAGACAATTTAATTTATAAATTATGTTAACAACTGCCAAGAATCTACTTCTTACTCAAACCAACACACAGCTAATTTGGCAGCTGCAGATCATCTTAGCTTACTGTATCCTCATTTCCATTACAGGGTTACCAATACTCATCAACCCAAGAGATACAATAGGGCAATTTTCATCAGAATATTCATCATGTAAAACTTGTAAAAAAAGGATCAACAAAATTCAGCAGACAATAGGTCAATGAGATCCGCTTGAACTCAAGATGATAAAAGGTTGGTTACGGCAAGTTCAAAATTACAGAATAAGACAGCACAAGCAGAAGTACCAGCTGAATTTTATCAGATTTACATCCAGAAGCACGACTTGATTTTCCACGAGTGCTTTCTGAAGTTGAAGCTGCTGAAAAAAGGCTTTCAAGCTCTGACATGTCAAACTCTGGAGCTCTGTACAAGATGAACAAACAGATATTAAAATCTTGGAAAAAAGAGCAGAGGCTGCATGGAAGGCTCTCAATTTGTAATGGGCAAAAAAACAATGGACAATTGAACAGTTCTTACTTTAAAGTATCATCAGACTTTTGTGCCTCTGCCCATAAGCTTCCCTGCATAGCCCTTGTTAGTTTTAACCAATGATAAGGTTTCAGGTTTGCTTTTTTTTGTTGAACCTGGTTTCTTGGACCTGAATGTGATAAAATCCGCCCCTTTGGGATCAATGGTGCAGTTGGAGGCACAGGTCCACTATTCCCTCCACTGAGAGGATGTGCAAAGGCACTATTAGGTTTTGAAAGCCCTTTACCTAGAGGAGCTGGAGGAGGGGGTGGAGGAATGGTTGCCAAATTCTTAGAAAAGGAAGCTCTCTGTGTCAAAACAGGAGGTGGAGGAGGTGGTGGTGAAGGTGTTGATAGAAAGCCAGACAAAGGTTCACAGCCAGGAGAAGGGGGAGGTGGAGCTGTGACAGTAGAACCTGGCAGAAGACCAGATTGAGGTGGGGGAGGGGGAGGTGCTGGGGGTGTAACCATTGAACCAGGCAGAAGGGCAGATTGAGGAGGTGCAGGTGGAGGCATAGGAGGTGCAGCTGTAGAACCTAAGGTTCTGCCAGAATAAGAAGGAAGTGGAGGGGTAGGTGGAGGTGCTGGAGGTTTATTCACAAAACCTGAAACAGCGTCAGAACGAGGAAAAGGAGGCAGAGGTGGAGGTGCTGGATATTTAGTCACAAAACCTGAAACAGGATCAGAACTAGGAGGAAGTGGAGGTGGAGGCTCAGTCACAAATCCCGAGTCAGGTTCAGTATGCAGAGGAGGTGGAGGTGGAGGTGGAGGTGGAGGTGTAGGTGGAGATGCTGCAGATCCACTACCCAAGGCAGTCTGAGGACATGGAGGTGGAGGTGGAGGTGGGGGTGGGGGAAGGGGTGGGGGCTTGGAAACAACTGCCAAGTTTTCAGTGAAGGGCACCCTGGAAATGAGGGAAGCAACTGATGCAGAAACTTCAGATGCTGGAAGGGGATCAGATGGAGAGAAGTTATTGCCAATGGATGATGCAACAGTTGAGATGACATGGGTTGGATAGGAGGCATTTGGAGACAAGCTTTCTGCAAGGTTGGATAAAGATTCCACTAGGCATGGAGAAGCAGGAGCTGGCAGAGGAGGAAGTGGAGATGAGATCTTGCTAGCCGGAAAATCAAATGGCCCTGAAAAAGAAGATTGAGGTGAAAGATGGGATGACCGACCACTGTGCTCCAGTACATTGTCATCTAATGGAGATAGCATTGGCTCAAAGGTTTCGCTTAGCAAGGAGTCTTCTGATTCCATGGCTAACTGAGCATTTTGAGAAAGCTTATCTACAGCTGTGTGTGGCCCAACTGAATTACTAGATAAAGGTGGCTGGCGTGGCAATACCAGTAATGATTGTGGCGAAGGTGGATTTAAAACTGCACGGGACTGCATTGGCCTAGATATGTTTATCATGGGAGACGAAATAGCTGGGATAGATGATTTTGTCAATGGATCGATGAATTCGTCAGTCTTGGATGCAGCATGGTCTTGCAACAAAGCTGTAATGCCAAGAACCAAAGGTGCACTATGATACCTTGACACAGGAACAGACAATCCTTGCAATGAATTAGCATTCAAAACGGGAGCAGACAGAGAGGTGCGAGGTAATCTTTGTGAAATAAGCTTTGCTGGATCAGGTCGCTGGGCAGAAGCCTGTGGTTCTTTGACCTCAACATTTTGAACACCTAACCCCGCATCTTGAGATGGTTCTAAGGAAGAGATGGGTCTCTGCTTGAGGGCCCGTCCTTCTTGCTCTTCCATTTTCTTGATAGTTGTACCATCATCTTGAGATGATTCTAAAGGAGACGTTGGATGTTTCGCAGGAGCCTCATCTCCACTTTTATCTTCAGGTTCCTTCTGCTTGTTAGTTTCCTTCACCAGACTTGAGTCCAACAACAAATTTGTTATATCATACTGAGCACCCCCACTTTTTAGTTTTTCAGAAACGACACTTGTCGCCTGGATTTGGTGGAGCACGTTAAGTGCTACATCTGCTTTTGGATCAGTCCAGTCGACACTGCTGAAAATTTCTCGTACTTTATCAAATGCTTCCACAGGCAGGCCTTCTTTCTCTTCATTACTGGGCAACTCAACTGGAATAAGAGAAGAAGCAGCATCCATGTCCGAGAAAAGAATCTACCAAGACCAAATTAAAGAACACGAATAGTTGATCAGAAAAATAAATTCGCAATGGTGTTGATCAATTTGGGGTACACACCATACCTCTGCTCTAAAATCCTTTGCATATGGATCTTTGGAATTCCATAACACATCAATTTCATCACGGTTAAGCATCAAGATATTTGCCCTTATGAAAGCTGTGTTAAACATCACTCTGAACATCATTTCTTCACGTTCAAGATCATCATCCAGGCTACTACACTCAAGGACAACATCACCTTGAATGTGGCACTGGATATCAATTTTAACTAGCTCACAGTCTGCCTGCATTGAACATATTACATTATAATTGTGCTGACTTTATAATGAAATGCAAGCATGGATCAGCACAAATGTAGTTGATGTGGATCGCAAATGTAGTTGATGGAGCTGACTTGCTAGTGGCCCTTCCAAAGTGCCTTGAAGCAAATAAAATTGGCTCTACAATCATGTGAGGAAATGCAGACGAATGAAACAACACTCTGAACTAAGACCAACAAAACATGATTGTATACATTCATGTAGTTAGAGATACAGCAGTTTTTCTAAAAGATCCAAGTTCAAGCTCCCGCCATGCTTTGCTGTGACTTAGACTTTCTATGACTCCGTCTCCACTCTAGATACAAGGCGTTTTAGTGCACGAGGCTCCCACTACGTGTCTGGGGAGATTGGCTGTATGCCTTTCCCCTGCTTCTGCAAAGAGGCGGTTTCCAGGTATGGCCTCCAAGTCACAGTGGACTAACCTCCAGGTTATTCCCAAGACTCTATATAGGCTCTGGATGATGTATAATTTTGACCATAGCAAAACAAAGACAAGATACTGAGTTTGATCATAGCTTGGCATTCAGCATGAACTGTCCATGTTGGTATAGACGAATGCTTTTCAATTGAATTAGCTTCTCATTATCAAAATTTTTGCAGAGAAGGAAAGTATGAAAGCCATTTAGAAGTAGAAGAAGTATCACTAATAGTGCAGGAGCATCAGCTCCTCTCCCACAGGGGGGATACAATTCAATTTTTAGGGTCTAAAGCATGATTTGAGAATCCAAACAAAGCACAAGGAAGGAAATTACGACAGAGCGATGATAGTAGACAATGAAATTCTGAGACATGATGATATAAGGTTATTCCATGAAGCAGAACAAAAGCAAAGCTACCTGCTTGTAATGCCTAACAAGTTTTCTCCTTTTTGGTGTCGAGAACAGGAGTTTGGGAGTTTTATCAGTGACCATAAATGGGTCCTGTCCAAATATCCTGAAGATGGGACGGCAACCCCCTTCAGCATCCAAAGTAGGAATTAATCTCAGCATAATGCAGTCTAATGTGAGAGCTCTGTCCAGTGGGGGCCACTCTGAGCAGACATTTCTTCTTGATACATACTGCAGATATCTCAACTGTGATGGCAATGGATTGAGAGGTGACATCAGCTGCAAGAGTTCACGAGGTGCTTGCTTGTAAACCATATCCAATGTTTTCTGCTCTCCTGTATATTGCTTCCTATAAATTAGAAGGGCTGCCAACATGAATGCCAAAACTGGCCACCCACCTCTTTCACAGTGCATCAGTAGCACATTCTGTTGCCCAAGTAACAACCAGCTCTCGGAGGATCTTAAGAAGTGATGGATCATCTCCATGGTAAGTATGGGGCAACCTTCATAATGTCGAGGGTAATCCATGACAGTCATATCATACTCAGACAATAAATTGGCAATATGGCTTTGGTTCTCTCCTTCCCGGAAATTGAACACCATGAAAGAGGCATCAGGGAAATGGTCATGGAGCTGACCCACTACGCCTCCAATGTATACTATATATTCATCCTCCTCCAAGACATCAGTGGTAAAACAGTAATCAAACACTGCAGTAACAACTCCGCCATAAATGAACAAGACCGGAGAATATTATTCCTAGCGAAGATGATAAAAAAGAAATAAATCGGAAAAAATAACAGCACATCAACGAATCAACTCCCTATGGGACCAATGTCGAATCCGAAGGTAACACGCACATCTCAGAAAAATGCAGGACGAAGAAATGTGAGCTATGTTGGCAATACTTACAATTTACTTTAAAAGGATAAGAAAAAAAAAAGAAAAGAACATTGTGTGAGTGCCTGCAACAATCGTTTATTGCAGGAAAACCATTCACTGCAAGACATCTAAAGTCTTTCATTTTAGAAATCCTTTTAGCACAAGTTACATTCAAACGAATCATGGATTTAGAATCTGTAGAAGGTTGATCTCTACAACTTAAAAGTCGCACAAAGGAACTACCCAATCAGAAATGATGGATAATTGCAACCTCGTGAGGAATTTCTTTTCAAAAGGTTTCAATTAAATTCCTGACAAAGAATTTACTGACAGAGGAATAACTCCACTTCCGTAGTCCATAAGACAAGACTTCCTCACTTCCCCAGCACTTCAAGAGCAAAATTAAAAAGGAAATAGCCTTAAGCATTTCAGTAACAAACACCATCACAGAAGACATTTCCACGGGCAGTGCTAATCACTTGGCAGGTCCATGGGCTCAAATCTAAGGTAATTTCTTATTATTCCACAAATACACGTCTGTCACCGCCGGGGTGTACGTGCACAAAACCAAAAATCTTCTCAAATTCCTTTTGCATGGTGATAGCGCGAATGTAAGCACCTAACAATTTCCTTGCAAGCTATCGCCATTAACACCACTTTAATCTATCGACAACCGACATCTAAAATGAACTGAAAAGAAGCTCCTAAAAGTGAAACCTCCCAGCAATGCACCCTGAATCATCAACTAAGAAAAGCTCACCGTAGACTCTTTCAGAAATCTCCAAGAGCCCCTCGGGCGGCTTCTTGTAAAAGAACTTCCTGAACAACCCCATTGTCTATCGAGGGCTATGAACCAAGAAAAGAATACATTCAGACACCCACATAGACAAGAAAAGGAAACCCGTGTCGGCCATATATAGCCGGATCGCAGGAACGGTGTCCCAGAGACGAAGACAAGACGAGAACGTTGAGACCCGACATTGATGGCCTCGGAGGCAGGGACTGCGAGCGGATGGAGGGGGCATGTGGCATGGATTGTTGCTGGGTCTTTAAGGTTAAAACTCCTGGGCACAAATTCTTTGGCGTCGCATCCACACTTTCGCTTTCGAGCGTCAGCGAGAGCGAGACTTAGCTTTCAATCCATGGAAAGCGAAAGACCCAGAGAAGAGAGAGAGAGAGAGAGAGAAGTGAGATACGGCATGGGAAGATTAAGGACGTCATTAGGGGAATGTGGGACACAAAGATCCGAGCTTTGTCCCTTGTCTGTAACGCGCGTGGGACGCTGTTGCTTTTGTTCTTTTGTTTTCTCTTTCTTCCGGCCCTTTGTTTTCGCTCTTGTTTCTGTTTATTCCTCAGTCGAGGGGGATAAAGATGCGTCCTTTTTGGATTTCATCTTCTGTCTCTCTCCAAGGCATTACATCACCTTTTCTATGGACGTGCACACCCCTTGTTTCTGCATTGGGACGTCGCATCGATTTGTTATTGCATGATTCACCAAGATTTGGATAATCTCCGTCGTCATATTTTATATATATTCGCCTGATATTTACACTATTCACTATTTAATTTACGTAAAACTCATATATATGATGAGCACGAGACATGTATCGCCTATTACATATAGTATGCAGAAATCCAACTGATGATATTAAGAGCTTATTAAGGTCTCCTCAATTAGAGAAGTAGCAATCATCCTTTGATAAGTGAAAGTCTTTCATTGATTCTATAACTTCTTAGTTGTTCAAATTATTAGATGTTTATGAAATCATTTTCCATATCTTCACAGATAAGTTTAGGCTTTAAAGGTCGAGGAGAAGATGTATAATTCTAAAGTAAAATTCTAAAGGACATTTCAAAATCAATAAACACGTAACTGAAGCATGATCATGCTATTAAATGATTTGACTTGAGTCATGTTGTTTAACATGTGAAATTTTGGTGGTACCAGTACCAACTGTTACCTAAGGTGTTTGGTAAAAATATGGTTTAATATTTGATCATTGTTTATACAAATAAAGTTTACATAAAAAATCAATTGTCAAATAATTCAGGTACGTAGACGTATTACAGAACATGGCCTTACCAATTGAATTTGATGTCCCCTTAAAAATCACATAAGCTATATATGATGATGGTAAATCGCGATAATGGTGTAAGCAAAATTGACTATGGTGATAGAAAGAAAATAAGGGCCGGTTTTATGTGGGAGCGTAGTTGTTGGTATCCCTATTTGAATCATGGAATCTTCTAAAATTGAATAAATAGTTTTGATTTCTACGATGATCTTAATCAAGTCCATTTTTTAAAACTTTTTATCTTGTTTAATCAAATAAAAAAAAAATCAATGCGATTTGTGGGTGTTTGTGCACGAGAGAGAGAGAGAATGTTCATTCTAGTACTCCCCACCTGACACATCAATTTGCTTTTGTGATTGCCACGTGACCTGACATGTGCACGGTTTTGCCATATGATCTGCATCCGACAAATAAGCATTTGGTTTAATGATTTGTCATTTATTAACTTCATTTTATTATTGTAATAAAATTTTAAAAAATGAATAAAGGGAAATTATGCGGAGATTTTTAAACACTTTATACTTAGTTTTTTTTTATTGGGTAAAGAATACTGAGTTTAAATGTAAGAAAGTGGATAAACAAGAAGTATATTAATTTTAAACTCAAATCCTAGAGAAGGTACTTTAAATTATACTCTTCGTCAATGCCATATTCGATGTAGTTTCTTAAATGTACTTGTGAATCGCAAAAATTTGGAGCCAGATATGAAATTTTGCATAAGTATTTCAATGGTAAGCAATTCTTATTTGCAAGCGCAATTGTCCAATCAAGTTAGAGTTTTATTCATAGTAGAACATTTAAGCAATAATGAAGACGTTGGTCGATCGCATTTATCCACATCATATTCCGATTGTCAATATACGATCTTAATTTGATCCACTAGGAGCGACCACGTGCAATAATGAGTCCTCCCACTCATTACTCATTTTGGAATGGATGGATGACAACTTCAAATTCTGTGGAGTTGTTATCAAGTAAGTTCTTGAAAATTGAAGAAGTCAAAATACACGAAACCCTAGTGGATTTAGGTCGTCAAGACCTCTATCGGGCTTAAACACCTCACCAAATATTCGGGTCAGTAAGACCTCAACCATGTTTTCGTTGAAATCAAACTTCAAAGTTCTTAAATCCAACTGGTAAAAAGGAATCAAAGATTGTACTATCTGATTCATGACCAATTCACTAAGGCCCTCAATTTGTGCTTAGGTTGAGACTGGAGAACCAAATATAGTACAATTAGATTTGAGATCGTGCCATGAAGGCCCCTAATTGCATTCAAAGGAGAAGTTAAAGTCTGCTGCTATTCAATAGAATATCTTGCCATATACGCCCTTTAATTTTCTTTTGATTACTAAGGAAAAAGAATCAATGGGTTCCATATTTCATTTGGAAATTAAAGATTGTACCAATTTATCAAATTAATTCAAAATTGGGTACACCCTTGTTTTATCTTCTTGGTGCGAATTCATTTTTGCGCAGCATTATTGAATACAAATTTTTCATTTAGCAACCAAGAAAAGAACAAAGCAAGTTAAACGAAAATTTTGTTAATTAAAATAGAGAAAACTGCTTAACAAACAGAAAGAAAAAGCGGAATGAACTAAACACATGTATTCTTAGTGAACAAACTACTGCCAAATTTAATATTCTTGTGGAGAACATAAACAGTACCAAATATCATCTGCTATTTACATACCACGTTGGCTACTCCATCTACTATGCAGTACTCTTTACTGATATACATTTATTCGCCTCGCGATGCGCCGGCATACACCTAGTTGGAGATGAAAGCAGAAAGCTTGGGGAACTTGCAGGAATGGAATGTGCCAAACGTTGGCTCTTAATCATCGGTTTCATACATACTGATGGAGAACAAAATGGTGGGTCGATATACTATACTGAGATATTTCTCCACTTTCAGATTGCTGGGATTCGATTGCGAATCTTGTTGGTTCGCGACAGAGAACTGATTAAGATCCTTAAAATGTTTAAGTCAGTTCGCATCAGTGGTCAATGCAATCGCAAGGCGATCCATCCCGAAGCATAATCTTGAATGTCGACGCGTTGAGTGCCCATGAACTGCAAGGGCTTGCCGCACATTTTTAACTATTTATCGGCACGATTCATAAATTCCTGTGGGTACGATGGAGAGCAAGATCGACGATGTGATCAAGATCGACGATTCAAAATGTCCTTAACTATTTATCAGATTGATATGCCGTTAATCTATAACATATCAATCTGTGATTACTGCTTCTTTAAGGGGAGCTACTCTTGAAGCTACAGAACCTGCCTGTATGGAAAACCCACACATCACTCCCAAATGCAAATTGATTTCCGCTCGCTTTCAGCTCTCATCTCTAACCTGTGCCCGCGGGGGGTCCACCATGTCTCACCGAGAAAATATTAGGTGCGCCGGGCGCTCCACGTCATCGTGTGCCGGCTCAATCAAAAATCGACACATGGCTCCACGTGGAAGTCGGGTCCCACTTTCTGCTGAGTCAAATTTTTACCTCCCCCCTCTTTCTTCATTAATTACCGCGTCCTTCTCTGTCTCCTTTTTCCCGCCCCCTTTGCACGGAAAAGCAACCCCCCTCACTTTTTTTCAAAATTCATTCTCTCTTCATTGATTATTGGGAAAATTTCAAAAAAAGACCTAAAGTGGAGCAATTTTTTCAAAAAAAAACTTAAAGTAAATATTGTATCAAATAAGGACTCATAGTAACCTAAGTAGTCTCAAATAATGACCTGATCTCGCCGGCCGGCTAAATGTCCGCCGGACGGCGAAAATGTGACATTCCGGCGACCGGAATATGGGCAATTTTGTCCAAATTTTTGTCAAAAAATAATTTTAACTTAATTTTTAATTAAAAAAATACATGGCCGCCACCCCACGGGGCCGCCGCCCGCCACCCCCTCGGCGAGGGCTGGCAACTCCTCGCCAGCACCGGGAGAGGGCCGCGACCCTCTTCCAGATCTGGGCGAGGTCACCTGCCCTTCTCTCTCCCACAAAATCTTGCGCCTCCTACCACAATGCAAAACCCCTGAGATTCCAAATGCTCGCCGTGACTGCAGCTTCTTCTTCTTCGTGTTTCTTGCAAAGATGAAGGTGACCCAGAAAGATTCGGACATAATGGCCTTCTGGGACCAGATGAGGGTGTCACCGTCCAGAACTTCGACTGCAGTGTCCACCATCGGCGGGTCGCAAGCCGAGCGCTGTCGAAGTTGATGGTGTGGCTCATCCTCTTCGTGTCTGTCACCTACGTCGTTTACACCCAAAAGCTTGTCTCTTCCTCCCCTGCCTGCGTTGACAACGAGGCCTTCTCCACCTCTCGCCGCCTCACCTCCTCCTCCTCCTCAGCCACCGCTACCAACTTATCTCTCTCCTCCTTGCCGTTGGCCAGCAACAGCACGGCCCTGCCCAAGGGCCGGCATGCCGTTGCGCGCATAAACCAGGGAGAGGTCGGCGACCCTCGCCCAGATCTGGGAGAGGGTCGCGGCCCTCTCCCGGCGGCCTGAACGTCTGGTTGCTGCTGTGGGGCACCTGCACGGGGAGGTTCGTGGTGCAAAAGAACAGCTTGAAGGTGACCAGCCCGAACTCGGTGAAGGGCACGAAGTTGGTGACTAGCTTGAAGGTGACAAGCTTGCAAAAGAACAGTTTGTGAGAGGGAAAGGGAAGAAGAACAGTAGGGTTTTTCTGGTTTTAGACTTTGTTAGTTTTTATCCAATTTTTTTTTACAAAATTGCCCATATTCTGGCCACCGGAAATGTCACGTTCTCGCCGGCCGGTGAGATCAGGTCCTTATTTGAGACTACTTTAGTCACTATGGGTTCTTATTTGACACAATATTCACTCTAGGTCCTTTTTTGAAAAACTTGATCCACTTTGGGTCCTTTTTTGAAATTTTCCCTTGATTATTGCCCCCATCTTCCCCATCAAGCTTCTCCCTCTCAGAAAAAAAAAAAACTCTCCCTTTCAAGAACGCGCAGGTCTCAGCCCGAGCTCAACTGCCGTGCCTCCAGCTCGTCGCGTTCGCTTTGCCTCCGCCGTTACCTTCACGAGCACTCCCTCTCTCCCTCTCTCTCTCTCTCTCTCTCTCTCTCTCCGAAGAGCCTCGCCGGTCGCAGCTGGTCTCAAGCTTTGACCGTCTCCGCGCCCGTCTTTGCCGTCGCCTCTGTTCCCATCTCCGCCGTCACCCCTAGTGCTAGGTTGAAAAGAAACGAATTCGGACCATGAAGCTATGAATGAAGATCTAAAAAAGCCTCTTGATTTTTGTTCTTTTCTTCTTTGTTGTTTCTGCTGTTCTTGTTGGAGTATGAGTTCTGGAAAAAAGGCCCCATT
Source organism: Melaleuca alternifolia (assembly GCA_019926035.1). Taxonomy (NCBI): domain Eukaryota; kingdom Viridiplantae; phylum Streptophyta; class Magnoliopsida; order Myrtales; family Myrtaceae; genus Melaleuca; species Melaleuca alternifolia. Next base: position 46,725 of record JAGKPW010000050.1, read on the forward strand.
TTTTGTCGATGTTTTCTGGTGCTGAATCGAAATCTAAAGAAGGGAAATTTGTGTCGATGTTGATTCTCGGGGTGGGTGTGAGACGACGAATCGGTTTATCAGCAGGTCAGCTATGGCAACGCCCAATGAATCAAAGCCCTCTGCAGGTGCCGCTCCTTTTAGTCGTTCGATGGCTTGAGGTCAGTAGTTCGATGGAGACTTTTGAGAAAAGGTTGGAAATGCGATCTTGCTCAGATGCATTTGATTGGTGGTGTGAAGTCGCAGCTGATGAATGAGCAAGCTTGAATTTTTCCTTATGCATCCGGTCCTCGTGCATTATAATTTCACATAGAGACAAAAAGGATGGCTCATTGATTCCAGAGAGGAAACCCGCCTCTCTCTGATTTTCTTAGCATTCCCTTCTCGAGAAAATTCAACCCCTCCAACCGAAAGTGTGTGAAATGGGCATGAAATAAAAAGCACCCTCGAAGAGGCGGCCATTTCTCGAGGTTCCCACGAACTTGTCTTTGTTTTAAAATACCCCATGACTTCGATGACAAGGGCTCCATTATCATTTTTCCTTTTGATCTATCCTTGAAAAGCCGTAGCCATTACTTTTTGATACGTGAAGTCAGCACATGTTGAGATTTTTTAACGTTCTTGATGAGTGTGAATGACATTAGAGAATTTTGTGTGTGGGTTTTGCTTAGGAGTAAAATGCCTTTCGAAAGAGGGCCGAAACGAGCAATGTTCATTGATCCGCCATTACTCCCAATGGTGAGAAAAATTCTATGGGATAGACTAGTCATAACCAACATGCACACATTTCATTTTCACAAAGTAAGATAATATACAAGATAAAAAAGGTCTTTATAAATTACAATAAAAATCTAAAAAAGAACTCAGTAGACTATTTCTTTTACAAGAAAAACATCCATGCACCCTAAAAATATAGTCTTTCCGGTTGCCTCCTTCACGATGTTCCGATCAAAAGCAAGCTGCACAAACCCAGCTCTCAGGTTACGCACTTGCCACTGCTTGTAGTCTCTGGCCTTTCAACTCGATCCCAACCCTCACAAGCTACAACATTTAAAGCCTCCCTTCCTAATATTTCTTTCTCGATCAGCATTCTTCTCCCGATTTTCATATCATACATAGCCACGAAATAATTGCATACAGATCCCCAAAAAATGCAAAACCGTGACTAAAAAGGGTACCGGGGCAGTATGCATTAACGTTGGCGCCCAACTCGATCAAAGTCTTGGCAACATGATACAGCTCCGCATTCATACAAGCGACAATCGGACGCGTCTTCCCTTCTCCGTGGATCCACTACATCGACAAAAACCACCCAAAAATGACCCATCACAACAACTTCATAAGAATCCTCTCTTTTAGCATTAAAAGAAAAAAGAAAAGAGACAATCTAAACACCTGCCAAAAACACGAAGTCCTAAATTTAGAGAGAAGATGCTCAAAACAAAAAATATACCTCCAGGCCAGCGCCTTCTCTGCAGAGGGCTTTGATTCATTGGGCGTTGCCATAGCTGACCTGCTGATAAACCGATTCGTCGTCTCACACCCACCCCGAGAATCAACATCGACACAAATTTCCCTTCTCTAGATTTCGATTCAGCACCAGAAAACATCGACAAAAAATGGGGCCTTTTTTCCAGAACTCATACTCCAACAAGAACAGCAGAAACAACAAAGAAGAAAAGAACAAAAATCAAGAGGCTTTTTTAGATCTTCATTCATAGCTTCATGGTCCGAATTCGTTTCTTTTCAACCTAGCACTGGGGGTGACGGCGGAGATGGGAACAGAGGCGATGGCAAAGACGGGCGCGGAGACGGTCAAAGCTTGAGACCAGCTGCGACCGGCGAGGCTCTTCGGAGAGAGAGAGAGAGAGAGAGAGAGAGAGGGAGAGAGGGAGTGCTCGTGAAGGTAACGGCGGAGGCAAAGCGAACGCGACGAGCTGGAGGCACGGCAGTTGAGCTCGGGCTGAGACCTGCGTGTTCTTGAAAGGGAGAGTTTTTTTTATTTCTGAGAGGGAGAGGGACGGTTTGTGTAGCTTGATGGGGAAGATGGGGGCAATAATCAATGAAGATAGAATGAATTTTGAAAAAAAAGTGAGGGGGGTTGCTTTTCCGTGCAAAGGGGGTGGGAAAAAGGAGACAGAGAAGGACGCGGTAATTAATGAAGAATGAGAGGGGAGGTAAAAATTTGACTCAGCAGAAAGTGGGACCCGACTTCCACGTGGAGCCACGTGTCGATTTTTGATTAAGCCGGCACACGATGACGTGGAGCGCCCGGCGCACCTAATATTTTCTCTCACTCACCCGTGCCCCTTTCCGTGCTCTCCTCGTACTTGTCGTACTTTGTACTCCAGTTCCCGCTCCGAAAGCAAATTGGAGACATTGAAAACTCGCTGGTCAACAATAAAATACGTGCTTTCAACCAAAATATGGAGTAGAAATAGCGCTACACTTTGGAATATCTTATACTTCTTTTTACCTGTCAATGAGATTATACTGGATAACACAACTTCTCTTTTAAGAAATGACAATCAAGAAAGACTTTTGAGTAAATTCTTCATGAATTTTTAAAACAAAAATTGATATGACTTGTCTCTAAATTAGGTGAAGATAAATTTGGGTCTTGCGGATCAAATAAAGATGAATATGTTTGTTTTGGGGCGAAACCATGATCTTACTACAAAGGAGAAAACATCACAGAATATCCTATATTGGTGAAATTGTGAATTGATAGTTATTATTATTTATTATTAACAAAATCCGATTCAATATTTGCTCAGTATGTCGACTCTAAAAATTCCTGAAATTCCAATAAAGAAGTTGACATGATAGTTCTCAAATATGGCCATACCATACATATCGAAGACGGATATTTTCTTATTTATACATGAAGAAGTTGTTTCTAGACTCTCATTCAAAGCAAGTCAGCATAATTGTCCACCATTACCTACACTTATGGGGACAATTGCCAAATAAGTCATAAACCTTTTGTACTTTGTCGATTCAGTCTTAAACCTTTTTTTAACGCCAAATAAGTCCTAAACCTTTTGCAACTTTACCAATTAAGTCTTTCTGACGAATTTTGGCTGAAAAATGCCCACATGGCGACGACGTGGCGCATGGACCTCGCCAGTGATGATGTGACGATGACCGGACCCCAATTCTTTTCTTTTTCTTCTTTTTTTTTTTTAAAAAAAACCTACTTGGCCGGCGAGCTCCGCATACTGTTGGAGCTCGCCGGCCACTCTAGAGGGCGGCTCGGCCCTTGCCCAGATCTGGGCGAGGAGAGCTCGCCCCTGCAGCCTTGCCAGGCCCTCGCCGACCACAGGCGTGGGCCTCCCTCGCCCCCTCCGCCTCACCCATGGCCGGCGAGGGCCTACCCCGCCCCCATCGCCCTTGCCCGCGGCCGACGAGGTGAGCTTCGCCCAGATCTAGGTGGGACAAGGGCGGGTCGCCCGCAGCCGACAAGGGCCGAGCCGCCCTCTGGAGTGGCCGGCGAGCTCCGGTGGCAAGCGGAGCTCACCGGCCACGTATGTTTTTTTTTTAGAAAATAAGGAAAAAAAAGAAAAAAATCGAGGTCCGGTCATTACCACGTCATCATCGGTGAGGTCTGGTACACCACGTCGTCGCCACGTAGGCATTTTCCAACCAAAATTCACCGGAATGACTTAATCAGCAAAGTTGTAAAAGGTTTAGGACTTATTTGGCATAAAAAAGACTGAATCGGCAAAGTAGCAAAATGTTTAGGACTTATTTGGCAATTGTCCTACACTTCTGTCTTGAAATTATTCTCATCAAAGTCGCTTCACATTTGTTAATAGACTAGGCTGTTGCTTATATTGAAGAATTTTTTCAGTAGTTTACAAAAGAGACGATAAAAATTGCATATTGCAATAGCTTTTATAAGGTAAATAAGTAAGTGATATTAATTGTCAAATAAGTCCTAAACCTTTTGCTACTTTGCCGATTTATTCCTAAACCTTTTTTTATGCTAAATAAGTCTTAAACCTTTTGCAACTTTGCCGATTAAGTCATTCCTATCGATTTTGGCCAGAAAATGCTTACGTGGCGATGACGTGGTTCGACTGGACCTCGCCGGCGACGACGTGGTGATGACGTGGCGACAAACTTTTATTCCAATTTTTTTCCTTTTATTTTCTCTTCATTTTCTAAAAAAAATACTTGGCCGGCGAGCTCTGCCGACCGCTGGAGCTCGCAGACCACTCCAAAGGGTGGCAAAGCCCTCACCGGCCGCAAGCAAGGGTGGCGGGGGCTGTCGTGGCTACCGCAGCCCTTGCCCGCCATGGGCGAGGGCTGCGATGGCCTCCCCAGTCCCCGCCCTCCACCCATCTCTCGCTACCGATGCCGCATCCGCTGTTGTCGTCAAGTCTCTGAACGATGGCTAGAGTTTCTGAGGGCTCGCATGAAGGAGGAAGGAGGAAGACGATGAACAGTGCCAGGAGAAAATGAATTTTTAGGCAAAACTCCGTTGTTTTTGCCATGTCCTCACCACGTCGTCGCCGGTGACGACCGGTCACCTCACGTCGTCGCCACGTAGGTATTTTCCGGCCAAAATCCGCTGAAAGGACTTAATCGGTAAAGCTGCAAAAGGTTTAGGATTTATTTGACATAAAAAAAAGGTTTAGGACTGAATCGACAAAGTATCAAAAGATTTAAGACTTAAATGGCAATTGTCCCTGATTGTCAGTATACAACTGCACTCTTTAATTCTCAATGTTGTGGCCTGAGTTGAGGCACTCAAATCATGATTGGATGAGGTTATTGAAAAAAAATTGTGGGATTATTGACAACTATAATAGTTAACGACGATCTCACAAATGTTTCATAATTTCAAAGTCGTTTGCTACTTTTTGTAAATGTTTTTTGCTAACTTCTTCTATGAGACTACTTTCTCCATGTTTCCTTGTTGTTGAAACTATATGCTATATCCCTCACTGTAGTTATGGCAGAAGTTCGGTTCAATGGCTGCCGAATGGGTAGAGATGTGAATCAATACCACAAAATGTTTGATTTAATGTATGGTACAAGAACAATATATTATCTTTCCTCTTAAGTATTTACAACTTGTTATAATTCATGTTTTCCTAGACTAACTTAGTCAATTTGTCATGACTTGATGATGATCAAGAAGAATATTCAATTAATTTAATAATTCGAGAAACATAGTGTGACATCCTGAATTTTCGATCTTGTCTCGATAAAATGAAATGGGCTTTTTACCTATGCACCTATGGTCATTTTTCTCGAAGCTGATCACTCGCGAGTTAACTAATCCATGAGATGAAGCCGTTAAGGGATATAATAGTGATAAAATCCCTAAAAGCTACCCGGTAAGTTGGATTGTACTAGAATCGCGATTGATTAATTTTAACCATGAAATTGAACTTGGATTTGGTAATCAGACGTTTAAGCGTGTCACAAATTTTTTAGGACCTCGTCTCATCTTTTGGGAAAATTCAATTGATCCGAGAATTTTGTGGAAAAAATTTAAATTGGACAAAAATAATTTTTGGAAATTCGGAGGTGGCTCTTTAGTTGGATTTTTGGGCTACCAAATTAAATTAATGGGTAGAGAAATTTGGGAAATTCATGGGGGCTGCTCAAGGGGTTAGGGGTTTATTTGTCTTCCAAAAAGGCTTTGTTTTGTGAAGAAATGAGAAGAAATCAACTAGTGGATGACCCATGGACTTTAGGGGTATAAGACTTTGTGGCCATTTCACTTGAGTGTATGAGATATTTGTCCAAGGCAACCATTGGCCACAATATGGACTAGCAAGGCTTTTTTTCCCCTTCATCTTCACCCATGCGCAGCCCCCCATCTCAAGAGAAGCCAACTTCTTTTTCTTCTTCTTCCTCATTCCTTTCCCCTCATATGTTGCCTCATGCCCTCCCCCTTGCTCTGCGAACTTCACTGCCAGTCTAGCTCAGCTAGCCGTGCCCCACCACTCGCCTTTGTGCCGCCGTCGCCGTGAACCGGTTTATTCCCTAATATGGGAGTTAACTCCCTAATCCTTGCTTAGGTGGTTAATTACGCTTAGAGGTTAGGTTAGTGTTAATTAGCTTGATTAGATTAGTGTTAGGTTAGATTAACACTAGTGAGGGTGGTTTAATTTAATTTAATGAATTTCTCTTGGATCTGTTTATTGGACCCTCGTCATTTGCCATTTTTGTGGATCTAAATGTGCTAAGATTTTGAGGTCGATTCCTTCTTGAAAAAATGTTTTAGTCATTTTCAGCTTTAACATATATTTTACCCAAGATTTTATAGATTTAAAAGAATAAGATTTCAACTTCATTTTAAACAACACAGAATCCTATATTTTTGCCGGAACTTGTGACCTTTTGGTGTTCAATGGATTTTTACCAACTCTTAGGATCGAATTTTGAAATATTTCCTTCATAAACAAAATTTTATTACATATTTTAGTTTAACATATTCAAATTTCAGATCAAACGGCTAGGTTTTGGATCTCGAACCAAGCTGGTTTAGAAAACGTGATTTCTGTAAATGGACATAGCTTTTGTAACTGTTTGAGAGATTTACTGCTCTCAATCCAGAAGGATCTGGGTCAAGGTGCATTCACAAAAAATGTTCTTTTAAGTATCATTTATAATATATTCAAATTTGAAGATTTTCCAAACTCGTTTGATTAGGTTTGTGGATTTAAACTTGGAGAAGCGTGAGTGGCCTAGTTTCTGCCGATTAGGGCTGATTATGGTTTTGTGGTTGTTTTTGGTGTAATGCTTGTTGGATAGTGTATATTTGGTGATATGGTTGGTTTGTGGTATGCTTAGAACTTATGCATGATATGTGATTAAGTGATTATGTGATGACTATTGAAAGATTATGTGTTATGTTGAGGAAATCAAATGTGTTGTAAGTGAGTAAATGACTAAAAGTTACACGATAACCTAACTACGTGTGAGTCACCTCTAGAATCTTATAACATTGCTATTTGTGGTCAAGGGCTAAGTGATTTACGATAACGTAACTTCGTGTGAGTCACGTCTAGAACCTTATACTATTGCTATATGTGGTCAAAGGCTAAGTATCATATGATAACGTAGCTTCGTGAGAGCCGCCTCTAGAGCCTTGAGTTTGAATATTGAGTGTGGATTGAACCATCGATATGAGATATCCGCGCCTGATTATGAGACAAAATTGTGTGGTACGGAATGGGACGTGTCATGACTATTTGACATCATAATCAGGACCCCTATGAGTATTTAATGATTGATGTGCAGTGTTTCAGTTGTTAAAGATGTTTGCTATATGCATTTGCATATGAGTTGTACTGACGTGTAGGGAGGTGTTGAAGTGAGGTAAGGATTATTTGATGTGTGTTAGGCTACTCTAGGTGAATTTTTTCCTAATAGGGGCTTAGGGTGTAGTCTCGCCGAGACATTGTCTCAATCCGTCGTGGTTTATAATTTTACAGGTCCCTCGATGGAGGTACGTCACGTGTGATATGGGGTCCCGAGGTGATGGATTTTGAGCACACCTTTTTGGTGGACTCGGAGCCCATGGCTGTAAATCTTTGATTTTTAGATAGCTCAGAAACCCCTTTTTGGTTTAGTCTCTTATGTATATAAACCCGGTGTTGTTTATAAAATATGTTTTGTATAAATTGGTTGTCCTACTTTTCTATTCCATGTTTGATTATTGTAAGGAGATTGTTTAATTCGCTACCGTATGTGCTTAACTGATTGGGTCTGCGACGCATCCGGGAAACGTCGCAATTTAGTCGACCACCGAGGGATGTGCACGTTCTCGAGGTTCGGGGCATGACACGTAGAGTTGGATTCTTAGTTTAGGGGAAAATAACTTTATCCGTTCCAAAGGATTGAAAGATGCACTTCCATTGTATGATTTGAATTTGAAAAATTCACATATGATAATGGCAAAAAAAAAAAAAACTGTTGTGTGTAAGTTGTGCAGACTAGCTTCTTTTTTTGGATTAAGGTGCGGACTAACTTGTATGGCTGAACATGGGGAACAAACACGTTGCGTAATTTAGGTACATGTTTGATGGTTTATAGTAGGGGCGTCAAATGGGAGGGTCGGGTCGGGTCGGGTAAAAAATGGTCTGACCCATATTAACCCATTAAACCTGTTTTGACCCATTTTTATATAATACAATTTTAGCGACTTATACTCAACCCGACCCGTACCTGACACATACTCGACCTGACCCGTATTATTGAAGTACTTCCATATTTAACCGAGTTCGGGAAAATTTACTTCATGATTTTCTTAAAAATGTATTGTTAAAATAATTTTATGCAATACGATTAATTTGATAATTTTTCTTATTTTTTAAATTTTTTTTCGAAATTTTGATTAGTTTTATCTTTATCTTTTTCCTCTTCCAGTCGCCGAAGTCTAGCAAGCTCATCCCTTGCCTCTTGGCCGGTGACCAACTTAGAAAGAGGGAAAAATGAGAAAAAAACAAAGAAAAAAAAGGAAAATAAAAATAACCACAATTTTATTTTAAAAAAAATTAAATAATTAGAATATCAAAATTTTCATAGTCCAACAATGACTTGTTAATAACATTTAAGATGATTTGTTAATAACACTTAAAATTAATTAGGTAACCCATTTGAAATCCATTAGATTATTGAGTGATCCATTTATGACCAATTTAACATTTTAAGCTAACCCATTTATAACTCATATTATCTAATATGAGTTAAAATATGAGTTTTGGACCTATTTTGCCACCTCTAGTTTATAGTACGGTTTGACCAAGCTTTATTTAGATGATGAAGCTTTATTTTGACAAGCTAACCCATTTATTTTGACCAAGCTTTATTGCTCTAGCAAGAGTGATAATCAAACATGATTACACCTATTCTTTTTGTGGATGATGAAACTTGGTCACTTAAACCCCCAATATGAAGTCCATAAACAAAGAATAAACAAGAAGTTATGTGGTAAAAGTCCATTAGAAAACCAGATATATTCAAATCCAATTTAGAATCACTTTCGAGTTGAATATATTTGACTTCCAATCCATGCACTTGCAACGAGAAAACTGCCATTTCCAAGTTTTGTACATATTTTATGGAGTCCATGTAATCTTAAAGGTTGGTATGAAACTATAATATAGTCATTACATTCAATTTTTACATAAATTACTGATGTGATAGTCTAGTCATTATCTTCATCTTACGTGGTGTGCTAGCGATTTGACACGAATAGATTTATTCAAAATGCTGTCCTTTCAAATAATTTTATGAATTCCCTAGACTTCTTTGTTCTTATCTTTTTTTTTTCTTTTTTTTTCTGTCTTTTTTTCTTTACTTTATTTTCTTCTTCTTTCTTAGTTTATGTAAAAAAATCTGAATGTTCATCTTCTTCTTAATTGTTTTCCTCAATTTTTCTGATTGTCACTTTTGTCCAGATTGTTTCTTTTCTCTTTGACCCAAAAAACCCTGTTGGCACCTAAATTTTACCGGTCTAATAAATCATATTCTAGTCTTTTTGAAATTAGAAATTTATCTGAAAAAAAATGACTGAAATGAATAAAATAAAAAGCCCAATGACCGATGTTGATTAATCGGGCCTGACTTCGCACAGCGAATAGGCCATCCACGAGTGCGCTATTCCTTGGGCCCTCTCTCTCTGGCTCCCTCTCTCACCGTCGCCGCTCTCTCTCATCTCTTTCCCCCTCTCTCTCTCTCTCTCTCGCAGCTCACCTGGGAAAAAGGATCCCTCAGCTCGCACAGACAGCTCCCAGCTCGCGCGGTCCGCCTCAGCTCGTCGATCATTTCCCTCGGCTCATTCTCCAGCTCCGAGACTTCCCAGACTCTCCCTCAGCTCACCATTCTTTCTCAACTCTCTCTCTACGATTGAATATTTCTCCCGTCGATTCTGGAGCCTGCTCTTCCTCAACTCGCCCTCATCTCCCTCAGTTCGCCTTCACTCCTTCACCTTGAGCTCGCCCTCTCTCAGATCATCTCTTTCAAGCTCGGCTCTCGCGTTCTCTCTGTGTGAGATTTTGGGGGAGTTTTTCTCGTCAGGTTTCATTATCATCCATTCGGATTTTCTCTGGAGGCGGCCATTGAAGCTGAATACGAGGCGATTAGATCTCGAAGTGCCGATGCTCACGTAGCTCCTAACCACTGTGTCTGGTTTTCATGGACAAAAGTTCATCCTCTCGAGGAGCGTCCATTAGCTTCGTTTTTCAATGGGAAATTTCAAAGTCGAACACATAGTATGTACTTGGAGATACGCAATAACATTTTGAAGAAGTTCCGTGCCAACCCAAAATCATTGATTGAATTGAAGAACCTGGAAGATCTTGAAGTGGGGGACTTGGAAGCTAGGCAGGAAGTTTTAGAGTTTCTGGATTACTGGGGTTTGATTAATTTCCATCCCTTCCTACCATCTGACTCATCCAAGACTGATGCCGACGTCGTTGGAGTTGCAAAGGAGGATTCTGTGGTTAAAAAATTATACCGCTTCGAGGCAACACAACCGTGTCTTCTTATTGCCCCAAGAAATAACCAAGCTGCTCCATCCATGCCGGCGGGGTTATTTTCAAAATATGCAATTGTTGAAGATTTAGTGAAACCAGAAGGTCCGGCCGTGGAGTACCACTGCAATTCTTGTACCGTTGATTGCTCTCTGAAGCGTTACCATTGTCAAAAGCAGGCGATTTCATTTCTGATTGAAGATTCTGAGCTTGGACGAGTATTTCCTTCGCTGCATCCGCTGAATTATTAATTGGCGAGTCTCAGTCCATCTCATTTTTACAGGTAAGTCTCTCTCTCTCTCTCGGTTGTATTTCATTTCAGCTTGTTATTGCTCATGAGTTTACTACACCTCTTTTTATTTCTTTGTTCATGTGATGTTGTGACTTGCTATAATTTCATTGACTTGATGCTGGACATGGTTTTAGTTTGATTCTGGAATTACCTATGATGCTTATCTTTGATTGTATGCTGTGTTTGTTTATTTTTTATGCGTTACTAGTTCAAATATAGTTTAGTCTCAACATTGAAGTTTACCGATTAATGCTGAATCACTTGTGCTTGATGAAATGTATAGGTGAGTTTTAGGTATAACTTCTTCAGTTGTGTTGCAACAAAAAAAAAAATGAGATCGCTGGATAAAAAACTTAGACTAATATGTAGAAGGAGTTATAAATCACTGCACTTAGAATGGCGTAGGGTTAAGACGGTGATATCGTCGTCGCAATTAGATGAGCATGCGCTGCGCGGAGAAGAACAAATGCAAGCAAAGCTAAAGCTGATTTCTTCGTTGGACGGTGTAGGGAAAGGAAGAAAAGGGCTGAATTAGAAATAAAGAAAAATGGGCCGGCGCAATACACAAAGGAAATGAAAATGGGCCTACGAAAATAAAAAGGAAAATGGGCCGGAGAAATAAAAAAAAAAGGAAAGGAATCCGAGCCCAGGATGAGCCGGGCCTGTGTGTTCAGGTCAAATCCGGGCCAAAACCCGGATTCGGCCCGATTACCTTTGCGAAAATAATAAATAAATAAAAACATTAAAAAAATCCGAAAATGATAAAAATTCAGAAAAATAATAAAGAATCAGAAAAATAATAAAAAGTCAGAATAATAGTAAGAAGTCAGAAGATAATAGAAAATCATAAAATTATAAAAATCAGAAAATAAAAAATAGACAATAGAAAATTAGAAAATAATAAACAAATCAGAAAATAGAAAATAGATAGTAGAAAACTAGAAAATAGAAAATGAATAATAAAAATTTAGAAAAATAATAACAAATTAGAAAACAGAAAATAGATAATAAAAAAATTCAGAAAATAATAAAAAATCAGAAAATCATTATAATATCAAAGAAAATCAGAAAATCATTAGAAAATCAAATAAAATTAGAAAATCATTAAAAATCAGAAAATTTGAAAATCATTAGAAAATAATAAGAAATTAGAAAGTCAATAGAAAATCATAAAAAGTCAGAAAATGATAAAAAGCCAATAAAATAATATAAAAATATTAAAAAAATAAAAAATAAAAAATTTCTAAAATGAATCCAATTGAATAAGCTCTTAGAACTTGGCACCAAAATACTAGTGGATTAGACTTTTAGGTGATGTAAGTCTTCATGAAAACATCATTGATTAACTAAACAATCAATTTTGGTACCGAAAGGGCATTAACTAGATAGTTAATGTAATCAAGCCCCTGTGTCCTAGAATCTCTGGTTGCGTAGAAAGTAAAACATTTCCCCCAATGCCTTCACTTGGTTTCTAGCCGACCTTAATAGGTTAGTGGCGGCTCCTTCTAAAACAAAGTTATTTTAAGACTATTAAAGAGATTTAAAAATTGAAAAATGCCTAAATGTCACGCGAGGTATGGATTTGGGAGAATCCGAGCTTGAGATCGTGGAAACCTAATCCTCCTCCCCCCTAAAGGGCAAAATTTAGATCGCGACAAACCCCAAATTCAATTTTACCCAAAATCGAGTATAAATTCTCACGAATTCCATTAACAAAGAAATTCTACGACTTTGATACCAAATGTTAAAATAAATATAGACATGAAGGACTAAATATCTTGATTATCCATGAACGAACAATTCCGTTTGTAATCGATATGGAATGCGGAAACATGAAGTAATCTTTACTTACCTCATGAAGAACTTGATTCCAGAAGTGTCGAACATTCAGAGAACGGATTCTCTAACCAATTGCCCTATTAGAAACTGATGTGGTGTTTTTTCATTGAAACTTGAAGGTTTGGTTTAGAAGATCCCTATTTATAACTTGCGTTCGCACCCCTTTATATGTAATTTCTCCCTTCAAGAAGTCGTACAGCTTTGAGTAATTATCACATAATATTAGTGGAATATATGTTAAGGAATTAAAATGAGAAACAAATAAATGTGAGATCACAATTATATTTATAACATGTGGTGCATATGTTGTGATTGAAGAGGAAAATGAGGCTTCCGAAACCATCATCTCAAGTATCCTTTTTGAACAAAATTTTAGTTCCATTGATACATGAAGTTATCATCGTAATAGCATGCTTAGCTGTGTAATGATTTCAGAAATGATCTTTGGTTGTGGTATCCATGCCCATGTCTTATTTGATACCGAGAACACACGTTCACTTAGGTCTGCTCATTTCGTTCATATGCTGTCTCTGGTTCCACTGAAGATCCAGCTTTGTGGGTCTGCACCAGTGGAGGATCAAATTATTCTTCGAATGTGTTTTGTATAGCACGTAAATTCAGTGTGGGCACGCAAGAATCCCTCGGCAGATCTAATTGTGCCGCATGTGATAAATTTTGATATTGTCTCGTATATTAAATTATTTCGTACAATCTCATTTTATAAAGTTGGATCAAGCAATGGATGGATTCTGGAATTGTCATCATTTCGGTTAAGACATGCATCGAAAATGTTTAATTGGCTGCATCTCGGACTTAATTGCAGTCAACGTGATCTCTGGGGCTCTATTGTCGATTTATTTTCTGGGCCTTGTCGTCGTGTGAAGCATGATTCCCATGAGAGCAATAGATAAATTAAACCTATTTTGGTAATAAGATGATACGTAATACGAGGTATTGCATTACGAGATTTCAAAGCCATACTTGCTGCTTGTATGATTTTTATTGAATGAAATTGGGATTTATGAGTTTTCAATTTTTTGATTAATTCATTATATGCTGTATCATTTTTATGATTTTCATTCAATGAAGGGTTTTGTTGCGTTGATATATTTTCTAAAAATCATTTGTTCTGGACGAAGGTTCCGTTCTTTAATTGTAGAATATGACATAACTCATCCACTTCTCTTTTAGGTCGTTCCTGTTTATGCGCGCATGCCTATACTAGCCCTCTGCAATTTCGAAGGAGTGAGGAGGTTGACTTTTGACGTTGTAAGGAGGCCAGTCTAATCTTGCCAAATGATCAGATTATGAATTAGAGGAGTTCCCCTTGTTTGTAGAACTTGGGCCAATCAATTAGACTTAAACGTGGACGGATCTTTTGATCCAGAAATTGGAAACAGAGCTATGGCGTGCATCTGTAGAGACAGTATGGGTCTTCTCCGTGACTGATTTGCTCGAACACTTTGGGTCTCCTCTCCAATCCAAGCGGAAGCGACAGCGGCAGCAATCCTAGAAACCCTAAAACACGTTGAAGAGAAGCACAAATGGCTATATATACATCCTTGAGTCCGACTCTTATGATCTGGTAAAGGCAATCTGTAATGGCACAGATCAAGTCATATGTGAAGCAAACTCACTTATCAAAGAAGCCCAAGCCCGACTCCAGTAACTCCCAAACGTGAAAGTGGCCCATTGCACACAAGGAAGAAACTGAATTGCTGATTGGGCTGTTAAAGCCCAACGCACAAATTCTCTTCCCAGCATCTGGAATTTATACCCCTGGCTTGCCTTTTCGAAATGTTGTGTGCTGAAGCAAATGAGCTTTTTTGTGGAACTTTTAATGATATCAATATATAATGAAGAGGTTTTTCGACCAAAAAAAAAGACAAATATTAGACCTAATTGAATCAATCTTATTTCTTATAGACGACATACGAAAGCTCTCCCCTCTTTTTTTTTTTGTGTGTGTGTTGGGGGGGGGGGGTTTAATTACGATATGAGAATCATTTTTCTTTTTCTTTTTTGCTAGAACACAACGCGTGAAACTTGGAAAAATAAACACAAACTACCATATTCTAAGAAAAGTAAGTCCAATTAAATCATAGATTAGCAAATGACACATTGCTATACAAGGATGATCATAGATGACGAGAAGATCCCGCCTATCAATCCATTAAACTTGTTATTGTATGGAATATCCCTTTTTCTAAACATAATGCTGCTTCTTTATTAGTGAATTCAGCATTAGTGTTTTATAGAATATCCTCATCCTACACTTGTTATTGCACGCTCAGCCATGGCTAAACATCAGCGTTTTATCAACTCAGCTAGAACGAAAAAACAAATGCCAGTTGAAAGGAACTACTAACCTGAAGTCTGTAAAAACCCGAGCTAAGGTACACTAAAATCAATATAAATGGATCTTTCATTGATGTGGTTGACAACCGGAACCATTAATTGCGTCTGTCGCAAAATTCATAAAGAAATGGTGGATGGCTTCGTGAAGTTGTGAGTACGAGCTCACCCGAGCAGTGCTCAAAACCCTAAAGTACTTTAGCTCACCAATGAGAGAAAGGCTGGGTTTGGTTTGGATCTGGACATGAGTTTTGAGAAAATGTTGAAATCTAGTAGAACTTGCCTTCAGCTTTCAATTTTCTCAAGTCCAGTTTTGCACCTCAAAACCCTCTGAGGATAATTGTCAAACACCTCATATTTCTCTCAAAGAGTTTTGAAAACTCAAGACCTCTTGAAAAAGCTGAACCAAATGCACCCAAAGTCTTCAGTTGGAAGCCGATAGCGCAGAGTTGACTAGAAAGCTTCAAGGAGCAGATCACTGCTCATGGGAAGTAAATGCACTAGTCACTGAGGCCGAGTTCTTATTAATGGGCTTCATGAATTTGAGATTGGCCTACTACATGAAGAGACTAATAGGGTGGCGGATTGGATTGCTAACACCCATAGATTTGGACTCTTACCTTTCAGTTAGTTGTCCAATCCCCCATAAGCCCTTTGGGCCGTGCTATGTTCTAATTCAAGTCTTTTGTACTCGAACACATTGAGTGAGTTTTTGAATGTCGTACTTTAAGAAAGAAAGAAAGAATTCAGCATCCTGGCCCGGTATGCTCTTGGTCTCGAGTTTGCAATTGTTAAGAATGAATCAGAAATTAATAAAATTGCAAACCAGAATTTGGAGAAGGTATGTTTGACTTCGATGAATTGATTTAAAAAACCACGATGTGTTTGTAGGTGGCGGCATTGGTACGTTGAATCAAGTGTAGGTCCCAAAAAATAACAGAAAAGAAATCACAAAAAACTCCATGCTTTGCCCACTGTGATAGATTTACCTTAATTTTTTTTATGACGCCAAAAATCCAAAACTTATACTTATGGGATACATGTAATCTAATTTTTCTGTGACACCAAAAATCGCAGACTTTTTTTGTAACATCAAATTTTTGAATAAATGTGTCGCATAGATAGAGGTGCGGGATTTTTACTATTAGAAGTAGAAGTTTTGGGTTGGTAAATGTCTCGTACAGATATGAGTTTTGAATTCATTATAATATAATGAATATAGTTTAAGGTATTTGATGTCTTTTATATAAAATAATATAGCAAGACAAATAGCGAATCAAATGTTGAATAGTTGCGACTTGGTGAGCTGGCAATCTTTTGTCATATGCACGACATACGAAACTTACTCCTTTTCCCTTTGTGTACTGCAAATCGAGGACCAAAGTCCACAAGACGGCAGAGACAATTCTAAGCACGTGATTGATATTGCTCTTGGTTATTTGATTATTTATTAAATAAAGAGCTTTTGAGTTAGAACATAAAAGAAAAAACACCACCGATGTTAGTTTCCCCAAGTAGTCGCCAAGGTTAAGTACAAAAATTTCTTGTACGTACTCATAATATGAGAGTTCAACTTCATTTCAATAATTAAAAAAATGCTCTCTTCATTTATTAGATAAAGAGAGAATTCTCCTGTACCTACAGCTTTTGAGTTAGAACATAAAAGGAAATATATCACCGATTACAGTTTCCTGAAGTAGTCGCCAAAGTTAAGTACAGAAAATTCTTGTATGTACTCAGAACATGAGAGTTCACTTCATTTCGACAGTTAAATTATATGGACATCTACACGATCTGAGGGCTAAGATGAAGCAAGCCTAAATGCACTATATGCATACAAGGCTTGCTACTTCTTGACGCTCAAGCTCTAGAGAATAATGCATAGAACGCAACGGCTGAGCGTGCGCAGATGAAAATTACTAGAAGCGAGAAGGAAAGGTCAATTGAAGCACTCCATGGAATGCTCGTTCACCAGACTAGGGGTGAGCAATGCCCTGGACCGGCCTTGGACCGGCCCAACCTAGCCGGTCCTGGTCGGGTTGAGTCGGTCCTCGGTCCTAAATCTCTAACTCGGTACTGTACGGGTTGGTCCTTGATCCTAGGGTGTTGGGTTGGTCAAACCAGGACCAACCCAACAATAATATATATATATATATATATATATATATATATATATATATATATATATATAAAGAGAGTGAAGAAACCATCACTACCGATCTGAAGAATGAATTATGAGGATGTTTAGGGTAACAGTTGTCCTCTTTCATTGGGTAATAGGAAAAGAGAGAAGAAAAGGAGCAAATATCAATTAGACGGAGTGTAGGGTGATTAGAGAGGAAGGAAAACATATGGAGTAATTTAAAGCCTTTCTTTTCTCCCCTAGTTTTGACTCTGTATCATCAGTAATAAAGGGCATTTTTCCTTTGAAGATCAGGTTGTTTTTTTTTTTTTTCCGTTGGGTCATCGTCTCTGGCCAACACCTGTGAGGCTTAAGTCATTTCTAATTCGCTCTAAAGCAATGATTGAGAATGAACACTTGCATTGGTAGGTTTTTGCTTTGCCAAAATTACTCCCTTAGTATGAATGCAGGGCCGACGTTGTGAAATATATCAGTAAGCAGCAAGGCAAGAAAATCTTTAGTTCAGTTACTAACATGATCTAGAGAGGGATCTTGTCTCGGATGGCTATGTTCAGTATCGGATCTAGAGAGGTTTTGCTATAATGTGCAATGCTTCGCTTTTCTTGTTTGCACAAGTTATTCCACAGCCGCTTTTTTGCATAGGTTGTTTCATATAATATTTTGTATGAATAATTTAGTGGTCCCGGGTTGATCCTAGGACCGGACAAGACCGATAGGGTCGGTCCGATCCTCGGTCCAAAGCTTGACGGGTCGATCACTGTGCGAGTTGGTCCTCGGGTTGAGCACGGGACCGGCCTAATCCGAACCATGTTCACCCCTACACCGGACATTGCCAAGAAAGGCAATGGCTAAGCACGGGCAGGGGAAGACTGCTAGAAGGGGGAAAGGAAATGCCCCCTTGAAGCAATGAATGAATGTTCATTCACATGACAATGCCTAGAAGGCAAATATACAATATAAACTATGAACTTAAATCAATTGAATAATAGTGTAGAGTATTTGCATGTAATTCAAGTAATAATTTAATTATATATCAATTTTTTAGGAATAATATTATCCACCTATCGGTGGGTAATTGTGTTGGTTAAAAGTTTATCCCTTATTAGCAAGGTTAAGGGTTCGAAACCATTAATTGCTAGTATCTTAAGTAGGGAGCCATGATATTGGGGTCCTATATTAGTCTCCCTCGAGGTATAGGGGCCCGGCCATTCGGTATCGTCCAGGCACGGGGGCCCTTGGTGGAGTCTTGGTTAGCAAAAAAAAAAAAATTGAGCAAATCCAAAATATAGTAATTACATCGCATTTTGAATTTTGGCTAAAATTCAGAGATCATATTGAATAAATTAAAATTTTAAAGATCACATTACATATTAAATCAAAATTTAGAAATTATTTGTATTACTGTCTCTTAACAAATCTGGCTAAGCCCAAACTGGGCAGACTGAACTGAAAGCCATTGATCCAAAGGCAGCCCCATGCACAAAAAAAGAAGAAGAAAATTTGCCGTAAAAAACAAAAAAAAAAGTACTATATAGTGGAATTATCGCTACGCACCCATTCAATCAACACTTTACTTTCCTTACCCCAAAAAAAAATCAACACTCTACTTTTTAGGAATTGAGACTTTCTTAGAAGTTGTGGGAGGAACCGTGTGAGGATCAACGGTAAGGAGAGTGGGAACGTGGAATAAGAAACCGTGTGCGAGAGTCATCTGTCGGTGTCAACGCAAAAGCAAACATTGCCTTGCTTTGCAAATCAACGGCTTTAAGAGTCATCTGGGCTTTTGAAAAAGGGAGGAGTAAAAGAAGATGGAAAAATGAAGAGTGATGAGAAGACGGAGCTGTCCGTACAGTACAACCATTGATGTTTGAATGAAACTCTATCATTGCTTGCGCTGAAATCCTTTGTCTGAACAATTACTTGCATATTGGATAGATTCCCATCACACTGTTGATCATTTGGTGAATTTAAAATGGCTTTTTCCTACTACTGACATCGTTAAAGAGGAGGGAAGAGCAAGAGGAAGACCTGAAGCTGAGGGGCGGAAGAGCAGAACAGAAAGAAGCTGTCTCATGCGGCCATAGCAGGGCATAGTGTGACCGGGTCATACTCGGTGTTCCTTTTTTCTTTTTTCTGGTTATGATGTCGGGATTTCGTAGTAATCTGTGGCGAAGGTTGCGTAACAGGAGGAGTAGAACGGTGGCAGCGGACAATCCACCACCCAGGCTGCAGGATGAGGAAATTCAAGGTGAGAAGCCGACAAGCGAGGCAAACGAGCTGGTTTCAAGCACGGCAAACAAGCTGGTCTTCTTGTACCCTTCGGCAGAGGAGTTTGACTTGAATGACTTGTTGAGCGGCAGTGCTGAGGTTTTGGGGAAAGGGACCATGGGGACGTCTTACAAGGTGATCCTGGAGGAGGGGACAACTTTGGTTGTGAAGAGGCTGAGAGATGTGGCCTTACCCGTTGGTGAATTCAGGAAGACAATGAACGCCTTGGGAGCGATGCGACACGAGAATCTACTCTCCCTGAAGGCTTACTATTACAGCAAAGATGAGAAGCTCCTGTTGTTTGATTACAAGCATCTGGGAAGCTTGTACGGATTTTTACATAAAGGCGGACAATTGGAAATCACCCCGCTAAGCTGGGAAATCAGGCGTGGCATCGCTCTTGGAGTCGCCCGAGCTATAGAGTACTTGCATTCTCAAGGTTCCGATGTCTTCCATGGAAAAATAAAATCAACCAATGTCCTCCTCGGGAAATCCTATGATCCGTTAGTTTCATCCTCCTTCCCGCTAGTTTCCGATTACGGCCTGACGCACATCCAGGCACCTCCAGGAGGCACATCAAAGGCCGCTGACCCTCAAAAGGACGATGTCTATAACTTTGGGTTGTTGCTTGTGGAGCTTTTAACTGGGAAAATGCCTGGTGAGGCTGATCTTGCATTTCTGGCTAAGTCCACCACTAGAAAGCACTCAACTGCTGATGTTTTCGATCCTGAGCTGGGAGATTACCAGAGTATCCAGGATGAGTTAATGGGACTGTTGCAGGTGGCGATGGCTTGTGCATCCGACTTCCCTCAAAGGCGCCCTTCAATGTCCAAAGTATGGAGGATGATTGAAGATCTGCAGTCACAGCCACTGCCCGACCAGATCATCAAAGGGGAGGGCGATTTGTCTGAGAGGACAAGGTGAGTTGATTTTCTGAAAACTCTGAAGTTTACAACTGGAATCGTCTAGGTTCTTTATGACAACATTACCAACGTAAATCTATTTGATCTTTACTATGCACCTCTGATGCAATGAACAACAATAGAAAGTAGCTCTCATTGCCCTGAGCAAATTATTGGTTTAC
Organism: Melaleuca alternifolia; assembly: GCA_019926035.1. Lineage (NCBI taxonomy): Eukaryota > Viridiplantae > Streptophyta > Magnoliopsida > Myrtales > Myrtaceae > Melaleuca > Melaleuca alternifolia. The sequence continues at coordinate 67,223 of JAGKPW010000050.1, forward strand.
AGATTTCCAATTTCTCCCAGTCTACAGAGATAATTTTCTCCATCATAAAGTACTGTCGTGAAAAACGAAGTAATATACGTGAGTGCAATTTTAGTGTGTCAAGATGATTGGTTAAATGTATATGGATTAATCCTGGTGCATTCTGGCCTTACTCTGGATATTCTCTTACAGAAATCTGCCCGATGGAGGGTTGTTGGAAGTTTCAGACAGAGTCTATGGTAAGCTTTAACATATTCTGTCTCGGTATGCTTACAACAGTTTATATTTACAGTATTGTCAGATTCCAGGATTCTATTTATGCTCCTTTATTTTAGTGGTTGGGTGCGATAACAGCCTCAAGTCTTATTTTCCAACATTTTCCTCCTCTAGGAGCACTGTAGTACTTCGACAATATGGGAATTATTGGAAAACCAGAGTGACAACTAGGAATGAATTAGTAATATCACATGTTAGAAGATCAGAGAAGCTTGTGTACCGTTAGTTTGTTGGTTTTAGGTCATGAAACTGGACTTTAGGCCCGTGAAACAAATAGAGACAAATTCTAGGATGCACAACTTTGTTACTTTAAAAAAGAAGCATAAACTTTATGTGTAGGAGTTAATAGGGGCTGTTGCATCTTTTCAACCTACTCTGGTCAAATAATTTCTCATCACAAGCATTAACTTACGTGGAAACATGTCATTCATTTCATACCGCTGGTGATTGCGAATTCATTTCTTGCCTTAGCTAAAAGGAAATACTTGTCCCAATCCACATTTAACTGATACCACTCACACGACCCACAGCCCTGCTTTAACCTGGGAGCATATCCATGCTCATGCAAACCAACTTCCAGCGACTGCACAACCTTTGTGGCTTTTAAAGGTGCAGCAATGTCTTTTGGACCAGCCAAATGGTGTTAGGGCTCGACTCCAGTAAGAAGAGTTCAACCAAATTGTCTATGGTTGCTAGGCTATCACAACATTGAGACTAACCTGAAACCGGAGTAGGTCAATCCGGTGCCCAATTTGAAAGACCATAGCATTAAAATACTAGTTATCTTGCAAACGTTTTCAGCATACACCTAGATTTTTTATAATATAAATATGCTACTTTCTTTGAAAGTCTGGGAGGCATAGAAGTAGAAGAAGAGACCTTCGATGGAGCTACTTAGCTACAAGCACTTTCTGTAATTGCTTCCTTGTTAATGACAAAGGCTCTTGTGAGTGCTACTGTCTAGTCATCAATGCATATCTCGCCATTCCCAAATGAATTAGCCGGTGAAAGGTTATAAGCATTCAATAGGTTTATCTGCAGAAAATTCTCATGAGGTGCTGATCATTCAAGTTCAGGGGATCATTTCATTAGTTGATTCATCACTAGTCTGCATATATAAATCACACTGCACCTCTATGGAAATGATATACAGTACATGGGTATCGTACTCAACAAGAAACTTTCGTAGTCACTCTTTTCTGGATGCTTTTGAGCTTACTTCTTCCGGTTTAGTTTCTAAACAATTTTTGACAGCAGAGCAAGTCATCATACATGATTTCAAAGCTATCTCCATTGAGTACTTCAATTTGCCTCAGGAATCAAATTCATTTCATAGTCTGTCAAGTTTATACTGAGCCCAAAGGAATGACACACTTCATGATAGATGTCTCCTGTTAGCTTCATCTATATTTGTACTAAAATCTTATGCAAGTAATGATTTACATGTGGATGCGGATGCAGTGTTTGAATCCTGTCTTACCACGGATTGGTCCTTTTCTGGACAAATTGCCACGGAATGGTTGAAGGATGATAATTATGAATTTCGCATGAGAGGCATGGTTGCAAAACTTCAAGACCAAATTCCTGCTGCCTCTTTCATGTTGCTCAATTTTGGGGAGCAAGAAAACCAAGGCCAAATGACTAAAGTGTTGTCTGAATATGATATAACTGTAATGGAAATCCCTCAAAATTATGGAGGTTGCCCTATACCAAGAGTGGAGATCATCCACAACTTCTTGAGATCTGCTGATGAATGGTTGTCATCTGATACAAAAAAGAACATGCTGTTGATGCATTGCAAAAGGGGTGCATGGCCGGTTTTGGCATTCATGTTGGCTTCTCTTTTGTTATATATGAAGAAGCAGAATGGGGAGCAGAAAACACTTGACATGATTTACAGCAAGGCGCCTCGTGAACTCTTGCAGCTGACATCAACACTAAATCCGTTGCCTTCCCAGCTGAGATACCTCCACTATCTTTCCACACAGACTGCTAATTTTGATTGGCCTCCACTAGATAAAGCACTTGTGATAAAATATGTTCAACTAAGTTTAGTTCCTCATTTGGATGCTGAGGGGGGATGTCGTCCTATAGTTAAGGTAATAGGACGGGACCCCTTTATGGTTCCTGATCAAACTCCTAAAGTTCTGTTCTCAACACCCAGGAGTGAATATGTGAGGCATTACAAGCAGGTAATTCTGATAGTGTTGCCAATATGCATAACCTAAAATTATTTATGAAATCTTATTGCACATGTTTGCCAGGTGTGACTCCATTTGTTTTCCCGTGTATTGGTTGGCTTCTAGTGCCAAACTTCTTCACCTTTGGTGCTGTAAGCCTTGCTGGATTTGTAGATAGGAGCTGCAGGCAGTCACAGAAATCTTACTGTCTTGAATATCTTAGTAACAGAGTTCACACTCTATTAATCTATCAAACTGTTAAATCAAGCTGCAAAAGATCATTCGTTGCACTGTTTCACATGTCACATTCTGTGAAAATGGCAAGTATGCCACATTCGAGGACTTGCCTAAGTTCTTCTTTGCAAGATAATGCACTCATTCTAATCTTTAGAGGCATACTCAAATCCAACCTTGGAATATGACGACTACAAAGTCTCATTTTGAGTCTCTAAACGTCATACATGCTTATGTCCAGTCTAGTCAGAAGGATGAGTCACCAATCTGTTCTCTTTCTTTTTTAAATGCTACATTCTTTTGTTTTGCTTCCCTGGAAATGTTGTTTTGCTTCATAGTACTGACTACAACTCTCTGAGGAATACAAGAATATAAGAAAATAATTGTTCCCTTTCAAGCACCAATTTTATCTCACATGGCCCATCCATCAATCCATTTTGCTGTGGGAGATCCCCACAAGTCAAAGATGGTTAAGCAAAAATTATAGATATCATACTAGTTCACTATTTGACTTTTCATCTTTTTAAGTGCAGCAAGATGGTGAAAAGGTATACATACTAGTTCTCTGTGTACTCCATCTCTGTTGGCCATGTTTAGGCCTTCCTTTCATTTTCTTTTGGAACCTAGGCACCCTTTCACTCATATGAGTCTTCCTGACACTTTGAGTGCAAGTTTTGTGGTGCCAGGTTGTCCTGTCCTGTACAAAGCAACTTGGTAAAGTCAATACAATTCTTATCTTACAAAAAAAAAAAAAAAATTGCAGGAAGATGGTGATAAGGTTAAATTGGATGTCCATTGTAATGTTCAAGGCGATGTTGTGCTCGAGTGTATGAGTTTGGATGCTGACCTCAAACAGGGAGAATCAATGTTTCGTGCAATGTTTAATACTGCATTCATATCGGATAGTGTTCTGAAGCTTGAGTTTGAGGGTATGGATGTCCCGTGGGATTGCCAGGGTCAATATCCTAAGGAATTTATGGCAGAGGTATTGATTAGACATCAAACTAATCATCTGTCATTTGACTTTTTTTGTCATATAAGAAAGCAGTTCGTGATTCTTATCTGTGTATGAGCAGATTGTTTTCTCGCAAGTGGATACTCCTACTTCGCTTGCAATGGTTGATTTATCCAGTGATGAGGAGGAAAAGGAGAACCGAATAGAGAAAAGCATGAGGAAGATTGGACCCGAGGAACTGCCCGCTGAAGGGCGAGCTGTCCGCTCCATAACACTATCTTATGATGCCAATATAAGTTCTGAAGAGAATGAAGTTCCAGAACTGCCAGTACCATCCAATATTGAGTCCACATCAACTTTGCCACAATTGCCACCTTCGACATCAGAAAGTTCGGTTCATTCAGCTCTCAAGGGATCTTTTGGAAGTTTTGACTTCGCCACAAAATTACCCTATACTTCACCAAGTTTTGAGTTGGATGAACAACATAGCCCGGCTGTGGAAGGGGATGGTCAGTCACTTTCACTGTCCAATCTCACAGGTTCATTTTCTTCTTCTGTACAATCCCAGACATCCTTATTGGCTTTCCCTACTCCTCCTCCTCCACCACCACCACCACCTCCTCCTCCCCAATCAAAAGGGGCATCAACATTGAACGGCATCAGAAAAGTCCCATTTGATCCCCTTTGTCGTGCCCCTTCTGCTAACATTGTGAACAATTTACCTCAAGCTTCTTCTCTTCCTCCCCCTCCCCCTCCTCCTCTTCTGTCTGCGGCTCAGGTGGAGAAAATGATGCCTTCTTTTGAACAGTCTCAAGATGCAATTACGATGGGCAATATTGTTGAACACCCAAAAAAGCAGGCCCTTAATCAGCCACCATTCTTGTCTTCGGAAATGCCTCGAGTTGTCATCTCAGGTAATACGTTCAGTACGGAATTTATTTTTTCATGCTTCGAGTCACAGAGAAATGATCCGCACTCAATTTATATTGTCAACCAGAGAGTATAATGAATTTTTTCCGACTTTAAGCATAGCTGGCGTATGTACCTGAATTGAAGTGAGCTACCTTTACTAGGTCACTAATTATTCATTGAAGTTCAGTTCTACTTGATCTAATCCAGCGATAGTCACCGAAAAATAGTTTGACCCATCGGCAAGGCACATGTACAGCAAACACGTGAAATAGACAGTCATCCCTCATATGAAAGCATTGTTTTGGCAAATGGTATCATGCAACGCTCCTATAATAACTACCACATAATTCCCTTCCCACTTTCCTTTTAATTAGATGAAAATCTATGAAAATGTACTCATAAAAGATCAATTTGGATTCGGATCAAGATTTCATAAGTTGTACTGTCTGCAGGGTTAGGCGGCGTATCACCACGATTTATACATCAAGAAAATTTCAATAAATTTCCTTAAGGTTTTTTGGCTATTATTGTTTAACGGTTTTTGTGAAACAGGTGAGAACACGGAACTTGTGAAGGGGGAAGAAATAGCAATTGTGACAAGAAAAAACATGGAGATAACTTCTGTCAATAACTCAGCATCCTCATCAGCTATCAATAATGGCTGTGTGGAAGCTACTGCTTCATGCTCCAACTCAGAACAAGTCCTTGATATGATGCTGTTGAAACAGGAAAAACAATACCCGCAAGACAGCTCACAACCATCTATTTCCATGTCATCTGGATATGACTACGACGTTTTCTTGAGTTTTAGGGGGCCAGATACTCGCTCAGGCATTACAAATTTCCTCTATACCAGGTTGTTAGGTGCTAGAATCCACACATTTAAGGATAATGAAGAGCTTCGAGTTGGAGAGAAATTTGGTCCTGAGTTGCTCAAAGCTATCAGCCAATCAAAAATTGCAATTCCCATATTTTCCAAGGGCTATGCCTCTAGTAAATGGTGTCTTAATGAGTTGGTCCAAATGGTGGAGTGTAGTAAGATAAGGAGACAGAAAATTATGCCCATTTTTTACGATGTTACTCCGACGGAGGTCCGTCACCAAATTGGGTCTTATGAAGAAGCCTTTCTTTCGCATAAGGAGGAATTTGGTGCGAATGCCAGTAAGTGGAAAGCGGCTCTCAACCATGTTGCCAATCTAAGCGGATGGGACATTTCAAAGAAGAACAGGTAAATCATTTTCTGATTATCATTTTGGCGCAGTGTTTCCATAACGTTATCTTGTTCTTCTAATTGTGTTTTCTGTTCCATAATATTAGAGGTGAAGGAGAACTGGTAGAGGAGATTGTCCAGAAGATTATAGATGAGTTGAAAATGGCTTATCTATTGGTGACGGACTGCTTGATCGGAGTTGAAAGTCATGTGAAAGAAATCGATACAATGATGTGTGGTGATTCGGAGGATATAGGAATTCTCGGAATCCACGGTATGGGGGGTGTAGGAAAGACTACACTTGCCAAAATCATCTACAACCGACTATCGCATCATTTTGAAGCTTGTTGCTTCCTTTCTAACATCAGGGAAACTTCTGAGCTAATGAAGGGCATTGAAAGTTTGCAGAACCAACTAATCTCTGACGTTCTGAAAAAAAAGTGGTCGAACTTTAGCAATGTTGAGGAAGGAATTAAGATAATAAGAGAAAGATTATGTGGTAAAAAGGTTCTGGTGCTACTTGATGATGTTGATCAGATGACTCATTGGGATGCTCTAATAGGAAAACCTGCATGGTTCGGTTTAGGAAGTAGGATTATCATAACGAGTAGAAACAAGGATATGGTTGAGGTTCCTGAGGTCTGTTATTCATATGAGCTTATGAGCATGAACTTCACTCAATCTCTTCAACTCTTTTGCAAACATGCCTTTGGAAGAGATTATCCTTCGGATGACTATGCTGCTTTCTCCACAGAAGTGGTCAAAAGTACAGGAGGCCTTCCTCTTGCAGTAGAGGCTATCGGTAAACTACTTCGGTGCAGAACCAAAGAGGTTTGGGATGTGATATTGAAAAAGTTGAAACAGGTTCCTCTCAATGAAGTAAAAAGAAAGTTGAAAATAAGTTATGATGCCTTGGATGATGGACAAAAGCATATTTTTCTTGACATAGCTTGTCTTTTCACTGGATTTGATCAAAGGATGGTGCTTCCCTCATGGAAAGATGCCAATCTGTTCCCAGAAGAAGGTCTTGAGGTCCTTCAGAGAATGTCTTTGATAAAAATCGGTGAAGACAATAAGTTATGGATGCATGATCAATTAAGATACCTTGGTAGAGACATTGTTCGTCGAGAATGTGATAAGGAACGGAATAGAAAGACTCAGTTAAGGAACCATGCGAAAGGTTTGGACGTGGTGATGGAAATGGAGGTAAATCTGCATTTCACTTACTTCATCCCTCCCAATCTAACAAATTTCAAGTTTCTCCCTGCAATTCTTTATCCTAATGGTTAAAATTAACTGCTGCAGGGAACAAAGAAAGTTGAAGCTCTTTGCCGAAAGTTTGATCCTCAGTTGCTCTCCAATTTTGCAAATGAAGAAGTTGAGAGGCTATCTAATCTAAGGTACCCGGAAGTGAGGGTTTTGCAGGATAACTGGCCTTCAAATGATAGAGAATTTGGAAATTCAACATGTATGCTGCTCAGTAAGATAGGCATTTGCGTTTGTCAGCTAGGTAGACAGTTCTTTTTGCCGTCCCTTCAACATTGAAAATAAACAGACACACAATGCACCCATTGTAGCTAAGCAAGAATCGATTGGGTCATCCTCTCGTCATGAATTAATTGGAGCTTTACCAAGTACGGTAGACCAACGGCAACGTCTCTTGTCAACATGTCAATACTCATCGTCGACATTGTATCTTCTTGAAAGCTATTACACTTGATAAGACCGAACGGCATCCTGGGAGTTCGAGCCAATGGGAGCTGACCATTTCGATGTCTTCGTGGGGAAGACTCATTGATCTTCCCAAAATTACGGCATAACTCGTATTATAAGTACTATGGTTATTTGGGTTCAATGTGCACTGGTTTTCTATATGTGTAGTGGGTAAAGAAAATATACCTATGATATCAAAAAGTTATAAACAAAAATATAAGCCTTCGTGCCATTTTTACCAAGAAAAATGAGCTAAATACACATTGAATTAGCATCTAATCAACGGAAAAATTGTCTAAAAAAACCTAAACCTATTACAATTTTGCTAATTTAGTCTCAAATCTTCAAATTTTACTAATTCAATCATAAACATTTTAAAACATTGTCAATTCAGTCCTTTCAGCAAATTTATCTCTGACACATAAACATTTTTCGAGACAAATTTTTCGGAAGTACTGAATTGACAATATTCAAAAAGGTTTAGGACTGAATTGGCAAACGTGCAATATGTTTAGGACTGTTTGTACCATTTTCCCTCTAATCAACCTAGCTATATCTCGTAATCAAACATAAGACTTCGTATTGCTAATTTTTCTCATAGATTTGCTTACCAAAAAAATCAGATAAACAAATATGAGTTTGGACTCGTTAAGAGAAATAAAAGCCATAATCAAAGTATCATGTGGATCACACTTTTAATATATATATATATATATATATATATATATATATATATATATATATATTACCTTAACATTAGTGACCGAAACGCTGACATGGCCTACACCAACTCGTTCATCTAATGATCAATATCATGGTGCACAAAACCAGGGTTCCACCACGACGCATGAATCCTGACAAAGGATGCAGACCTTTCAAGGGACGAGTTGAAGTTGGTGATGGAGAGGCTCGGAATCATAAACAATGCTAGTAGTCACTCGAAATCCCCTTGCGCTTCTCTTTCTTGTGTTCTTAGATCTATGAATCTACATTGTCCCTGCACGAAAATGTTGCGATCGCCATTTCCGATCACGGATACTATCACGGTGCTAGCGGCCGCAATCCCTAGATTGAGGGTTATTGCTATCATTTTAATTTAATTTAATTTATTTTTCTTATTATAAATTTTTTAACCTTATTTTCAAGTGCACCACATACTTAATCGGATTCATATATGTCCATCTATACCATCCGGAAGGTTTGGTATCCTACTTTATTCTGTCCTATCCTAATTATCATCCCGACGATCAAACACGGCCTTAAAAATCATCAAATGTATCCTCTTCAAAATACTGAAATCAACCAATAAGAAGTATCTCTAAAAAGGGAATCCTTTTAACAAATCTGACTGCGCTCAAATTGGGCCAAATCGAACGGAATACTACCGCTAGAAAGGCATGTGCCCGTCCCTTCATGAAGATACCTCATGCCAGAGAAACAAGCGGAGTTTAAGATTTTTTAATGCACTTCCAATCCACGATTGCACCTCTTCCTTTTGATTTTGTACAGCAAATATGCCAAATGAACTGGTTTTCTTCGTTTTTTTTTTTTTTGTGTAAAGTTAACTTTGCCGCTCGTGTCTGTAGAATGATAGCTCTTGTTCCCACGAAAGAGTCCCCCTGAAAAATTATGGTCTTATGGAATTCTCGCAATCATTCGATCAACAGCTTCATTTTAGGAATTTAGTCGGTCGATAATATAACATGGCATGGCCTAGCTCGTCGCAACAGGATTCACATCCTGTTCAGCGGTTCTAGAAGTCGTCTGGGCCTCCAAGAAGACGGATGGTTTTTCCAGTCATAAAGACCAACATTTAGGACAAATAGGAGCCATTAAATATCAAATGTTAATTTTTTTCGGTGGTGCAGGGGAAGAAATTAAGGGAACAAAATTTGAGAAGAAGACAGAGAAGCTGTTTGGTGCATTGCAGCCATTGATGTTTGAATGGAACTGTGTCCTTGCTTGCCCTGGAAATCACACGTCCGACCAATTTCATCGAACTCGACACACTCACATCACACTGTTGATCATTAATAAAATAATTAATGCAACGAATGCTTTCATAATTTTATCTTTCTGTAATTGTAAATTATGTGGCTCTCACGGTTCATGATATTCCATAGAAACAATATCTAACTTACTAGTGAATTTCGTTTGCCCTCATGTTTTTTAATTATCTAGTGAATCATAACTTGCCTTTATATGTGGTAAATTCTAGCAACCTACAATTCAATAACTTTTCTTAATCAAATATAGGCTTGATCACCTTTGACTAAGAAACTTTCCTTCAATCTTAGTGAATTACGAAAGAAACTGATTTTTCAGATACCTAGTTGCATTTATTAAAGCAAATCTGATAGGCCGTGGCTTTTCTATCTTTATACAGCAACACATTCTATGCGGCACTGGTCAAAATTAAAAAAAAAAAACTTAGGGGACCCTAAACTTCCCCTAACCTTTAATATGCAAATTACAAAGTGTTGCACCTTGCCTAGGGACAGTTGTGCTTGATCTTTGTTATCTATCGCTTGTTTGCTCCATGATTATGGACTCAAGGACATCGCGAAAAAGAAAGAGGGAGGGGGGGGGATATTCAATACAAAACAGAGATTTTAATCGCAGATAAAAGTAATTAAGGACTTGCAAGCAAAGCTCGGGGCCCTATGGATACGGGTCAACTAGTGAAGAGGACAAGAACATGGGCACATGGTCAACGGTTGCAATGATTAACGCCTAGTACCATCTTTATAGAGACCTAACTTGAAATAATACTAGTAGAATGCCAAAATAGAGTGGCATGGATGTTCTGTAAATTTCCTTACTAAGATATGCTTAGTAAATTGCCATGATAAAATTGAGATTAATTTGATTAGAAAGGTTTTTCGCTTACTTATAAGATTCGTAAAGTAATCAATAATTCCTGTGGATACTTACGTAAAGGGGGTGTACATATCTATGTCAATAAATTTTTAGTTGATTAATCAAGTTTGTTATGTCATCAAGCATAGGAAACCGTGCAAGTGGGCACGGGATTATAGAAATGCGCAAACAATCCGTCCTCTGTCTTCGGGCCCAAATGACATTGTTGCCCCTAGGGGACGTGGACTTCACGCGGCAAGTATGCCGTTGACCTCATGATAATCAAGGAAGAACAATGGGATTGGCAAATGACAAGAAGAACGAAATCAACAAAGGGGAGGAAGAATCAAGAAAGGCTGTTGTGCTTGGGTGGTGAGGTCTGTGCTTTGCAATTTGCCTTCGTCGGATAGGAAGTGACGCCGATGAACAAACTGTGGCGATGGATCGGCAACAGTAAAAATGCGACCCAGAACAAGCCGCAAGAGCCTGAGCCAGCAAGAAAAGAGAAAAATGCGACCCAGAACAAGCCGCAAGAGCCTGAGCCAGAAAGAAACAACCTGGTGTTGTTGGGGAACTCCGCAAAGCGGTTCGATCTTGATGATATTTTGAGGGCCAGTGCGGAGGTATTGGGAAAAGGGACGGTTGGGACGACTTACCTGGCTTGGCTGGAGGTTGGGACCGCGGTAGTCGTGAAGAGGCTCAAGGATGTAGTCTTGTCGGCCGAGGATTTCAGGGACAAGGTCGTAGCTGTCGGAGCGATGGAGCACGAGAACCTGCTCCCTCTGAGGGGTTACTACTACAGCAAAGAAGAGAAATTCCTCTTGTACGATTATATGCCCATGGGAAGCTTGTCAAGCCAATTGCATGGATACAGAGAATCGGGAGGGAGACCCCTGAGCTGGGAAGTCAGGCTTTCGATTGTCCTTGGAGCTGCCCGGGCCATCGAGCACCTGCATGCCCTACGTCCTCCCAATAGCCACCACGGGAACATTAAGTCATCCAACGTCCTCCTCACGCCGTCCTACGCGGCCAGGGTCTCTGATCACGGCCTCGCTCCCCTTACAAGGTCTGCCCAGAAGGTTGGGGCCTACTGAATGATGATGGCGGATGTGTATGGCTTCGGAGTGTTGCTACTGGAGGTCCTGACCGGGAAGCAGCACACCCATCTCCAAATGAAGGAAGGTGTAGATCTTCCTGTTAAAAATATATCATTGTGTTATAGATATATTATTGTGATCCCACATTTATTTGTTTCATATTTTAATTCCTTAACGGATAATACCCCCAATATTATGTGATAATTATTCGATACCCTAATTATCTTATTGATGGGAGAAGTTACGCGAAGGGTTGCGAACGTGAGTTTTAAATAGGGGTCTACTAAACCAAACCCTCAAGGCTTAAGAAAACACACCATCTGTTTCTAGAGGGGATTGGCTAGAGATTTCCGATCTCTGAACGTTCGACACTTCTGGAGTCACAGCTTCTTCATCGAATTTCATCAATGGCTGGAGGTAAGTAAATTCCTTCACGTTTCCGCATACGATCTTGATTAAGAACGGATTTGTTCGTTCATGAATAATCGAGACATATAGATATAGATCTTTATTTATTTAATTATTCCATCATTTGGTATCAGAGCCATTGTATCTCTGTCTTGATGAAATTCGTGTGAATTTATGCTGATTTTTGGGGTAAATTAAAAAAATTGGGGCTTTTCAGGCTTAAGAGTGAAATCATTGATTTCAGCCAAATTCGGGTGAACCGCGATCCGATTTTGACCATACATGTTCACAATTCTGTGGGTAACTAAAACCCTAAGGTAATTCGGCATTAAGTTAATCGCCGGAGAAGAATTGCGAGGTTGAAATTTCGGAGTTTTAGGGTTCATCGTTTGGGTTTTTGGTTTGATTAAAGGCTCAATTTTCAGCCGTTTTTGTTGATTCTTGGACCCATGTGGTCGCGCCGGCGTTGGCTACATAACCCAAAATTTAAATTTTTGTTTTGGGATGAGCCGTCGGAGAAGAATCATGGTGGAAAGCGGCGGTTGATGGCTGAAATTGCGAGATAAATTGAGACTGAACAAGAGGTAAATCGCGAAAATCGTGATTCCATGAAAAGGGGGTCTGGCGCGTGGACCCACGCGCCACACGTGCTGCATTCAGGGGACGGGCGCGTGAGATCACGCGCCCGCGCAGCAGAAGGATGGCGCGTGCGCTGTATGCTCCCGCGCGCTGTGTGATGGGCGCGTGCACGCACGCACTCAGTGGGCAGTTTGGGGCGTGTGCCACGCACGCGCCCGCGGCTCCTTTACCGTTTTTGCCCCTCTTGTTTTCTGATTTGCCGTTTCTGCCCCTCTTCATTTTTTTTTACGCTTATGCCCCTTTGTTAATTATATTTTCAGATCAGCCATGAAAGTTTTCCGGAAATTTACTGTTTTGCTCTTAATTGTTCCTGAAATTTCTGTTTTACCCTTGAATGGTTTCTAATATTCCTGTTTTGACCCTAACCGAATATATTTATGTTTTTGCCTATTGTTTGAGCATAATTACAGATTTACCCTTATGGCTTATTTACAGTTTTGCCATTGTGGTGTTTTAATTACTGTTTTGCCATTGTATGCAATTTGTGAATATGTATTGCATGAAGTTTAATGTCTAGTGATCCGTATATTTTTTATTAATTAGGAGTAGCCACAGCATCCTTGATTAATTAATTTATATACATTAAGTGTCTCCGGATCACATTTAAGAAAAGGACATTAATTGTAATTGATTATATTTATATAATGGATTTTATCCCACAGGAATTTCTATTATACTAATATGATTAATTAGGTTGAAATATCACATTATTTTTCTTGATTTACCCACATGGATTGAGAAAAGGAATATAGTGTAATAGTTTCTTCATGAAGTTGTTATGAATCTATTTAAATTAGAAGCTTAGCCCATAGGCAGTTTTTATGTTATGTGATTCGTATTTTTCATATTTTGCATTGGCAAAGTATGATATTGCTTTAATTAGCCTCAAATTTATGACATAAGCATGTATGTTTGTTATGCAGCTTTACAACCTGTGATTTTCTCTGAAATTAAGAATGATGTTCCCATACTAGATTGTGACAATTATACGTTGTGGAAGGAATTGATCCTTTTTCAATTAGGAATGATGGACATTGTTTATGCTATAAGGAAAGACGAACCACCTGCTCCTACTGATTTGAGCACTGCAGCTGAGATAGCCCTTTATGATAATTGGGAGCGGTCTAACCGCCTTGGTGTCATGTTCATAAGGACTAAGATATCTCATACTATCCGTGGTTCGGTCGCTCAGCATAACAATGTTAAGGCTTTACTAGAAGCCATTGAGGCGCAGTTTGAAACTTCAGAAAAGGCATTTTCTTATGTCTGTTATGAATATAATATAGCTTATGTGAGTCATAACACATGGTGGATTGATTCTGGTTCTACAATCCACATTTCGAATTCCTTGCAAGGTTTTCAAAAACGCAGGAAGCCAGTGGGCAGTGAACAAAGCATCTATTCTAGAAATCAGATGTGTTCGCATGTGGAAGCTATTGGGACATGCATATTAGTTCTCAATAGTGACTTTGTTTTAATTTTGGAAAACACTTTTTATGTACCAAGTTTCTCACGAAACTTGATTTCAGTTTCTAGACTCGTACCTTTGGGATACTCCATTAATTTCTCAGATTCTACCTTCAGTTTATCATTTAAATATGAAATTGTTGGAGGAGGTATTTTGTCTAATGGTCTTTTTCGGATTAATTTACAAGACAATACCTTATATGATACGATGCATGTTCACGATAATGCTGGTATAAAGCGATGTGTTGTGAATGAGGAGTCCTCTATGCTTTGGCATCGGAGATTGGGACATATCTCCATTGACAGAATTAAGCGATTAGTGAATGAAGGAGTACTTAGTACTCTAGATTTTACTGATTATGACACTTGTGTGGATTGCATAGAGGGAAAGCACACCAACAAGTCTAAGAAAGGTGCCAAGAGGAGTTCAGAATTATTAGAATTCATTCATACAGATATTTGTAGTCCAGATATGGACTCATATGGTCAGAAATATTTCATTTCTTTCATTGATGATTATTCACGATATATGTATCTTTACTTGCTTCATAATAAGAACGAAGCATTAGATGCCTTTAAAGTTTTTAAGGCTGAAGTAGAGAAACAATGCGATAAGCAAATTAAGATCGTGAGATCAGATAGAGTGGAGAATATTATGGTAGATACACTGAAGATGGACAAGCACCTGGTCCGTTTGCGAAGTTTCTTCAAGAACATGGGATAGTTGCCCAATACACCATGCCTGATTCTCCAGACCAAAACGGTGTAGCAGAAAGAAGAAACCGGACTTTGTTGGATATGGTGCGGAGCATGCTTAGCAGCTCAAAACTTCCTAAGTCTTTGTGGACTGAAGCTCTTAAGACGGCTGCGTACATATTAAACCGAGTTCTAACCAAGGCTATTTCAAAGACGCCATTTGAGTTATTTAAAGGTTGGAAACCGAGTTTGCGACATATACGTGTTTGGGGTTGTCCGCCAGAAGTAAGAGTTTACAATCCACAAGAAAAGAAGTTAGACCCAAGGACTATTAGTGGGTATTTCGTTGGATATGCCGAAAAGTCTAAGAGATATAGATTTTATTGTCCATCTCACACCACTAGGTTTGTGGAATCGAGAAACGCTAAGTTTCTTGAAAATGACTTGATTAGTGGGAGGGATCAATTTAAGGACTTTGTTCCTGAAAAAGATCATTCAGATACTCAACCTTTTACTTCAAGTATAAGATTGGTTGTTGTTAACAACGCCCCTTCAGTTCAATTGGATGTTGAACAACTAATCACTGAAGTTCCACAACATGCTGATATTGATATAGCGGATCAAGTTATTCAGGAATTACCTGAAACTGTCGAACATCCAGTTGAACAACATGCTGTTCAAGAGAATGTTGATGAGACATTAAGAAGATCCACTACAATGAAGAAATCAGTAATTTCTAGTGATTATATTGTGTATTTGCAAGAGTCTGACTATGATATTGGAGCTGAAAATGACCCTGAAACGTTTTCACAAGCAATGGATAGTGATGAATCCAATTTGTGGTACAATGCCATGAAGGAAGAGATGAATTCTATGGCACATAATAAAGTCTGGGATTTGGTTGAGTTGCCTAATGGTGCGAGGGCCATTGGTTGTAAATGGGTCTTCAAAATTAAGAAAGACTCATTAGGCAACATTGAGAAATATAAAGCCAAACTTGTTGCCAAAGGATTCGCTCAAAAGGAAGGAATTGATTACACGGAAACTTTCTCTCCTGTATCTAAGAAAGATTCCCTTCGCATTATTTTGGCATTGGTTACCCATTTTGATATGGAATTGCATCAAATGGATGTGAAAACGGTGTTCCTCAATGGAGAACTAGAAGAAGAGGTTTACATGAAACAACCAGAAGGATTTTCTTCTAGTAATAGTGAGCATTTGGTTTGCAAGCTTAATAAAGCTATATATGGATTGAAACAAGCATCCCGCCAATGGTACTTAAGGTTTCATGATGTTATCTCTTCGTTCGGTTTTGAAGAGAATATCATGGATCAATGTATATACCAGAGGGTCAGTGGGAGCAAAATTTGTTTCCTTGTGCTGTATGTAGATGACATTTTACTTGCGACCAATGATAAATGTTTGCTTTATGAGGTGAAACAATTCCTCTCTAAGAATTTTGACATGAAAGATATGGGCGAGGCATCTTATGTCATTGGCATTAAGATCCATAGAGATAGACCTCGAGGAATATTAGGACTATCTCAAGAAGCTTATATCAATAAAGTCTTAGAGAGATTTCGGATGAAGGATTGTGCACCTAGTGCAGCACCTGTTGTGAAGGGTGATAGATTCAATTTGGATCAATGCCCGAAGAACGATATAGAGAGGGAACAAATGAAGAATATCCCATATGCTTCTGCAGTCGGAAGCTTGATGTATGCTCAGGTCTGAACTCGACCTGATATTGCATTCGCTGTGGGAGTTTTAGGAAGATATCAGAGTAATCCATGTATTGATCACTGGAAAGCTGCAAAGAAGGTGATGAGGTATCTTCAAGGTACCAAAAGTCACATGCTTATGTATAGACGGACAGACAACTTGGAAGTAGTTGGTTATTCTGATTCGGACTGGGCTAGTTGTGTTGATTCCCGACAATCAACATCAGGATACATATTTATGCTAGCCGATGGAGCCGTGTCATGGAGGAGTGCCAAGCAAAACTTGGTTACTACTTCTACTATGGAGGCTGAGTTCGTCTCTTGTAATGAGGCCACTTCACATGGTGTGTGGATGAAGAATTTCATCTCAGGGCTTAGAATTGTTGATTATATTGCAAGGCCATTAAGAATATATTGTGACAATTCAGCTGCGGTTTTCTTGGCTAAAAACCACAAAAGTGGTAGTCAAAGCAAGCACATTGACATCAAGTATTTAGCCATTAAGGAACGTGTCAAAGAAAAGAAAGTGGTCATTCAACACATTCCCACTGAATTGATGATTGCTGATCCTTTAACTAAAGGCATGCCACCGATGAGATATAAGGATCATGTGGTTATGATGGGAATTGGTCCTATCATGTGGACTATTGTCATATTGACAAGTTTATGAAATTTTTATTCAGTTGTGATGTTTTCTCAATTCAGGTGCACACATTCATTTATTATGAGAATAACAATCACTTTTGACCCTGAATAAACATATGGTTTATTCATTAAGTTATATTATCACATATGGGCTGATTTTGAAGGATGAGATACATGTGATACATGGAAGATAGTATTCGCTCTAAGATGACCTATCACCATGATTCATGTCTTTTGTCTTCAGCTGTAGTTTTGTGGATTCAGTTTGGTATTTGTTGATGGAATGTTGGGATCAAGTGAGAGAATGTTAAAAATATATCATTGTGTTATAGATATATTATTGTGATCCCACATTTATTTGTTTCATGTTTTAATTCCTTAACGGATAATACCCACAATATTATGTGATAATTATTCGATACCCTAATTATCTTCTTGATGGGAGAAGTTACGCGAAGGGGTGCGAACGTGAGTTATAAATAGGGGTCTACTAAACCAAACCCTCAAGGCTTAAGAAAACACACCATCTGTTTCTAGAGGGGATTGGCTAGAGATTTCCGATCTCTGAACGTTCGACACTTCTGGAGTCACAGCTTCTTCATCGAATTTCATCAATGGCTGGAGGTAAGTAAATTCCTTCACGTTTCCGCATACGGTCTTGATTAAGAACGGATTTGTTCGTTCATGAATAATCGAGACATATAGATATAGATCTTTATTTATTTAATTATTCCATCACTTCCTGCGTGGGTCCAGTCCGTTGCTCGTGAGGATTGGACTGCTGAAGTTTTTGATTTGGAGCTCCTGAGGTATCACAACGTCAAGGAGGGGATGATTGCGCTCTTGGAGGTGGCTATCAGTTGTGTATCCCCAAATTTGCCTAAGCGCCCTCGGATGTCTGAAGTACGGAGGAAGATCGAGGAGTTGTGTAGCCCTGGGGGACAGCGAGATGGAGACTCACAGCCCGATAGGGTCAACGAAGGGACCAAGGACTCGCAGCTCCACCAATTCAGCGAAGTGAGCAATTATACGGATACTCGAGGAGTTAATCTAGAGACCCTAACTTCATGTTTGTGTTTAGCAACATGAAATCAATTTAATCTTTTAACGATGTTCCCATAGACAAGTTAATTACCGAGGAAGTCAATTTCAAACCAAAGAACAGGAGTGGGAAGGAGGGAGAGAAACGTGTGAGTTTCGTGTCTTTGATATATTTGAGAAGAGCAAGGAGTTTCAGAGCCACTGATTACTTGTATTGTGGGAACTACTAGTAAGGATAGCTACCTATAAACAATTTCTCATGCAATGATAGAAGGCTCCACCCGGAATAAATGAATTAATGACACAAAGCTTCCTTTGACCCAAAGTTACCATAGATGTGTCCAAATGGATGATGGACCGATTGTGTATGAGTTAGTTATATTCAATAAACTAATCATAAATGAGTTTAAACATAATTTGTATATTAAATGGTTATAAATAGAGTTACAACTTACTTAAATCCAACCTAACTTTATGACTCTCTCTTGATTACTCCACACTCTCACTTCATGTTATATTATAGGTTTCTTAGATATGATTAAATATGAAATTCTTTTAGCAATATGGTTCGGGTTGAGTCAAGTATGAGTCACTAGATTTACATTGTATGAAAATGTGCCACAATGGGTTATACGGGTCAATTTGGGCTTGACTATCTTTAATCCAAGACAAACCTAACTCAACTTACACATTTGACAAGTCTAGTTATGTGTAACAATTCATATTTAAAAAAAAAAGGTGTCAATTGTCTTGGATGTATGAAACTGGGATGACTTCTGGATTTTCCTTCATGATGTGGGTGCCACTCTAGCTCTTTCAAGATGTTTGACTTTAGGAAATATGATTTGATCTTGGTGAACAATGGCCTTACCCAGTAGATACCTTTTGCAGGAGATCACTCGATGGGGTTATAAAGTTTTTGAAAGAGTTTATGGTAAGTTTTTTTAATGTTGAATATTAGTCTCTTGATAATTGGAAAGTGCAAATTGGCAGGATACCATGTTTTAGCTACTTTCTTTGGCTTTAGTGTTCTGGATTTATTGACCTCTTATTAATGGCCTCTACTTTTCTATTCTATGGTTTACCTTGTCTTGGGAAAAGGTATTTCGACAATAGGAGAATTAACAGGAAGCCTCTTCGGTTTGGCAAGATATAGTTTATGTTACTGTTATGCACCTGCTAAAGCATTATTGGCATACTGTTGCCATAGTAATTTTCGCAGAAGCATCAGCTTTTTTCTTCTTCTTTTTTTGGTCGAAATGAAATGGGGCTCTAGGGGCACAAAAATCAAAGTTGGATTTCATAGTCTAGGATTAGAAACTACCTATTTTCTGCAGAAGCAGGTTAACATCTCTACTGAGCTGAGTTCATTGCCTCCTATCAATATACAGTGATTAGCAAGCCACCTTGCATAGCGTTACCTACGTAATAAACAGCATCTGGTCTCTTCTCTGGACTTATCTCAAGATGTTCACCCTGGTAACACATTCTCACTGGAAGCTTATTCTGTATGCTTTAGTATCAAGTTAGAAGGTTCCACATCGATTTCATGTTGCCCAGAAATTTTGGTGAGAGCAGAGACTTTAAGAGCTGGGAAGGAATAACTTTGAGAAAATTGATATTAAATGAAATAATTTCCCTATAGTTGCCTCGCGTTCAGCAATTGCTTAAATTCTTTTTATGGCGATTATGGCTTATTATTATTATTATTTATTTATTGTAAAACAGGTGAGAACACGGAATCTGCAAGGTCAGAAATAATAGCAGCTGCGACAGAAACAAACATGGAGGTAAGCTAGCATCCTTATCGGCTGTCAATGATGGCAGAGTGGAAGCTACTGATACAGGTGTCTCCTGTTGAGAAAGTTAAGCAATATCAAATGCCGAAGCTCAAAGCACAAGTGCTCGCCTCTGTTTCTGCTGACACTTTGACGAAGGATACAAGTAAAGATGAAGAACACAAGTCATGCAAGTTAGAGGACAAACTGTTGACTTTGCCAGCTGTACATGTGCGTAATGATCAAAGTTGTTCAAGCAAGAAATCCATCCCGAAGTCAGTGAAGAAATCACCAAACCTCCAGATGTCACCATATCTCCAGCTAAAGAACCGTTATTCTGTTCTAGCTTGTTAACAACAGAATAAATGACTAATGCATTTTCTGTTTTCATAGTTAGTTTTACTTCTTCATCAAGTGTATGTATTATAAATAGTAGAACTGAGTAAAGTGTCATTAAGCTCTTGAAAAATGAGTGTTCAATGCTTCCAATATAAGATTGAAGTATTTGCAGAAGTATTGTGTTCATCATTATCTTCATCTTCCTCACTTTCTGTTCATCTTTACACTCCTGTTTGTCTTCATCTTCATCACCTAGTGTTCATCTTGCTCAAATTCACAAGGTATCAGAGCCATCTCTCTCTGAAAGCCATCAAGCATATGCATAGCAATTGGCAGCGAGAGTATCGAAGTTTCCTTTTCCCATTCATGTCAACATCGGTAACTTTGTTACAATCAAGCTTGCAGAGGATAACTTCCCTCTTGGGCAAGCTCAATTCTGTAGATTCCTGAAGAGTTAGGAACTTGATGGATTTATTAATGGAGAAGTAACAGCACCACCACAGATCATGTGTGTTGTAGTAGAAGGAAGAGAGATCGTAGCTCAGAACAAGGATTATGTTGATTGGCTGAAGACAGATCAATTGATCTCTTCATGGATAAGTGGAGCTGTTTCCAAAAGTATTCTTGGATTGATCAATGGACTCGAAACTTCATTCGAAGTATGGCAAACCTTGTACAATTGTTTTAGTCAAAAGTCAGTAGCTAGGGAGTTTGAGCTGAGAGGAAAGCTCCAGGCATGCCATAAGCGAGATAGGTCATTGTTCGATTATCTCAGAGAATTCAAGCTTATCTGTGACCAGCTAAGTGCGATTGGAAAACCTGTTGATGAGATAACGAAGGTCTTTGGAGTTTTAGAGGGTTTGAATTCTGATTATGAAACTTTCAGAACCACAATTTGCTGTCTTTAACCACAACCAGATTATGATGAGGTTATATAACAACTTGAGAGATTTGAGGCTAGATTGCAAAATTATACAATGAATCACTTAAACCCTAATATGGTCTTTTATGGAAAGAACAACTGGAGGTGATCAAAAGGTTGATCAGGATAATGATCACAATACATCAGAGTATGCGTTTGTTAACTAAAGAGGAGTTAGTCGAATGTATGGAGATAAAAAAAGGGAAGGGTTTTAGTAATCTTAGTAGAGGACGTGGTTATGGCAGAGGAAGTAATATTGGTTACCGAGGAAGGAAATAAACCTTATAGTATGAACCAAGAGACACAAATATCTCAACAACAGAATTTTCCCACCTCAGGTCAGGGTTTTAGACCATATGCGAATTCTTCACAGAGATATCAAGTAGTGAAGACATATTCATCACCCGAGGACAAGTTTTTTTGAAGAGAAAGTATGGATGATGGTGTAAGAGTAACATGCCAAATTTGTAAGCGAGCAGGACATGAGGCTTTGAGATGTTGGTATAGGTTTGATAACTCTTTCTAGAATGAAGAAATTCCAAAAGCCCTGGCTGCCATACATCTTGAGGATCCAAAAGGGAGTGAGTGGTATCTTGATACAGGTGCCACATCACATATTACTACAAAATCCTGGTATTATTCATAATCTTACAACATATAATGGTCATGATAGCGTTATGATAGATGATGGCTCACATCTGGCAATAACGCATACTGGTAATGCATATCTGCATACTGAGCTTGATTTATTACCTCTCAACAATGTCTTAGTGGTTATTGACATAAAGAAGAATCTTTTGTCGATTTCTAAGCTAACCGATGACTACCTTGTGCTTTTATTCTTGACAAATATGGTTCAAACCAACTCAATTCAGATGCTTGGAAGGAAAGATTAGGGACTGTATAAAGTTGATCAGCAAGCAACCACAGCTTTCTTCACTCAAAGGCATAGGAGAGTAGATGAAGATATGTGACATCAGAGGCTTGCTCACTCAAATGCACAGACATTAAAACTACTACATAGTCATTACCTCATTCAATGGAATAAACAAGCACGGTCGATATGTGCAAGTTGCCAAATAGCCAAGAGCTCAAAACTGGCATTTCCTTTATCTAAGACTAAAACATCTTTTTCTTTGGAGAGGATACATTGTGATATATGGGGTCCTTCTCCTATAAGATCTTTCTAGGGATTCAAATACTGTGTTGTTTTTGTTGGTAACTTTTATCGTTATAGTTGGGTTTATCCAATGAAGTTCAAGTCAGATTTCTATTATATCTTTCTTCTATTTTAGACTTGTGTGGAAAATCAGTCTGATCATAAGATCAAAATATTCCAGAGTGATAGAGGTGGAGAGTTTACCAGCTTGAAGTTTCAGACACATTTAACGAAGAGTGACATTAAGCATTACATGTCATGTCCTCATACTCTTGAGCAAAATGGAGTCTTAGAGAGGAAGCATCAACATGTTGTAGAGCTTGGGTTAGTTATGTTATACCATGCAAGGCTACCATTAGTTTACTGGGTTATGCTTTTTTAACTACCACTTACATAATCAACCTTCTTCCTACACCTATTTTACACTCAGATAGTCCTCATTGAAAGCTGTTTGGTCAAGTGCCAAGATATGACTTTCTTTGAGTATTTGGTGTGCTTGTTATCCTTGTCTCTAACCTTACATGCAACACAAATTTGATCATCGTTCTCTACCTTGTGTGTTTCTTGGTTATAGTGACAGGCATAAAGGATATAGATGCCTTATCCCTACAAGTGGAAAAATCTATATAAGTCGAAATGTGACATTTGATGAAAGTTTCTTCCCATATACTCACATTTTAGGTTCAATGTACCCTCCACTTACAACATTATATAAGCAATGGGTTGCTGAAGTAGGATTCCTGGAGTCACATAAACAATCTCAAGTAAGAGCAAATGCCTATGATCATGTTAGTTCTTTTACAGACAGAGATGTTACACAAGCCGGACAATTTGATGATTCTACCAATGCTCAAGACACAAGTGTAAGCAATCAAAATTCTGAATCTCCACACTCTTCTTTCCAGGAACAATAAGAAGTTCATCCTGATCATATCTTCTCTTCTTCAGATACTTTGCTATCTTCTCAACAAAGAGTAACTTCTACTCATCCAATTCAGACACAACTTAAGGATGGCATACTTAAACCTAATCCTAAGTATGCTTGTCTAGTTGAGTATAAGGTTCCTTCAGAACCTAAGTCTATTAAGTTTACTCTTGCACATGCAAGTTGTCATAAGGCTATGTAGGAAGAAATGGCTGCATTATATCAAAATAAGACATGGACTCTAGTACCACATACTGCTCAAATGAAAGTAATAGACTGCAAGTGGGTTTTCAAAAATAAACTTACAGCAGATGGCAGTCTAGATTAGCTAAAAGCACATTTAGTTGCTAAAATCAAGAAGAAGGAGTTGATTACCTTGAGACCTTCAGTCCTTTAATGAAGCAAGCAACTATTCGCATTGTATTATCAGTGGCTGTGGCAAATCATTGGCCAATTCATCAGCTGGATGTCAAGAATGTATTTTTACATAGGACATTAAATGAACTTGTTTATATGGAACAACCTCCAGGTTTCATAGAACAGCCTACTCATGTATGTGTACTTCACAAGTCTCTTTATGGCTTACGTCAAGCTCCATGTGCTTGGTTTGAGAAATTTAACAACTTTCTCTTGGAGCTAGGTTTTTTCTATAGCTCTACTAATCCATCACTTTTCATTCTGCATGCTAGTCATGACACCATTATTCTCTTATTATATGTTGATGACATTGTTCTTACTTTGTAGCTCCATCACTTTAATTACTGACTTGATCCAGCCACTCAGCTCCAACTTTCATAAGAAGGATCTTGGTACCCTCCACTACTTCTTGGGAGTTGAGGCACATTATACTAATGGAGATTTGTTTCTTTGTCAGACCAAATATGCACTTGATCTCCTTGATTGAGCTAGTATGAAAGCTTATTTCTAGTCCCTTGACTCTAAAGCCAACTCATATCTCTGGTGATGATCTTCCTTGGCATAATCCTCTTGAGTACAAAAGCTCTGTGGGTGGACTACAATATCTTACTATAACCTGACCTGACATTGCATTTGCTACCAATTTATTGTGTCAAAAAATGCAAACTCCTACAGTGGGTGACTATCATACCTAAAGAGAGTTCTTCGTTATGTCAAGTCAACAGTTCATTTTGCCTTATTTTTTCATTCCACTAGTACTATCACTTGTATGGATACTCCTTTGCTAATTGGGCTGGTTGCATTGCTACTCGTCGTTCTACAATAGGTTTCTGCACATTTCTTGGTCAACCAAATGTCAGTACACGGTGTCATGGTCCTTTATTGAAGCAGAATATCATTCCTTAGCTTCTACTACTGCTGAGCTCACATGGATTGCATTTGGTTCTTCCTGATATTGGCATTTCTCTCTCTTCACCTGTGGTTTTATTTTGTGACAATCAATCAGCCATTGTTCTCACCTCTAATCCTATTTTACATGCTCAAACCAAACATGTTGAAATCAATTTCCATTTTGTTCGTGAAAAGGTATCGATGGGAATTCGTCATGTGAATTATGTTCCTAGTTGTCATCAACTTGTTGATATTTTTACCAAGCCTTTGACAAAGGATACAAGTAAAGATGAAAAACAAGTCATGCAAGTTAGAGGACAAAATGTTGACTTTGCCAGCTGTACATGTGCGTAATGATCAAAGTTGTTCAAGCAAGAAATCCATCCCGAAGTCAGTGAAGAAATCACCAAACCTCCAGCTGTCACCATATCTCCAGCTAAAGAACCGTTATTTTATTCTAACTTGTTAACAACAAAATAAATAACTAATACAATTTCTGTTTTCATCGTTAGTTTTACTCTTCATCAAGTGTATGTACTATCAATAGTAGATTTGAGTAAAGTGTCATTAAGCTCTTGAAAAATGACTGTTCAATGCTTCGAATATAAGATTGAGGTATTTCCAGAAGTATTGGGTTCATCATTATCTTCATCTTCCTCACTTTCCATTCATCTTTACATCCCTGTTTCTCTTTATCTTCATCACCTTGTGTTCATCTTGCTCAAATTCCAACTCGGCACAATTGCCTGATATGATGCTATGGAAAAAGTATACCAGCATGATGGCTTACTATCATTGACCTCCATGTCATCTGGATATGACTATGATGTTTTCCTAAGTTTTAGAGGGCCAAATACTCACTCAGGCATAACAAGTGTCTTACACACAAGGTTGGTAAGTGCTAGAATCCGCATATTTAAGGATGATGAAGAGCTCCGAGTCGAAGAGGAGTTTGGTCCTAGTGTTAGGATCAGCGGACAATCGCAATAAAGTGAAACAAGTGAAAGGGAGAGAAAATTGAGACATGAGGTTTTATCCCGGTTCACCCTTTAAACTAGGGCTATGTCCAGCAGATGATTCCACTATATCAGCACCTCACAACTCTCATTACAACTCTCAGCGCTAGAAGTAATTCTCTCAGTGCAAGAAGCAATTCTTTCAAAGCAAGAAGTAAAAAGAGTATATATAGCAGTAGCTATATATTCACCCATGTAGCTATATATATAATATTGCTACATAGCAGTAGATATATATTCACCTATATATTCACGTGAGTAGGACCCACGTGCTTTCCTGTCTTAGGGGAGTATGAACCACACCCCAATATTCTCCCACTTGGTGAATACTTCCAATGCGTCTTTAGACCCAATTCAATTTTATTTTTATCTAATGAGTCCATATCATCTTTCATGGCTTTCTCCCACTATTTGGCATCTTCCGCGCTTCTTGCTCCTTTAATAGTATTTGGATCATCACTTGTAACAGTTAGAATGCAATTTTCATTACTGCAAATAAGGTATACATCTAGGTGGTCTAGTCTGCCGTGTGGACCTCCTTAAGGCAGTTCATGTGGTGCTTTAACTTCAAATTTAGTATCAGAATCCATCCTCCATATTAGGCTCATTCGCTTCAAAATCTAAATTTTCTACTTCAACCGGTGTAGCCTCTGTCTCTCCCTTTAAACCAATATCTAACTCAACCGTTTGTGGTTCTTCGGGAACTTGTGAAATAATCTGATTCACTGTAGATTCTCTGAACACCACATCCCTACTGTAGATAATACATTTAGTGTCAGGATTCCACAACTTATATCCTTTAATACCATCTGTGTACCCAATGAAGATGCACTTCTCTGACTTACTTTCAAGCTTATTCCTCTTTTCTTTAGGCACATGTATATACACTTCGCAACCAAACACTCTAACATGATTTATGTTTGGCTTTGTCCAGAACAGTGCCTCAAAACGGTATCTGATTCTTTAAAGATGACGTGGGAGACATGTTCTTCATATAACAAGCATTAGCCACTACTTTTGCCGAAATTTAGCTGTTAAACATGCATTACTCAACATACTCTTCGCTTTCTCCATGAGAGACCGATTAAGTCTCTCTACGACGCTATTTTGTTGAGTTGAATAGAGCGTTGTTTTCTACCTTGCAATACCACTAGTAGCACAAAATTGATCAAATTTCGCTGAACAAAATTATCCTCTGTTGTCAGTTTATGCAGTTTGCGAAACTTTAATTTTCCTATCAAACTGATTTTCCACCAAAGCTGTGAACTCACGAAATTTTTCAAACACATCATCTTTTATCTGTAAGAAATATATCTTTACATATTTGGAAAAATCATCAGTAAAAGAAACATAATACCTTGATTTTCCAAACGATGCTACAGGTGTAGGACCGAAGACGTCACTATGGATTAAATCCAGAATTCCTTTCGCTCTCCCTCCTACAGATTCAAAGGAAACCCGATTCTGTTTTCCATGTAGACAATATTCACAAAATCCGAAACCCATAGAACAGCTTGGGATTCCATCTACTATCTTCTTTGAAGTAAGGGTCACCAAGCATTTTTCATCGATATGACCGAATCTTCGATGCCACAGCATCGCTTGATCTTCTTTCACCTACTCCATGATGTAACTCTCGCCACTAATCACTATGCTTCCTAATAATTTCCACAATTTTCCTTACTGTTCGCCTCTAGCAATCACCATAGATCCATGAGCAAACTTGCATGAATATTTATCGCTAGTGAAAGTAATGCCAGAATCTGCCATAGTTCCCACAAAAATAAGATTTCTGTTCAGACCAGGAATATGCATCACATCTAGAAGATTCTTGATTGTCCCATCTTTCATCTTCAGCCTCACCTTTTCGCAACCAACAATATCAAGCATCGTATTATCTCCCAACCGTATTTTACCTCCTTGATATAGCTCATAACAGCAGAACCAATCTCAATGAGGTGTCATGTGAAAGGACACTCCAGTATCAATTATCCATGCACTGTGGTCAACATAAGATGAGTTACAAATAAGATATATATCTCATGCACTATTGTCATCATCTTCCTTCATACTAGATGATGGCGCATCATCTCGCTTCTTTAGACCCATACTCTTGCTTCTACAATCCTTCTTCAAGTGTCCAATTTTTCCGCACTTCCAACATTTAATTTCATATCGATCTTGGCTTTTGGATCTACCTCTGAACTTATTTCTAGCAAGAAATTTGGATTTGGATCTTTCGTTGTTTCTGCCTCTTATGAAAAGAGCCTCATTCGTTGCATTATTAGAACCTGCTCTCATCATCTCCTCAAATAATAAAGTAGATACAACGTTCCCAAAGAATAACGCATTAACACAAGTGCCAATTGAAACAATTATATGTTCCCATGAATTCAGCAGTGAACGCAACAAAGTACATGCTTTATCTTATTCATCCGAATTAACATCAATAGATGCAAGCTGCCCACAAATTGTATTGAATTTGTTTAAGTATGCAGAAAAAATAACTTTACTCATCCAGAGATTGTACAGTCGTCTTCGCAAAAATAACCTGTTCATGAGAGACTTGCTTTGATAGAGGCTTGCAAGCTTAGTCCAGAGATCTTTTCATTGTCTTTTTAGAGGTCATGTTCACCCAAGACATTATCAGCAAGACATAGCCAGATCAGGCTTCGTGCCTTCCGATCGCCGTTAATCCATGCCTTTCAATTGATTAGACGAAAGACATCATCTTCCTTTGTCTTCTCCTTGGTAATTGCCTCAGGATTATCTTTTTCAATCACGTACCATAGATCTCTATCCACGAGCAAAGCCTCCATCTTCAATTTCCATAATTGGAAACCCTTTCCTTCGAATTTCTCCACTTCAATTCTCAATTGACTAGCCGACATCTTTCCAAGATTCGATTTTTTCCGGATCTCTCTAAACCAAGAGAAGAAGAAAAAAACCTCAAACCTTGGCTCTGATATGAGATGGTAGGATCGGTGCACAATAACAATAGAGTAAAACGAGTGAAAAAGAGAGAAAATTGAGACATGAGATTTTATCCTGATTCACCCTTTAAATTAGGGTTACGTCCAGTAGATGATTCCACTATATCAGCACCTCATAAATCTCATTATAACTCTCAGTGCAAGAAGTAATTCTCTCAGTGCAAGAAGCAATTCTCTCAACGCAAGAATTAAAAAGAGTATATATATAGTCGTAGCTATATATTCACCTACGTAGCTATATATATATATATATAAGATATATATAATATTATATATATGTAGCAGCTATATATATAGTAGTAGATATATATTCACCTATATATTCACGTGAGCAAGACCCATGTGCTTTCCTGTCTTAGGGGAGTATGAACCACACCCCAATACTGAGTTGCTCAAAGCTATCATCCAATCAAAAATTGCAATTCCCATATTTTCCAAGGGCTAAGCCTCTAGTAAATGGTGTCTTAACGAGTTGGTCCAAATGACGGAGTGTGACATCTTGAATTTTCGATCCCGTCTCGATAAAATAAAATGGGCTTTTACCGACGTGCCTATGGTCTTTTTCTCGGAGCTGATCACTCACGAGTTAACTAACCTATCAGATGAAGCCGTTAAGGGATGTAATCGCGCAATAAAATCCCTAAAAGCTACCCAGTAAGTTGGATTGTACTAGAATCGCGTTCGGTTGATTTTAACCATGAAATTGAACTCGGATTCAGAAATCGAACGTTTAAGCGTGTCACGATTTATTTTTAGGACCTCGTCTCATCTTTTCGGAGAATTCCATCGAGCCAGGACTTTTGCGGAAAAATTCAAATTGGACAAAAAGAATTTGTGAAAATTCGGATGGGTCTCTTTAATTAGATTTTTGGGCTATAAATGGTGGAAATTCGTAGGGGCTGATTAAGGGGTCTATTTGGGCTCCAAAAAGGCTTTATTTTGTGAAGAGATGAGAAGAAAATTAGCCATTGGATGACCCTTTGACTTTAGGGGTAGAAGACCACCATTGGCCACAAGGAAAACTTGCTTGGCAAGTTGTCTGCCCTTTTTCTTTCTCCCAAACGCAGCTCCCCTTCCTCCTCTTTCTTCTTCATTTTCTTCTCCTCCTTTTTCTGCTGCTCACGCCCTCCCTACTTGCTGTGCAAGTTTCACCTTAGCTGAGCCTCTTCCGAGCTTCTTTTGGTGTCGCCGTAGGCTCAGGTTTTGCTCTTCTTCGCGCCGCAGTCGCCGTGAACCGATTTATTTTCTAATCCAGTGAGTTAACTTCCTATCCTTTCTTAGGGGTTGATTACACTTGGGGGTTAAAATGGTGTTGATTAGCTTGATTATAATTGATTTAGGTTGGATTGACACTAGTGAGGATGGTTTAGCTTAGTTTAGTGGATTTCTCTTGAATCTGTTCATTGGACCCTTGCTGTTTGCTAATTTTGTGGATCGAAATTGGATGAGATTTTGAGGTCGATTTCTTCTTGAGAAATGTTTTATACATATTCAGCTACAACATATATTTTACTCAAGATTTTATGTATTTAAAATAATATTATCCCAGCTTCGTTTTAAGCAAAACAGAACCCCTGTTTTTGCTGTAATTTGTGACCTGTTAGTGTTCAATGAATTTTTATCAACTCTTAGAGTCTGAATTGCAAAATAGTTCCTTCATGAAAGTTGTTTCTTACATATTATAGTATAATTTATTCAAATTTCAGCTCAAACGGACAAGTTTTGTATCTCGAAACAAGTTGGTTTTGAAAGACATGATTTCTGAAAACTGACACAGTTTTTGTAGAAATTTGGGCGATTTAATTCTCTCTTTACAGAAGGATTTAGGTCAAGGAGTATTCATTAAAAATGTTCATTTAAGTGTCATTTATAACATAATAAAATTTGGGAATTTTCCAAAGTCATTTGGTTATGTTTCTGGATTTAAACTTGGAGACGCGCGAGTGGCCTATTTCTGCCCGTTTAAGGCCGATTTTGGTTTTTGTGGGTCATTCGTGTAGTCAGAGCCGTTTCGTCATCCGTCTTTGTCACCAACGAGCTTGGCTTGCCTCCCAAAGTCAAGAGGGGTCGCCGGAATCTTCGTCAGAGCTTCACCGGACTATTGTCGGAAAATCATTGAAGCCATTGTTGGACTCTCCTGAGGTTGGGCCATCCAACCGTGCAACCGGATCGGAGATTGGAGGTCCGCATCAAGCCCAAGCGCGATCGAAACTTTGGGAACCGCGTCCCCACCAATTGTTGGAATCACGTGAATTAAATGTGAGTAGACCTCCTAAAACTTAATTAGGGATGTTTATTGTCTTAGTAGAATTATTAGGGCAAATTATGTGGATTATGATGAGTGGATGAAATTGGTCTAATATGGCCGGGTGTCGGAAGCCAAGGAAGCATGATGCGATTGAGTGAGTACGAGGCCAATTGGGTTCGAGATGGATCGAATGTAAGGCCATTGGATCCGAGATATAAATTGGACGTCAAAGGAAGTTCAATTGGATACCGATGGGTTGACCATTAGTGGAGGTTGTATTATGGTGTGGAGATAAGATAGGAAGGCTAGTTAGGGTTTTAGGCCGGTCGCGTACGGTCTTGAATTATTGATTGCGCAATTTATTTAATAATTGATCTATGGTACAATTTATTTAATTATTAATTGATTGCGTAGTTTATTTAATTATTGATTGATTTGTACAATTTATTTAATTATGGTAGTAGGTCTTGGTTGGGCTTAGTGCTACGTGATGATTAGGGAAGAGAGAGAGAGAGAGAGAGAGAGAGAGAGAGGGATTACGAAAGCGGATAAGTTTGATGGAAGAACGAGGGAAGACGTGAGATGATTAGGCTTAGTGTCTGGTGGCGACTAGGGTCTAGTAGACTCATGGATAGGATGAGCTCAAAAGAGAAATTATTTGGGTGAGCAAGTGCTATGAAGGGTGAGGAAGGATTAGATTCTAGGTGACTGAGAAGATGTGAGGTGCGATTAGGGACCCTAGGGCAATTGACAGACCTAGTTTTGGGTTAGGGGGTTGGCTCATTGAGATATTTATATCTCAACCCGTCATGGTAACCATTTTTCAGGTATATGATTGGAGATTGATTTTGGAGG
This sequence comes from Melaleuca alternifolia, assembly GCA_019926035.1. Classification (NCBI taxonomy): domain Eukaryota; kingdom Viridiplantae; phylum Streptophyta; class Magnoliopsida; order Myrtales; family Myrtaceae; genus Melaleuca; species Melaleuca alternifolia. Next base: position 98,798 of record JAGKPW010000050.1, read on the forward strand.
CGAGTTCTATGGGAGTTTACAGGGCTAAGATTCGCACTTCCGCTGGAGACTTGAAGGCCAGTGACCTGCCTGGGACGTCGCTATTCTATGGCCAAAGAGAAAAGGAAAATCGAGAACCGTCGCGCGCTCAAAAAATCGAGGCGTGACATGGAGGGTGGGAAAACAAAGAGGTAGAAGGTTATGCCCATTTTCTACAATGTTACTCCGACGGAGGTCCGTCATCAAATTGGCCCTTATGAAGAAGCCTTTCTTTCACATAAGGAGAAATTTGGTGCGAACGCCAGCAAGTGGAAAGCGGCTCTCAACCATGTTGCCAATCTAAATGGATGGGACATTTCGAAGGAGAAGAGGTAAGTCATTTTCTAGTTATCATTTTGGTGCAGAGTTTCCACAATGTTATCTTGTTATTCTTATTATTTTTTTACTTTTCCTTCCATAATATTAGAGGTGAAGGAGAATTGGTGGACAAGATTGTTCATAAGGTTATAGAAGAGTTGAAAATGGCATATCTAATAGTGACAGACTGCTTGGTCAGAGTTGAAAATCATGTGAGGGAAATCGATACAATGATGTGTAGTGATTTAGAGGGTATAAGAATTCTTGGTATCCATGGTATGGGGGTGCAGGAAAGACTACTCTGGCCAAAATCATCTACAATCAGCTGTCACATCATTTTGAAGCTTGTTGCTTCCTTTCTAACATCAAGGAAACTTTAGAGCTCAAGGGCATCGAATATTCGCAGAATCAACTAATCTTTGAAGTTCTCAAAAAACAGTGGTCAAATTTTAACAATGTTGAGGAAGGAATTTAGAAAATAAAAGAAAGTTTATGCGGTAAAAAGGTTCTAGTTCTACTAGATGATGTTGATCAAATGACTCATTGGGATGCACTTATAGGAAAATTGGCATGGTTTGGTTTAGGAAGTAGGATTATCATAACTAATAGAAACATGGATATTGTTGATGTTGCTGAGGTTTGTTGTCCATATGAGCTTATGAGCATGAACTTCAATCAATCTCTTCGACTTTCCTACAGACATGCTTTTGGAAGAGATTACCCTTTGGATGACTATATTGCTTTCTCCACAGCAGTGGTCCAAAGTATAGGGGGTCTTCGTCTTGCTCTTGAAGCTATAGGAAAACTACTTCTGAACAAAAGCAAAGATGTTTGGGATGTGATATTGAAAAAGTTGAAACAAGTTCCTCTCCCTGATGTAAAAGGAAAGCTGAAAATAAGTTATGATGCCTTGGATGATTGGCAAAAGCATATTTTTCTTGAGATAGTTTGTCTTTTCACTGGATTTGATAAAATAAAAAAAAGGTGCTTCCCTCATGGAAAGATGCCAATCTCTTCCCAAAGGAAGGTCTTGAGGTCCTTTAAAGAATGTCTTTGATAAAAATCAGTGAAGACAATAAGTTATGGATGCATGATCAATTAAGAGGCCTTGGTAGAGATATTGTTCGTTGAGAATATGATAAGGAATGGAAAAAAAAAGACTCAATTAAGGACCCATGCCAAAGGTTTGGACGTGGTGATGGAAATGAAGGTAAATCTGCATTTAAATTACTTCATCCCTACCAGGCTAACGAATTTCAAGCTTCTCGCTGTGATTGTTTATCCTAATGCTTTACTGTAGCAGGGAACAAAAAAAGTTGAAGCTCTTTGCTGAAAATTGTATCCTCAGTTGCACTCCAATTTTGGAAACGAAGAAGTTGAGAGGCTATCAAATCTAAGATACCCCAAAGTGAGGGTTTTCCAGGATAACCGGCCTTCAAATGATAGAGAATATGGAAATTGAACATGTATGCAGCTGAGTAAGATAGGCATTTGTGTTTGTGAGCTAGGTAGACAGTTCTTTTTGCCATCCCTTCAGAAGTGAAAATAAATAGACACACAATATCCGCATTGCATCTAAGCAAAAATTGATTGGATCATTCTCTTGTCATGAATTGATTGGAGCTTTTCCGAGTACAATAGACCAATGTCAAGGTCTCTTGTCAAAATGTCAATACTCATGGTGCATGCTTGATATTGTATCTTCTGAAAAGCTACTGCACTTGCTAAAACCGAACGGCATCCTGAGAGGTCGAGCCCATGGGGTTGACCATTTCTATGTCTCCACCTGAAAGACTCGTTGATCTTCCCAAACTGGCATTACTCGTGCCGTAAGTACTCTGGTTGCACTTTGCTATGTTAAGGGGTGGGAAAACTTCAATAGTCATAAGCATTGGTTTTGTGTAAGTATAGTTGCTAAAGAAAATATACTTATGATATCAAAAAGCTATAAACAAAAAATATGAGCCTTCGTGTCATTTTTACCGAGAAAAACGAGCTAAATACACATTGAATTAGCATGTAATAAACCTAGCTATTCTTCTTAATCAAACTTAAGACTTCATATTGTTAATTTTTGTCGTAGGTTTGCTTAGAAAAAAATCAGATAAACAAATATGTGTTTGGACTCATTAAAAGAAATATAAGGTAAAATCAAAGTATCATATGTATCACACTTCAAGATACATATTACCTTGTTATCAATGACTGAAACTATGGCATGGCTTCCATCACCTCATTGATATAATAATTAATATCATGGTGTACAAAACCAGGGTTCCGCCACAACACAAGAATCCTCACAGAGGATGCAGACCTTTCAAGGGATTAGGGGAAGTTGGTGATGGAGAGGCTCGGAATCATCGACAATGCTAGTAGTCACTTGAAATCCCCTTGCGCCCTCTGTCTATTGTGATCTTAGATCTATAGTCTACATTGTGCTTGCACGAAAATGTTGTCGGTCGCAAATTTCGATTACGACTACCGTGGTGGTGCTAGCTAGTGGCCACAATCCCTATATTGAGGGCTTTTCCTTTCATTTTTTAATTTAATTTAATTTTCTAAATTTTCAAATTTTTAATCTTATCTTCAAGTGTATCACATAGTCGATAGGATTTAGTATGTTCCGACGATCAAACACGGCCTTAAAAATCGTCAAATATATCTCTCCAAAATATATATTACTACTACCGAAATCAACAAATAAGAAATATCTCTAAAAAGAGAATCTTTTAACAAATATGGCTAGGCTCAAATTGGGACAGATCGAACGGGAAACTATCGGTAGAAAGGCATGTGCCCACCCCTACACAAAGCTACCTCATGCCGGAGAAACAAGCGGAGTTTAAGATTTTTTAACGCACTTCCAGTCCACCATTGCACCTCTTCCTTTTGATTTTTGTACAGCAACTATGCCAAACAAACTTGATTTCTTCGTTTTTTGTTTTTGTGTAAAGTCAACTTTGGCTGCTCGTGTTTGTAGAATGATAGCTTTTGTTCCCACGAAAGAGTCCCCCTGAAAAATTATGGTCTTATGGAATTTTCGCAACCATTCGATCAACAGCTTCATTTTAGGAATTTAGTAGGTCGATAATATAACATGACATGGCCTAGCACGTCGCAACAATATTTACATCCTGGTCAGTGGTTCTAGAAGACGTCTAGGCTTCGAAGAAGAGGGGTGATTTTTCCAGTCACAAATGCCAAAATTTAGGACAAATCGAAACCATTAACTATTAAATGTTTATTTTATTTTATTTTTGTGGATGGTGGGGAAGAAAATTAAAAAATAAAGATTTGAGAAGAAGTCAGAGAAGTTGTCCGGTGCATTGCAGCCATTCATGTTTGAATGGAACCGTGTCCTTGCTCACCCTGGAAATCACGCGTCTGACCAATTTCATCGAATTCGATAGACTCACATCACACTGTCGGTCATTAGTATATTAACTAATGAAACGAATGCTTTCGTAATTTTATCTTTCTGTAATCGTAAATCATGTGGCTCTTACAATTTATATTATTCCGTAGAAGCAATATATAAGTTACTAGTGAATTTTGTTTGCCCCAATGTTTTTTTAATTATCTAATTGATGGTAACTTGCCTTTATATGTGGTAAATTCTAGCAACCTACAATTCAATAACTTTTCTTAATCAAATATAGGCTTGATCACCTTTGACTAGGAAACTTCCCTTCGATGTTAGTGAATTACGAAGAAAACTGGTTTTTCATATACCTAATTGCATTTATTAAAGCAGATCTAATAGGCCGTGTTTTTTCTATCTTTATACAGCACCACATTCTATGCGGCACGGGTCCCATAGGAAAAATTAAAAAAAACTTAGGGGACCCTAAACTTCCCCTAAGCTTTAATATGCACATTACAAAGTTGCACCTTGCCTAGGGACAGTCGTGCTTGATCTTGGTTATCTATCGCTTGTTTGTTCCATGATTATGGACTCAAGGATATCCCCAAAAAAAGTTGGGGGGGAGAGAATATTCAATACAAAAAAGAGATTATAATCGCAGATGAAAATAATTAAGGACTTGCAAGCAAAGCTCGGGGCCCTATGGATACAAGTCAACTAGGGAAGAGGACAAGAACATGGGCACATGGTCAACTGTTGCAATGTGGAACACCTAGTGCCATCTTCACAGAGACGTAACTTGAATTAATACTAGTGGAATGCCAAAATAAAGTGGCATGGATGTTCTGTAAATTTCCTTACTAAGATGTGCTTAGTAAATTGCCATACAGGAAAACATCAAAGATTAATTTGGTAACTAAGGTTCCGCTTACTTATAAGATTCGTAAAGTAATTAATAAACCTCGTGGGTACTCATGTAACTGGGTGTACATATCTTTGTCAATAAATATTTAGTTGACGAATCAAGTTGTTCATGTCATCAAGCGTAGGAAACCGTGCAAGTGGGCACCGGATGACAGAAATGCGCAAGCAATCCGTCCTCTGTCTTCGAGCTCAAATCATGTTGTTGCCCCTAGGGGACGTGGACTTCATGCGGCAAGTGTGCCGTTGACCTCATGATAATCAAGGAAGAACAATGGGATTGGCAAATGACGAGAAGAACCAAATCAACATCGGGGAAGAAGAATCAAGAAAACTGTTGTGCTTTGCAATTTGCCCTCGTCGGATAGGAAGTGACGCCGATGAACAAACTGTGGCGAAGGATCGGCAACAGAAAAAATGCGAACAAGCCGCAAGAGCCTGAGCCAGCAAGCAAAGAGCTGGTGTTGTTGGGAAACCCCGCAAAGAGTTTCGATCTTGAGGATCTTTTGCGGGCCAGTGCAGAGGTATTGGGGAAAGGGACGGTCGGGACGACTTACAAGGCTCACCTGGAGGATGGGACCACGGTAGTCGTGAAGAGGCTCAAGGATGCAGTCTTGTCGGCCGAGGATTTCAGGGACAAGGTCGTAGCTGTCGGAGCGATGGAGCACGAGCACCTGCTCCCTCTGAGGGGTTACTACTACAGCAAGGACGAGATATTGCTCCTGTACGATTATATGCCCCTGGGAAGCTTGTCAAGCCAATTGCATGGACCCAGAGGATCGGGAAGGACACTGCTGAGCTGGGAAGTCAGGCTTTCGATTGTCCTTGGAGCTGCCCGGGCCATCGAGCACCTGCATGCCGAACGTGATCCCAATAGCCACCACGGGAACATCAAGTCATCCAACGTCCTCCTCACGCCGTCCTACGAGGCCAGGGTCTCCGATCATGGCCTCGCTCCCCTCACTCAAAGATCTGCCGTGGAGGGTGGGGCGTACCTAAATATGATGGCGGATGTGTATGGTTTCGGAGTGTTGCTACTGGAGGTCCTGACCGGGAAGCCGCACACCCCTTTCCCTATGAAGGAAGGTGTAGATCTTGCTGCGTGGGTCCAGTCCGTTGCTCGTGAGGATTGGACTGCTGAAGTTTTTGATTTGGAGCTCCTGAGGTATCACCACGTCGAGGAGGGGATGGTTGCGCTTTTGGAGGTGGCGATCAGTTGTGTATCCCCAAAATTGCCTAAGCGCCCTCGAATGTCTGAAGTACGGAGGAAGATCGAGGAGTTATGTAGCCCTGGGAGACAGCGAGACGGAGAATCACAGCCCAACAGGGTCAACGAAGGGACCAAGGACTCGCAGCTCCACCAATTCAGCGAAGTGATAAATGACGTGTAAGTTGATTTAGAGACTGGCAGAAAAGCTTCGTTGCCTAACTACATCATGACCGCATTTAGCAACATAAGACCAATTTAATCTTTTTCACGTTCTCCATAGACAACTTAATTACTGGGGAAGTCAATGTCAACAAAAGAAGAGGAATGGGGAAGGAGGGATTGAAATATGCGAGTTTCACATCTTTGATGCAATTAAGAACGGAAAGATTTTTCAGGGCCATTAATTACTTGTGTAGAAGGAAGAACTAATGAGGATAACTACCTACTAACAATCTTTCATGCAATAAGCAAAAGGGTCCACCCGGAAATATTGAATCAATGACAAAAAGCTTCCCCTAGCCCAAACTTACGTGTAAAAGATGATGTTTCAATTGCCTTGGACATATGGAACTAGGATAACTTCAGGATTTCCCTTCACGATGTGGGTGCTACTCTAGCTCTTTCAGGACGCTTGACTTGAAGAAATTTGATTTGATCTCGGTAAACAATGGTCTTACCCAGTAGATGCTTTTCGCAGGAAACCACTAGATGGTGTTCTGGAAGTTTCTGAAAGAGTTGATGGTAAGTCTTTTAAATGTCCAATATATATATATACTTTTTTTTTGGTAAAATATTAGTCTCTTGATTATCAGAAAATGCAACATTGGCATGTTAACATCTTCTAGCTACTTTTTTTTGCTTTAGTGTTCTGGATTCATTGAGCTGGTATCGATGGCCTCTACTTTTGTATTAACAAGTCTCTTTAATTTGGCAAGAAACAGTTTAGGTTCCTGATATGCTTCTGCAAAAGATACTGTTACCACAGTAATTTTGCAGAAGCATTACTTTTTTAATTTTCAGCGTGAAAGGGGGCTCTAGGGTCACACAAAAATCAAGGATTGATTCGATAGCAAGGATAATAAATAACCGTTTTCCTGCAGAAGCATAGTATTATCTTACTGGAGGTCTACTTGAGCTGACTTCATTGTCTCACCCCAACAAACGGTGATTAGTGAGCCACCTTGCATTAGCATTACCTAACTAATGAATTATTTTGGTTGCCCTTGCAGTTGCTTTTGATTAATTTTGTCTGCTAATTATGAGTCCACTTTTAGTATCGCTCCACGGAAACTCAGGACCAGGCAGTGACTAATTTGTACCATAGTCCATGGCTTCTGTGACTGCTGGGAGTTACCTATTGAATGGGAGTGCTCATTAGAAAAGTCAACAAATGCATTATTGAACAATCCACAGCTGGTGAAATATATCCTTGCCAACTCCCACTGGACTGAGTCTTTAATCTACATTGCTTCCGAATAATATTCTGCTTCGCACTCAAAAGCACTGTGCAATGATGGAGGCTACCTCTCTGCAAGTTTAGAGGTTCTTGTTCTGATACTTGATCAGAGTCTACTATAAACAATTTGATTATTCTTAACCAGAATATTCTTAGAAAACCCGTTCAATTGAATCACTCTAGTCTCTTCTGTTTGTTTCCTCACACTAGATTCTACCACAGATATGTCATTGTACATCATGTTTTCATTGAATGCAACATCAATAGTTCTTAACATTTTTCTATTTTGATCATCTAAATTAGTGTCGGACAAAAATGCGACCCCAAACAAGCCGCTAGAGGCTGAGCCAGCAAGAAACAACCTGGTGTTGTTGGGGAACCCTGCGAAGACGTTTGATTTGGAGGATATTTTGAGGGCCAGTGCAGAGGAATTGGCAAAAGGGACGGTCGGCACCACTTACAAGGTCGATCTGGAGGATGGGACCACCACATTGGCCGTGAAGAGGCTCAAGAATGTGGCATTGTCGGCTGAGGATTTCCAGGACATGGTCGAAGCTGTCGGAGCGATGGACCATGAGAACCTGCTCCCTCTTAGGGGTTACGTCTGCAGAAAAGATACGAAGTTACTCCTATACGATTACATGACCATGGGAAGCTTGTCGAGCCATTTGCACGGATCCAGAATACGGGAACGGACATCTCTGAGCTGGGAAGTCAGGCTTTCGATTGCCCTCGGTGCTGCCCGGGCCATTGAGCACCTGCACGCCCAACAGAGTCCCAATATTCACCACGGGAACATCAAGTCATCCAATGTCCTCCTCACGCCATCCTACGAGGCCCGGGTCACCGGTTACGGCCTTGACCCCCTCAGAAGTTCTGCCCTGGTGGGCGGGGCGGACCCAAAGACGGCGGATGTGTATGGCTTTGGGCTGTTGCTTCTGGAGCTCTTGACCGGGAAGCCGCCTGCCCAGGCTCTCCTCAATGAGGAAGGCCAAGCTGTAGATCTTCCTACCTGGCTCCAGTCCATTGTTCGACTGGATTGGACTACTAATGTTTTTGATGTGGAACTCCTGCGGCATCATAACGTCAACGAGGGGCAGATTGTGCTGTTGCAGTTGGCGATCAATTGCGTGTCTCCATATTCGCATATGCGCCCTCAGATGTCTGAAGTACGGAGGCAGATCGACATTTTGTGTAACCCTGGGGGACAGCGAGATGGAGCCTCACAACCCGACAAGGTCCGCGAAGGGACCAAGGACACTTCTTCATCTCTTATTCCTAATGCACAGGGAGACGGGGACTCACAGCTCCACCAATTCAGCGAAGTGAGCAATTATACGGATAATCGGTGAGTTGATCTAGAGACCCTAACTTCATGACTCTGTTTAGCAACATGAGATCAATTTAATCTTTTACGATGTTTCCATAGACAAATCAATTACCGAGGAAGTCAATGTCAAACTAAAGAAAAGGAGTCGGAAGGAGGGAGAGAAACGTGCGAGTTTCGTGTCTTTGATACATTTGAGAAGAGCGAGGAGTTTCAGAGCCACTGATTACTTGTATAGTGGGAACTCCTAGTAAGGACAGCTGCCTATAAACAATTTCCCATGCAATGAGAGAAGGCTCCACCTAGAATAAATGAATCAACGACACAAAGCTTCCTCTAACCCAAAGTTACCATAGACGTGTCAAAATGGTTGATAGTTGATAGACCCATTTTATATGAGTTAGTTATACTCAATAAATGGGTCATGAGTTTAAACGTAAATATTATATTAAATGGTTATAAATAGATTTATTACTTACTTAAATCCAACCTAACTTTATGACTCTTTCTTCATTCTCTCTTAACGTCGCTCAATCTCGCACTCACTTACTCCACACTCTCACTTATGTTGTATATGACATTTCTTAGATATGGTTAAATAAGAAATTCTTTTAGCAATATGGTTCAGGTTGAATCAAGTATGAGTCACCACATTTACATTGTATGAAAATGGGCCGCAATGGGTTACATGGGTCAATTTAGGCCGGACTATCTTTAATCTAAGCCAAACCTGACTCAACCCACACATTTGACAAATCTAGTTATGTAGAACAACTCATATTAAAAAAGGTGTCAACTGTCTTGGATGTATGGAACTGGGATGAATGTGGGTGCCACGCTAGCTCTTTCAAGATGTTTGACTTGATTGATTTAATCTTGGTGAACAATCGCCTTACCCAGTAGATACCTTTTGCAGGAGACCACTCGATGGGTTTATAGAAGTTTTTGAAAGAGTTTATGGTAAGTTTTTCAAATTATAATTTGAAAGTGCAAATTCGCAGGGTACCATGTTTTAGCTACTTTCTTTTGCTTTCGTGTTCTGGATTTATTGACCTCCTATTAATAACCTCTACTTTTCTATTGGGAAAGGGTACTTTGACAATAGGAGAATTAACAGGAAGCCTCTTTGGTTTGGCAAGATATAGTTTAGGTCACTATTATGCTTCTGCTAAAGCATTAGGTCACTGTAATTTTGCAGAAGCATTAGCTTATTGTTTTGGTCGAAATGAAATGGGGCTCTAGGAGCACAAAAATCCAAGTTGGATTTCATAGTCTAGGATAAGAAACTACCTGTTTTATGCAGAAGCAGGGTAACATCTGACTGGAGGTCTACCAAGCTGAGTTCATTGCCTCCTATCGATATACAGTGATTAGCAAGCCACCTTGCATAACGTTACCTACGTAATAAATTGTTTAATGTGCCCTTGCAGTCGCTTTTGATAAACTTTGTTTATGAATTGTGAGGTAGTTTCTAGCATCACTCAGCAGAAACTCATGTACAGGGGAGTGATTAATTTGTGCCACATTAGACAGCTCTTCTGTGACCGCTGAGAGTCACCTATCGAAAAGGAAAACTCATTGGAAAAGTCTAAACATGCATTACTTAACAAATCTCTGCCTTGGACGTCTTTTGAGGCCCATGAGTTATCAATTTTACTTCCATTAAGACTCAATAAACTTGGATGTTATCCTTAGCAGGAAGATGGCTTACTCTTTTATCATGTTTAATTCTTGTAGATATTTCCTAGTTCAATCCAAGAATTATGTTGATACAGAAAATGTCTAGGATTATTACATTTTGATTGCCAAATGAACTAGCGAGTAAATTTTGCGAGCATTTCAAAAGATTTTTTTTTATCCTTGCAAGCTGCATTCATCCTGCATACACATGGAATAGTTTTCTTTATTTGATTTATCAGCTCTCCAAAAATATCAATCATGCTGCAACTCTATGTGAATGGCCTTTTCAAGTCACTCTCTTCATGAACTTGTCTTTTGGTTTGTCCATTACGTTAGTTTTAAGAAACTGGGTCATGATAACACGAGTTTGTGCATATCTTATATTTGCATTTCATTTTTCTAGATAAACCATCATTGTCGTCTCCAAAGGAATAGTGCCTTTTGTAGCCTTTTAAGTTATGCAAGAGAACAATTCATTTTTCCCGATATTTCATATCTGGAAAAAGAAAATTAATTCTCTTGCCGACCGATTTCTCCAATTAACAGAATCTATGTGATGTATCATTGTTATCCATGCAATGATTAGCTGTATGTGGATGCAGTATTTGATTGCTGTCTCACAGTGGATGGCTTGAAGGACGAGGATTATCAACTTTTGATTGGAGGCATAGTGGGTAAGGTGCGACAACAATGTCCTGAAGCTTTTTTCATGTTGTTCCATTTTGGAGAGCAAGAGAGCGAAAGCAGAATGTGTGAACTGTTGTCTCATACGCCTGTCATGAATTACCCGATTCATCATGGTGATTGCCCCATTCTCACCATGGAGATGATCCATCACTTCCTAAGAACTGCCAATGCATGGTTGTCACCTGAAGAGCAAAAACACATGCTGTTGATGCATTGTGAAAGAGGTGGATGGCCAGTTCTGGCGTTCATGTTGGCTGCTCTTCAGTCATATTGGAAGAAGTCCAATGATGAAGAGGAAACACTCCACTTGATTTACAAGCGTGCTCCTCCCCATCTCTTGCATCTGAATTCGCCCTTGAATCCATTGCCCTCACAGCTGAGATACCTCCACTACATATGCACATCAAACGTGGACTCAGAGGAGTACCTACCAGATAAGGCTCTTATGTTAGATAGTGTTATACTGAGGTTCATGCCTTGTCCGGATGCTGAAATGGGATGCCATCTTATATTTAAGATATTTGGTCAGGACCCCCATAACCTTACAGTTAAATCTCCCATAGTCCTGTTCTCAACACCTGAAAAGGGTAAAAATATCAGGCACTACAAGCAGGTGAATTTTAATATATTTTTGGTTCAAAAAATCTTCTTTTCCATTGTTTCATGTTATTTCATTTGTCTGTTAGAGAACTCTGCTTGCTCTCAAGTGTGTCGCAGATCCTTACAGAAAAAATTCACCATGGGAGTTTGTCAAACTTTGCTGGTCTCATTACTGTGATGCTTTCCAATTATAAAATGGCGAATTTCGACAACTGCCCACATGAAATTTTTATAATTTAACCTCGGAAAAATGATTCTATGTGTCTATCCCTGGTACAGAGTCGGTTGTGAAGTTTTCTTTGTTCATTAAGAGTATCAAAGAGACAGATACTGCTCCGTAAACTTGCATATGTGCTTATGTGGCATTTGCGGTCTTGTGATAATGATAAGTTGTCAATTTGCATTGTCCTTTTTCTTCAAATCATATTGAATGAAATCTTGAAAGCATAAGATTCACCCTGATCTGATAATGTTCCACCTGCGACGTCCATTAATTCATTTGCATATACCCAAACACAAATAATAATCTAATTTTCTTCTGATGCTCGTGATTATGCTGTTCATACATGTCATTGCAGGCAGACTGCAAACTGGTTAAAGTAGATATCAATTGCCCCATTCAAGGCGATGTTGTGCTTGAGTGTATGAGTCTGGATGCTCGTCTTGAACATCGAGAAACAATGTTCCGTGTCATGTTTAATACAGCATACCTATTGGAAAATGTTCTGATGCTAGGACTTGATCAAATGGATGTGCCATGGGATTGCCAGAATCAGTATTCCGGGGATTTTAGAGCAGAGGTATTCCTTCATTGTTCTACTTGGCATCTTTAGTGTGACTTAATTTTGCTTGAAAGTAATTCATCTTTGCTTATTCATGTTTGATTAGATTATTTTCTCGGAAATGAATCCTGCTGCTTCTCTAGTTTCCGTTTATTCATCCAGTGATGAGGAGCAAAAAGAGAATCGATTAGCCAAAGGAGCCAGAAAGATTGAAGCCCAAGAACTGCAGGTTGAAGACCAAGCAGTTTATCATGCGCTACCATCTCGAGATGCTAATACAAATCACGAAGAGAATGAAGTTCGAGAATGGCCAATCCAGTCTGATACTGCTTTTCCGACCTCAATTCTGCAGACAGTGCTTCCTTCCCAGTTAGAAGCTTCTGTGCAATCAGCTTTTGATGGATCTCTTGCAAGTTGTGTAAGCTTCAGTGCAATGCTCACCAAAAAAATTATCGAACCCTTGCAATCCCCCAAACAGCATCTGGTCTCATCTCTGGACTTACCTCAAGATGTTCACCCTGGTAACACATTCTCACTAGAAGCTTATTCTGTATGCTTTAGAATCAAGTTAGAAGGTTCCTCATCGATTTCAATTGCCCAGAAATTTTGGTCAAAGCACAAAATTTGAGAGCTGGGGAGGAATAACTTCGAGGAAATTTATATTGAATGAAAGAATTTCCCTATAGTTGCCTCGCATTCTGCAATTGCTTAAATTCTTTTAATGGTCATTATTGCTTCATACTTTTTTGTAAAACAGGTGAGAACACGGAATCTGCAAGATGGGAAAGAATAGCAGCTGCGACAGAAACAAATATGGAGGTAAATTCTGTCAGTGAGTCAGCATCCTTATTGACTGTCAATGATGGCAGTGTGGAAGCTACTGCTGCAGGTGTCTCCAACTCAGCACAATTGCCTGATATGATGCTACCAAAACTGGAAAAATTATACCAGCAAAATGGCTCACCATCATTAACCTCCATGTCATCTGGATATGACTATGATGTTTTCCTGAGTTTTAGGGGGCCAGATACTCGCTCAGGCATAACAAGTGTCTTATATACCAGGTTGGTAGGTGCTAGAATCCGCACATTTAAGGATGATGAAGAGCTCCGAGTTGGAGAGGAGTTTGGTCCTGAGTTGCTCAAAGCTATCAACCAATCAAAAATTGCAATTCCCATATTTTCCAAGGGCTACGCCTCTAGTAAATGGTGTCTTAATGAGTTGGTCCAAATGGTGGAGGGTAGTAAAATAAGGAGACAGAAGGTTATGCCCATTTTTCATGATGTTACTCCAGCGGATGTCCGTTATCAAACGGGGTCTTATAAAGAAGCCTTTCTATCATATAAAGAGAAATTTGGTGCAAACCTCAACAAGTGGAAAGCTGCTCTCAGCCATGCTGCCAATCTAAACGGATGGGACAACTCAAAGAAGAATAGGTATGTCATTTTCTGGGTATTATCTTAGCACAGTATTTCCATAATATTACCTTGTTCTTCTAATTATTTTTTCTGTTTTCCTTCCATAATATTAGGGGTGAAGGAGAATTGGTAGACGAGATTGTTCAGAAGGTTATAGATGAGTTGAAAATGGCATATCTACTAGTGACAGACTGCTTGGTTGGAGTTGATAATCACGTGAAGGAAATTGATACAATAATGTGTGGTGATTCAGAGGATATAAGAATTCTTGGAATCCATGGTATGGGGGGTGTAGGAAAGACTACTCTGGCCAAAATCATCTACAATCGGCTGTCACATCATTTTGAAGTTTGTTGCTTCCTTTCTAACATCAAGGAAACTTCAGAGCACAAGGGCATCGAATGTTTGCAGAATCAACTAATCTCTGAAGTCCTCAGAAAACAGTGGTCAAATATCAACAATGTTGAGGAAGGAATTAAGACAATAAAAGAAAGGTTAGGCGGTAAAAAGGTTCTAGTGCTACTAGATGATGTTGATCAAATGACTCATTGGGATGCACTAATAGGAAAACCTGCATGGTTTGGTTTAGGAAGTAGGATTATCATAACTAGTAGAAACAGGGATATTGTCGATGTTCCAGAGGTTTGCTATCCATATGAGCTCATGAGCATGAACTTCAATCAATCTCTTCAACTTTTTTGCAAACATGCTTTTGGAAGAGATTACCCTTTGGATGACTATATTGTTTTCTCCACAGAGGTGGTCCAAAGTACAGGGGGTCTTCCTCTTGCTCTTGAGGCTATAGGAAAACTACTTCCGAACAGAAGCAAAGATGTTTGGGATGTGATATTGAAAAAGTTGAAACAAGTTCCTCTCACTGATGTAAAAAGAAAGTTGAAAATAAGTTATGATGCCTTGGATGATTGGCAAAAGCATATTTTTCTTGAGATAGCTTGTCTTTTCACTGGATTTGATCAAAGGATAGTGCTTCCCTCGTGGAAAGAATCCAATCTCTTCCCAGAGGAAGGTCTTGAGGTCCTTCAGAGAATGTCTTTGATAAAAATCGGCAAGGATAATAAGTTATGGATGCATGATCAGTTAAGAGGTCTTGGTAGGGACATTGTTCGTCGAGAATGTGATAAGGAACGAAAAAAAAAGACTCGGTTGTGGAATCATGCAGAAGGTTTGGATGCGGTGATGGAAATAAAGGTAAATTTGCATTTTAATTACTTCATCCCCACCAAGCTAACAAATTTCATGCCCTCTCACTGCGATTGTTTTTACTAATGCTTAGAATTAACTGTCGCAGGGAAGAAAAAATGTCGAAGCTCTTTACCGAAAAGCTCATTCTCAGTTGTTATCCAATTTTGCAAACGAAGAAGTTGAGAGGCTGTCTAGTCTAAGATATCCCGAAGAAGTTGAAAGGCTATCTAGTCTAAGATACCCCGAAGTGAGGGTTTTCCAGGATAATTGGCCTTCAAATGATAGAGAATATGGGAATACAACATGTATGTTACTGAATAGGATAGGCATTTGTGTTTGTCAGTTAGGTAAACAGTACTTTTTGCCATCCTATCAACAGTGAAAATAAGCAGACACACAATATACGCATTGTATCTAAACAAGAATTGAATGGGTCATCCTCTCGTCATGAATTCACTGGAGCTTTACCGATTCAATAGACCAACATCAAGGTCTCTCACTACAAAAAAAAAACTGTAATTTAACTACAAATTTTGCCACGGAAAATTTGCAAAAAGTCGTCGCTAACACGGTTTTGCAACGACATTAGCCACATAATATATCTGTCGCAAATGTTGTCACTAAATTTTCATGGCAAATGTCGTCGCCAATTTGCAACGAAAAACCAAGTCATCGCAAAAATCGTCGCTACAATTTCCTCGCTAATTTAGTGCGTCTGTCGCTAATTTGCGATGATAATTGTACATTGCAAAGTTCGTCGCTAAAATTTGTCAAAAAAATCATGGCCAAATTCGTTTGGAAAATTTAGTCACACAATTTGGGAATACCCGTTGCTAATTGCCGACGGGCCTTCTTAGTTTTGTGGCTAATTAGCGACGGATATTATTAGTTCCGTAGCTAATTAGCGACAGACATTAGTTCCATGGCTAATTAACAATGAACATTCTCAATTATGTCGCTAATTAGCCACGGCTAGGCATTGTCCATGGCTAATTAGCCATGAACATTCTCCCGTAACTAATTAGCCACGGATGATGCCTAGCCGTGGCAAATTAGCGATGGAATTAAGAATGTCCAAAGTCTTACCGTGTACAAATGGATTTCAACTAATATGAATATGTCTTACCGTGTAAAAACGGGTTTCCACGGATTTGGAGGGTCTCACCATGTAAAAATGGGTTTCGACGGGTTTGAAGGGTCTCATCATGTATAAATGGGTTTCGATGGGTTTGAAGGGTCTCACCATGTAAAAATGGGTTTCGACGGGTTTGAAAAGGTCTCACCATGTAAAAATGTGTTTTGACGAGTTTGAAGGGTCTCACCATGTATAAATGGGTTTCGACGGGGTTGAAGGGTTTCACCATGTAAAAATAGGTTTCGATGGGTTTAAAGAGGTCTCACATTGTAAAAACGGGTTTCGACTAATGTGGGGGAGACTTGAGGCTACGAAAACTCGCCACGGGCTGTTAGAGCTCACCGTGTTTATAAAAGGACTCCGGGGCTTTAAGACTCACCATGGGCTACTAAAGCTTACAATGGGCAACGAAAGCTAACCGTGTCAATAAAAGGATTCCGGGGCTTCGAAGACTCACTGGGATCTCTGGCCAATGAAAACTCACCGTTCACTCTGGGCTTCAAAGACTCACCATGGGCTACTAAAGCTCACCATGGGCTACTAAAGCTCACCATGGGCAACAAAAGCTTACTGTGTCAATCAGAGGACTCTGGGGCTTTGAAGACTCACTGGGATCTTCAAGCAACGAAAGATCACCGTGTCAGTGAAAAAAAAAAACTCCAGGGCTACGAAGACTCACCGGGATCTCCGGGCAACAAAAGCTCACCGTGTCAATATGTGTCAATGAATAACTAGACATGATGAAAGTTTGACAATGTACCGAGGGCTCTTAACTTTAGCCAGGCATCATCTGCGTAGGGTAAAGGTGCTGGTAGTGCTTGGCATAACCAGGCATGATGAAAACGTGAAAATACACCGGGGGCTCTTAACTCTCGCCGAGCATCATCTGCATAGGGTAAGATTATTGAAGAATGCACCGAGAGCACTTGGCGCGTTGGGCATGATTGACAAATGTGGCAATGCATCAAGGCTCTCAACTCTAGCTAGGCTGAGTATGCAAACTGATTTTTTTTTAATGCATTACTAGGCATGATTCATCAAAAGAAAGAATTTCAACAAGAATGAATTGTGAGTACTTAACATCACCAGTCATTGCTAAAAATTCTAGAAAATGATGTACTGAAAGTACTTAGTTCAATCAGGCATTATGATCAAATGAAAGTTTTTGTTTTTGTTTTTTTTTAAAGAGAACTTACTTGATATTGCTAGAGGCTTCATCTGAAATGATCTTACATGAAAGGTAAGGGGTTTCATTCAAAGATAAGATATAATTAAATTTTTTTCAATAAGCTAAAAAGAGAATCTTTTTTTTTTGGGGTAAGAAAAACACTTACTAGTATTGTGAGAAAGAACAGTTGTGACTGATGTGGAATTTGAAGAAGTGGTCCAGTGTAACAATGGATGTAACTAATTTAAAAGAAGTCACTCCATGTAACAACGATTTTGACTTGTTTGAAGAAATGCACTTGGAGTATTTGATATCACTAGCCATCGCCTTTAAATTCACAATTAAAAAAAAACACACTAGAAGCGCTTGCCGTAACCATGCATTGTTATTAACTCACAGTATTTCAAGAATGGTGCAATGGAAGCGCTTGGCGTTGTTAGGTATTGTTATTAACTCACGGTATTTCAATAAGGGTGCACTAGAAGCACTTGGTGTTGCCAGGCCTTATTAAATGTAGACATGTCACAACTACATATGTAAGTCAATTAAAAGTATTTTTTTTTTAACTTCAATATTAACATGAAGATGTTGAAGGATATTCTGGCAATTGTCAATTAATTTATGGCAAT
>JAGKPW010000051.1:0-10058 GCA_019926035.1 Melaleuca alternifolia
ATGACTTCCCACCAAAATCTAAGGAAAAAAGAAAAAAGATTTGGATTTTAGACCATTATAGATAAGTTTCACCTGACATTGATGTTATAATTCACGTGCTTTTTGATATAGAGGTGTTCAATACTAAATAAAAGTCAATCTGAAGCACTAAAAGCCACAGAAAAAGAAAATGCAAGAAATTGAAAGCATAGGTCATCTTGAACAAACTTAATTGAACAACAAATCATTATTTTTTTAGAAAACTTTGTTGTTGTCTGTTGATAATGCAGTTTGATGTGATGGTATAATTAATCTTCTATCTTATCTCTTACAGCATTCCTAGCTTTATCTACACTATATTTTGTTTTATGTTTTATGTTTTTTTTTTTTTTTTATTTGTACCAAGTCCTTGATGCTGAATTCATCTTGCATCTAAAGCCACGCTTGTCAAGAGAACTGTTTATGAGCTTAAAAACTGTTTATGTCAGTCTCCTCTCAATGGTGTTGCATGTGTTCTCTCGGAATGCATTATCCAGTTATAATCCACAATGTGCATTGTCTTGCCATTTGAACCTCCAAAACTGAGACGCATTAAACGTAAGAAGATGTGACATATTGAAGCTGAAGCTGCTGCAAGTCAAATAATAAATAATAGCTAGTCTATATTGAAGAATGCTTCCTGGTTTTTCTTTTTCTTCTTTCTCTTGGTGCTTTCTATTCAAGTTTTCATATTTGACGTCTTGCAGGGTGCGTACACTGGAGTTTGTTCGCAGCAGCATGTGCCTAGCTACAAGAATAATACTGATATGTTTAAGGCTAAAGGTATAGACTCTGTGATTTGCTGTCAATGACCCATACACCATGAACAGCTGAGCTGAAAATCTCAAAGCCAAAGATGCTGTAAGTTATTGATTTTGAAACCCAATTATTTGCTTCTAGAGATGAACTATTGAGTCTGGCTGACATATATTTTTTTTTCATCCAAATATACTCTCGGCAGTCTTTTCTCTCTCAAATGAATTATGAACAGTTTTGGAAGGTTTGAGTTGGGTGTTGAGTTTCATGCCTCATCATTTTGATCATTTTTTGAGGAAAAAATTAATTGATTGTTGTGAAGATTTCTGGTACTGCCTCACATTTCCTCCTGCAACTCATAGAACATCACAGTACGAGGTCTCCCCCTGCAACTCGTAGAACATCGCAATACAAGGTAACTCTCCCCCCCCCCCCCTCTTTCAAGAAAATAATTCTTCTTTTTATTCACAACATTCCTTTTGCAAAACTGGGAATGCACATTGTTAGGACGTACAGTGATCACAATGAGAGGTCAACTGGTAGTAGAGCAGCTAGAATACTTACTTCAGTTTTATTATTAGCACAATCATTAAAGAAAGTGTACTACTGCAGAAGTTTCTATGGGCAAAATAATCCATTTCTAGAGATGCATATGGTGCTTCTTCTATGATAGTATGTGTATGACATGGTGATGGAATGCGGTTCACGTATTTGTCATCACAAGAATAGCCTGATTTGTACCTTGTTTGCGAACACCTCTCGTCTCTCCCCCCATTTTAAAGTAAAAGAATGCTCTGACATTAACTTGTGCTTTTTTATCCTAAACCTAATAGATCGAGTCCTATGGGGATTTTTTTGCTAGCTTACATAAGAGCTTGGACTTGACCAAAGATCTCTCAGCAGCTTTGCTTGGACTTCGCTCTGAAAGGTACACCCTAGGCCCTAATAAGTTAATATTGGATATGAAACACCCTTGTTGAATCTCCATCAGTTTGTCATTTTTACCTTTGGAATATAATTTCATGGATGAAATGGCTAACTAAATGTCATTTTGTCCTTGGATTTACTTTTTTCCTAAAATGGCTGCTCTGTTATAGATGGTCATTGTCGCGACCTCCCCGAAGGTGCACCACCTAGGGGTTCGGCTAATGGATTGCTAAACCTAATTTAGCTTGAGCTCTCCCAAGCTCATACCAATTCACGACTTAGGTTTCAATTCTTAACATGCGAAGTCGATTTCAAAAAGGAGTCGCCACTAATCTATTTGAGGTGGGTCGATTAGAAACCCATGTAAAATACTGGGAGTAGTATTTTACTCCTACGAACCAAAGATTCTTGAACTCGGGGACTTGAAAGCCTATTTCTTTTATTTTCGAAAATAATTTGCAAGCAGCTTGAATTGATTTTGTTCCCTAACATGCACGGTGATCACGCGGGTGCGCAAACAATTATTCAAATGCTAAAAGAAAAATAAGCAAGGCAAAAATAAAGCAAATCAACAAAAAAGATCTATTTTTGGTTTTTTTTATATGAATGCAATGCATGTAAAGCATGTAATGCATGTGATGAAAAAAAATGATTCTGTATGCAATTATCCTAATGCAAATCTAAATGCAATGAATTTCAAGATTACTTAATGACACTAATTACCTATAGCCAAATAATATCTAATTTAGACTAGGAACTAAATTGAATTAATCCCTAATTTAGATTAAAAAAAATATCTTGACTATAGATAATATTCTAAAATGTGAAAACTAAACTAATATGCAAATGCATGAAAACCTAAATCTAATGACCTAACATGTTTTTTTTAAATGAAAATTCTAAATTAACCTAATTAAAAGACATGCAAAAAGGCATTTTTAAGACATTTTCTTATTTATTAAATGAAATTCGAAATTAATTAAACTAATTAAATGTGAAAATCTAATATAATATGATACCTAGAAATCTAAATGAATTATTTTACCATGGTATAAATAGACATGCAATGACATCTTAACCAAATGAATTAACTACGTGCAACTATCTAAATGATGCATGAACGGCTTTTTTTATTTATTTTTTAATTTTATTGATGAAAATTCGAATTAAACATGTTGCTAAAAAAATAAAAAAATTAATGAGACTAAATCTAGTATGACATGCAATCAAATGACACTATTCTAATGCATAGCTATAAAAAAAATTAATTAACATGCAATGATTCCTAATTGCTATGAAATTCAATGTGCCTAAACTAAATGTCATGAAATGCCCAATAATGCAACCTAAAAAAAAAGTTAATACTATGATGTGCATATGAGTTCCTTTATTTTATTTTATTTTACTTTGAAATAAGCATGAAACCCTAATTTACCTATGCAAATTATGTTCTAGAATGCAACCTAATCATAATACTATCTAAATGCAATAATCTAAACATAAAAGATGTAATCCTATCTAACATGCAAGAAATATGAAATGCATTTTTTGGTATTTTTTATAATAAAGGAAAACATGACAAATCAAACAAATAAACCTAATTCTAGAAACAAAACATAAATTAAACAATGAAAGAATCGCCAACAAAAATCAATAAATTGATCTTAAGCCTTAAAGATAAAAAATATCAATTATGTCGACTCCCGCGTAATTAATTACCTCGTCTAAAGCCTTATAGACGAAATAAAAAAATTATTTTGCGGTTGAGAATTGGAAATTTAATTCCAATTGATAAACCTATGACTCAATGCTAACAAATCAAACATAAATAATAACATGAAAGGAATAAACAAACTAATCATACTGAAAGACATTTTTTATTGCAAAAATTTTCTATTTTTTTAATTATTAAATAACTATGAACAAAATAAATAAATTAAAACAGAATTAAAACAAAAGAATCGGGTCAAGCGCTGAGCCGGGTTGGGCTCAGGCCTGACCCACGCACCAGTGGACCGGCGGAGCAAAAAGAGGCTGGATTGGGCCTGCGATGGCCTGGTCTAGCTCCTCCCCTCCCCTTCTCTTTTCTTTTCTGGCCCTTTTCCCTCTGTGCGCGTGCGTGGGCCTGCTTTCATTCTCTGCAGCACTTGGCCCTTCCCAGTACGTATGGGCTTATTTTTTCTCAGCCCATCCTGCAAACAAAGGCCCTGTTCTCTTTCTCCAGCTGCAGTTCGCCCATGGCTCTGCACAGCACACGGACCGGCCTGCTCCTCACGCATACGGGCCGACTTGCCTCTTTTCCACGCACGGCCCAGCTCGTCCCTCCTTCACGCGACCCAGCCTCACGCGACCAGCCCCTGTTCATCTTCTTCCATCACGCCAACACCATGGACGATCTGCAACAAAGGAAAACCTCGGCGACACAACTGCTTCTCCGCGACGAAGTGGATTTGACCAACGACACAATCAACTTATCGACAAAACTCCGGAATCAATTCGTGACAAGCAGATGATATAAACGCACCAAAAATATAACAAAAGAGGCTGATTCACTAGAACAAACTGTTAAATAGGTGATAGACGCGGAAAAACTTCGATCATGGGATGAAAACAATGCAATACTTAAGGCTCTAATGCATCAATCACAAACGCAGCAAAAAGAAAAGGACTTTGACTGAGCCGATCAAACTCCTCGGCTTCAAAAAGAACACAACCCAACTCATTGAACCCACCGGTGAAAGAAAGAAAAACGCGAGCAAAGAGGACAAATCGCCGGAGGTGGAGGAGATTATCACGGAGCGAGTCTCGGGCGAATACTCTCTTTTTCTCCCACGAAGCTCACAGTGATTTTTCACCGAAGGAAGCTTCTGAGTGTGCGTGCGTGCTTCTTTTTTTTACTGAATAAAGGGCTCTTCTCTCAATTAAGGCTTGTGTGTCAGTCAAAGCTTCTCTCTTTCAATGAATGCTTCGTGTCCCCCCCTTGTGCGTGCAACCCATGCTTTATAGTGTGTAGAAAAGACATCTCGGTCAAATCTTGGAAGATTTGACCGAGATATATTTTCCTTTCTTGCTTCTGCGTAAAGGGCTCTTGCCAATAGAAAGGAATTTCGGTCAAATCCTCACGGATTTGACCGAAATTTTCTTTCCCTAACACATTTATTCTCTATTTGCATCCTTTCCTCTTTGATAAAATATATTCCGCCCAGCAATTCTTTCCCAAAACCTTCTTGCCGCCGATGCCGTTTCCTCAAATGCATGATGCAATAATATTTTTTAGGCATTAAAATCCCTATTTTCTATTTTTATTTTCATGCAATCTACATGCCAAACTTAAAAAAAATAGGTGTCAACAGCTGCCCCTCTTTGAAGGTGAGCTCACAGAGGTTGCATTCAAAGACCAATTGATACCTAATTTTGACTATGCAGATGCTATGCATGGTATTTTTGTTGAGATTAACTCTCATTTTATGATGTGATTATGACATGATAATTGCAGACGAAGGAAAAAAGAAACATACCTGAAATTAATTACCTGGTTGGCATGGCAGATCAAGGTATGTATAAGCTCTGAGATTGTCCTCTTAAGCCCGAGCACCTGCTTCGGTCACAAAAGAAAGACAGTGAAAAAGACCTGGATTGCTCAGAAGCAAAACGGTGAAGGACCTGGATCGCCACCACATAGGCGAAACGGTGAAAGATTCCTTGAAAGACCTGGATTGCACAGAGGCAAAAAGGTGAAAAATTCCTTGAAAGACCTGGATTGCACAGAGGCAAAACGGTGAAAAATTCCTTGAAAGACCTGGATTGCACAGAGGCAAAACGGTGAAGGACCTGGATCGCCATCACATAGGCGAAACGGTGGAGGACCTGGATCGCCATCACACAGGCGAAACGGTGAAGGATTCCTTGAAAGACCTGGATTGCACAGAGGCAAAATGGTGAAAGATACCTGATTAAACTTGAGTCATTAGAAAAAATAAGCTGAGAGACCTGTACATTCCCACAGGCTCTCGATTGGTACCTGCACATAGTCAATAGGCGCTTAGATTGAAGCATATGCACTTAGAATTCTTGATCCCTGAAGGGATAACCACATCATCAAATCATCCGATTCATCATAAAATGCAATTCATATTTGAGAGGTTCTTTGAGATAAGAGAGATTCAGTTAGAAAGGACTTATCGCTCACTCTCGTTCAGAAGGGTTTTTGTCCCCATGAGGGAATAGCTGAAACACTCAGTCTTACTACCATCATGTCAACAAAGGTCCGAGTACTCTCGCAAGTGGTACAATCTTACCAATCAGGGAGGTCTTTAACAGGACCATAATTTGGGCTTGGTCAATGGTTAAGCAAAGGGGACTCATTGAGTCAAGGCTTAGAAAGAAAGTCTTCAACAAATGTCGCCAGGTTTACAAGTCAAGAACCCTGCAAATGCAATAGAAACAGTCTTGCTTGCACTTCTTCAAGCTAAGCTTAAAACAGTAGGAATCTCACATTAATTCAAGTGCCCTAATCAGAAGAGACTTTTTATAAGCTTGGCTTTAAAGTGTGTATGGGATGAAAAACTGAGAATTTTTCCTCAGACTCAACTTTTGAGACTCAAACTTTGATTCACTGGGGATGCTATATGATGTCAAACTCACTGGAGACTATTGACAAGATTGCCCCACTCAGCAACTTTTGAAATCTGGACACATTGAAAGTCGACTTTTTGCAGACTTGAGCCTTCGGCTCCGATTTCTATGGGCATCGGCCTTGCTTTTACCAGGCACACTGCTTTTTCCTTACCCCTAACTCCTTAACTTCTCTGTTGAATTCGGGTGTTGGCCTTGCTTTTACCAGGCACGCTGCTTTTCTTTGCCCCGTTCTTTCTTGATTTATCGATTAAATGACATTTTGGGCTGACATCCCATGATGCGATGCCTATACTCTACCAATTCTGATGACCTTGATTTTCGCATGCCCCAGTGTAAGAGATCATCACCAATGTGGATTCAATTTGAAACGAAATCACAGGCTCAAAGTGGCTAAGAGTGTTTAAGATATGAAACGAATGCTCCTCATCATCCCTAAGGCACTTGATTTAATATTCAATTTCACATGTAAAAGCAACACTCAAAGATTGATGCAAGTGAAAGCAAGAAAGCTTCTATTCATTTTTTCCTTTTTTTTGTAAATGTACCTCCAGTTTGCCCCAATGTGGGGTGGTTCTTGACAGGGATAATATGAAATGAAACTCCTCAAGTGTTTTAGGCTCAAAGTGGGCAACCAATGGATCATTTTAGTGTTTAGGATAGATAAATGAACTGCCCCTCATCACTTTGGTTAATGTACTTCTCGCGAGAGAACTCTTTACTCTGCAAACATGGCACTTTGTATGCTTATCTCACAATTGCATAAATAAAGGACTGTGTATGGATAAGGCTTGCCTTTCGTCATCCTGATACATCTCATTGAAAAACTCAATCAATCATGGAATGTTAAAATCAGGAAATTGCATCATTCAGCATTTTATTAATTGAATCAAGGCATTGACAAGATAGAGGAAACATCACGGATAGTATTTCTTGAGAGCATCTACATTGACAGGATTTGAGAATTCTCGACCATCCATCTCAGCTAGGATCAGTGCGCCTCCAGGGAGCACCTTCTTCACAACATATGGTCCACTATAATTTGGAGTGAACTTACCTCTAGGATCAGGAATAATGGGAAGTAGCTTCCGCAGAACAATGTCATTTGCTTCAAAGTACCTTGGTCGGACCTTGCGGTTGAATGACTTAGCTACCCGCCGTTGGTAACACTGACCGTGACAAATGGCTTCCAATCGCTTTTCATCAATCAGGTTCAACTGCTCAAACCTTTGTTGTATCCACTCAGCTTCAGACAATTCCATTTGAGACAGCACGCGCAATGATGGAATTTCCACTTCAATAGGCAGCACTGCTTCCATGCCATACACAAGAGAGAAAGGTGTCGCCCCACAGAGGTTCGAATTGAAGTTCGGTACGCCATTAGTGCAAAAGGCAACCTTTCATGCCAATCACGGTAATTTTCAGCAGTCTTCGCCAAAATCTTCTTGATGTTTTTGTTCGCCGCTTCTACTGCACCGTTCATTTGAGGACGATAAGGAGATGAGTTCAGATGCCGAATCTTAAATTCACTAAACAAGCCATCAATGAGCTTGTTGTTCAGATTGGTTCCATTATCAGTGATGATGGCTTCAGGAACACCGTATTGAGCAATGATGTCACGTCGGATGAACCTCACTACATTTCGAGCAGTGACATTTGCATAGGAAGTCGCCTCAATCCATTTAGAAAAATAGTCGATCGCAACTAAGATGAATCGATGACCATTCGATGCCTTCAGATTGATTGGGCCAATAACATCTATCCCCCACATTGAGAAAGGCCAGGGTTCAGACAGTTGATGCAGCTCATTTGGGGGAACATTTATCTTATCCCCATAAATCTGACATTGATGACAACTCCGCACATGTTTGATGCAGTCACTCTCCAAAGTTAGCCAATAATAACCCAATCTCATGATCTTTTTGGCTAGCATATGGCCGTTCATGTGCGGGCCACACATCTCTTCATGTATTTCCTGTATGATCTGCGTTGCTTCAGCTACATCTACACATCTCAATAGCACTGAATCACGAGATCTCTTGTATAGATTTTTGCCGCTAACAAAGAATTTCGAAGCCATCTTCATTATGTATTTCCTATCGGCAGGACCACTCTCATCAGGAAACTCTCGACTTCTGATGTAGTTCATGATATCATGATACCATGGCTTCCCATCAAGCTCTTTAGTTATGATCATGCAGTGGGCTGGTTTTGCCAAAACATCAATTTTTAAAGGCTCTACCTCCATTCCATCATTGACTCGTAGCATGGATGATAACGTAGCCAAAGCGTCAGCGAACTGATTATGAGCCCGGGATAAGTATTCAAATGTGATCTCGTCAAATTCCTCCACTATCTCCTCAAGATACTTGTGATACGGAAGCAATTTGGCATCTCGTGTCTTCCATTTACCGACAGTTTGAAGGATGATCAATGTAGAATCCCCAAATACTTTGAGTTTATCAATCTTCATTTCAATCGCCGCCTGAAGACCGAGAATGCATGCTTCGTATTCGGCGATGTTATTGGTGCATGGGAACACCAACTTTGCTGCGACTAGATAGTGTTGCCCAGTTGGAGAGATCAATACTGCCCTAGTCCCTGAGCCAGACAAATTTACCGCCCCGTCAAAAAACATGGTCCAACTATCTTCGTCAATGGACAAGATACGATCATCCGGAGAACACTCATCCTCTTCAGTATGCTTGGGATTTTCAGCAAGTATGTCTGCAATAACACGACCTTTAACAGACTTTTGTGGCATGGTCTGCACGTCGAACTCGAAAACCAATATTTGCCATTTAGCCAATTTCCCAACCAAAGCTGGTCGGTCCAGCAAGTACTTAATTGGATCACTTTCAGTCACCAAGAATATCTGATAGTGCAATGTGTACTGTCGGAGTCGATGCAAGACCCAAACCAAAGCAGCACATGTTTTCTCCACCTCGGAATAATTCTGCTCTGATATAGTGAACTTTTTACTCAAGTAGTAAATAGCTCGCTCCTTCCCATCCTCGGGTCCTTTCTGGGCTAACATCGCACCCAAAGACTCACTATTAATAGTGAGATAGAGAATCAAAGGGTGGCCCATTATTGGTGGAACTAGGACCGAAGGACATGACAAGTATGATTTTAGCTTGTCAAATGCCTTCTGACAATCACCATCCCAGCGAATCAAAGCATCCTTCTTGAGAAGCTTAAAAAATGGCTTAGCTGTTTCTGACAGATGAGAAATAAATCGAGCTATGTAATTTAATCTCCCCATGAGACTTCGAACCTCCTTGGCGGTTTTCGGGTGCGGTAATTCACAAATGGCCTTCACTTTTGAAAGGTCAATTTCAATTCCCTTATTACTCACCATGAACCTGAGTAATTTACCCGAAGTTACCCCGAATGTGCATTTTGCGGGGTTAAGTCGGAGTTTAAACTCCCGAAGTCGATCGAACAACTTCTTCAAGGTATCAATATGACTTTCTCCCTGCCGAGTCTTGGCGATCATGTCATCAACATAGACTTCGATTTCTTTATGCATCATGTCATGGAAAAGCGTGACCATGGCCTTTTGGTACGTTGCCCCTGCATTCTTGAGACCGAATGGCATTACTTTGTAGTGAAAGGTCCCCCATGGGGTGATGAATGCAGTTTTCTCCTTATCCTCCTCTTTCATCCTGATCTGATTATATCCTGAAAAACCATCCATGAAAGAGAAAAGTTCAAAGCCC
>JAGKPW010000053.1:1800000-1997500 GCA_019926035.1 Melaleuca alternifolia
GGCGTTCGATAGGATGTGCCTCCTCAACCGATCATTCAAGGTGGCCAGCCAACGCATGCATTGGTGGATGTACAAGACACTTGATCGGTAAAGGAAGCTAGTCTACCACCTTTTCGACACATTGAGGAATTGGGGGTAGCGGCTGGCACAGTGCGTGGAGCTGTTGGCTTCAACCCCCCTAATCTGAATGCCTCCAAGGTAGCTCTAGAAGGACCAAATGGATGGCAGGACTAGAAGCAAACAGCCGCTGGATGATGGTATAACCGGCATTGGTATTGATCGCAAGGGGACCAATGGTGGACTGTCCATGCTTGGTGGTGGTTTGAAAGGAGAGCCGAGTCGATCATGGGCAAGCATGGCAAGGGGCATCATGAAAGGGTATTCTCTTACTCACTTCCCTTCATTGTCTGATGATGATTCTGAACTAGTGGTCTCCAAGGAGATGATTGAGGCATGTGAACCAAAATGGAAGGAATGCCTGGTTGGGTATTATGTGGGGAAAAATATCCCATTTAAACTCACGGAGGCTATTCTTAAGAAGACATGGGGCGCTCATTTGAGTGAAGTTAGGGCCAACGAGGATGGCTTCTATTTTTTTCATATTCCGGATGCCGACTTTCGACGTAAAATCCTCAATGGAGGCCATATAATTGTGGTCAAATCTCCTCTCATCCTACAACAATGGGATTCACACTTGAAGCTTGTGAGGAATCGACATGACACCATTCCTATTTGGGTGAAGTTGTGGAATGTGTCCTATGTGCTTTGGTCACCTTTGAGTATAAGTACCATTGCAAGCAAGGTTGGTAAGCCACTATATGTGGATAGCCAGACCGAGAAAGTTAAGAGACTCTCATTTATCCGTGTATGTATAGAGGTGAGTGCAAAGAAGCCGCTCAAGACCTCTATTCCACTTCGTATGGATGATGAACTTTACTCCGTTAAAGTGGAGTATGAGTGGAAACCTACCGTATGTAATCTTTGTGGTACCTTTGGCCACAAATGTAAAGATCCCAATGAAGAGGCAAGGAATGAGCTGAGACATGATATTGTAGCTATGGAGTTTCCACTTGTGGCTACCGGCGTCGCACCAGCAGCTCCTACGACTGACGGCATTGTTCCCATGGTAGACGGAGTCGCCCCAACTCCAGTTCGGCCTACACCCGTAGTCGTTGGAGCGGAACCAAACATGGTTCGGTCTTCACCCGTGATATCTCCAGGGACTTTGGCTCATAACCAGCAGGATGTATTCTTTGATAAGCTAGATACGGTAAATGCTGGAGAGGTAGGAGGTAATGGGGATGATTGGCAGCAAGCTAAGCCCAAGCGAAAGAAGAAGAAGCCTTCGAAGAAGTTGGCGAGTTCTGTGGGAGTCATCCCTTCTATCACTCATCAGGGTGAGACATCCTCCCCTGGTAGGGTCACACTCAAATCCATGGATTCGGTGGGGTCCTCGGATGGAAATGAGGAATCCTCCTCGGATGGCGATGGTAGCTCGGCTGAGGCGACCGATGATGAGGTGTCCATGCTAGTATCTTCTCAACGGCCTATTCGGCCTTCTCCTCCAAGGCCCATTCCTAGAGTGAATCCGAAGATGAAAGGCCAGCAAGCCGAACACCAGTAACCACCTATCTTTCTTCTCTATCTTGTACATATGATTATAGGAATATGGAATATTAGAGGATTAGTTGGCTTGGCTAGACAGGCCGAGGTTCGACATTTTGCTTTAAGTAACAACCTGTGTTGCATTGGTGTTCTGGAGACTAAGGCATCTGAAGCTATTTTTGTGGAGCTATCTACAAAGCTTCTCCACGGATGGTCTTGGTGTGCTAATTATGAATTCTCCCAACATGGGAGGATTTGGGTAGGTTGGGACCCGAGAATAGTGACTTTTCAAGTTATTGTCAAATCTGAACAAGCCATTCACGATCAGATTAGCGAGTTAGCATCCAATACCTCTTTTGCCTTTTCTTTTGTCTACGCAAATCACTCTTTTGTTTCGAGGCGGCCATTATGGAATGATCTTATACAAAGGGGTGGATTGAACATTAATATGCCATGGTTGGTGGCTAGGGACTTCAATGCCATTCGATACACATCGGATAAGATTGGAGGTTCTCAGTCTTGGATTCCTGCTTTTGATGACTTGCATAATTGTCTGGTGGAGGCAGAACTGGATGATTTGAGATATACTGGCTGTAGATATACATGGGCTACATCTCAAGGAGCTAACCGGAAACAGGGGAAGATTGACAAAGTCTTGGTGAACACTTGTTGAAGCACGATATTCTCATTTTCAGAGGTGAGGTTCCTTACACCAGGTATTTCTGATCACTCTCCAATGTTAATGCGTATTATGCCATCCATCTAGGCTTGGAGACCTTTTAAATTTTTTAATTACTAGATGTCGCATCCGGAGTTCATGATGATTGTTGCCCAAGTTTGGGGGAGATATGTTGATGGCACACCCATGTTTCAACTTTGTACTAAGCTGCGCATGCTAAAGGACAGATTGAAGCAATTTAATAGGGACACAATCTCTGATATCTCTAATCGTACACGAGCAGCCAGACAGAGATTATCAGGGATTCATGACTCATTATTGCAAGACTCATTTAGTCTCTGCCTAGCCTAGGAGGAGAAGGATGCTATGGAGGCTTTCTCTAGTCTTCGACTGCAGGATGAGGCTTTTTATAGGCAAAAGTCTTCGAATAAGATGGCTGAAGGAGGGCAATATGAATACCAAAATTTTCCACCAGTCTGTGAAGAATAGACAACTCTATAATAGAATAAGCTCAGTGGTGGACAGTTCGGGATACATGGAGTCTTCTCCAGCGGAAGTCAAGAGGGTCTTTGTCTCATATTACGAAGACTTATTCACCTCTCCTATCAAGTGAGTACTACCATTGATCCAGGATATTCGGACGATCCTCAAGTATACACTGGATGATGACCAGGTATGACACATTTCTATGCCTTTTACCGACTTAGAGATCCGTAATACCCTTTTCTCATTAGCCTCGGGGAAAACCCCTGGCCCAGACGGGTTTACTGCGGAATTCTTTAAGGGGTCTTGGGAGATAGTAGGCCCGCTAGTGATTTCAGCTATCAAAGATTTTCTGGAGTCTGGATATATGCTTTGTCAATTGAATACCACCATTATAGCATTGATTCTTAAGATTCCTAATGCATCATCGGTGATTGATTACCGTCCAATTGCATGTTGCAACATTATATATAAATGCATCACCAAGTTGATAGCTAATCAGGTGGCTTCAATCCTTCCATCCATTATTGGTTCCTCACAGAATGCCTTCGTTAAGAGCAGACGTATCAGTGATAATATCATGCTAGCTCATGAGCTATTTTGTGATTTTCATCATACCCAATATTTACCAAAGTGTGCAATGAAGGTAGATTTCAGGAAGGCGTATGGCACTGTTGATTCGGATTTTTTGGAATCTAAGTTATATGCTTTTGGTTTTTCGACTCATATTATTATGTTGATCATGGCTTGTGTACGCACACCCAAGTTCTCCATCTCGATCAATGGGGAATTACAGGGTTTCTTTGCCAGTACCAGGGGCTTGAGACAGGGGGATCCAATCTCGCCATATCTATTCACTTTGATTATGGAGGTCTTCTCAGGCATTATCGACAGCCAGACATCTCAATCGGGCTTTAAGTATTATTGGAGATGCAAATCTACAAAGCTAACCCATTTGTTCTTCGCTGATGATGTGCTTTTGTTCAGCGAAGCAAATGAGGTATCCATTACTCTAATGAAGTCAGCTTTATCCAGATTTGTAGAGTGGTCGGGTTTGGAACCGAATTATGACAAGAGTGAGGTCTTCTTTTCCGGGGGATCAGCGGAATTACGAGCAACTATTACTGATGTCCTTGGTTTCAGGATCGGATCATTACCATTTCGGTATTTTGGGGTCTGGTTGTGGCGAGACGGCTAGGGAAGGCAGATTGTGTTTCCCTAATCAATAGAATCACGAAGAGAGCCCAAGGCTAGACTCAACGATCCCTCTCATTTGTGGGATGTTTACGGGTCAGTTCTCCATGCTATTCAGGTCTACTGGTCTGGTTTATTTATCTTGCCTACCTCTGTCATAGACAAGATCGAGCGTATACTTTGACAATTTCTATGGAAAGGCCTAGAGTTACGATCGGGGGTACTAAGGTATCCTGGAAGGATGTTTGCCTCCCTAAGGAAGAAGGGGGTCTCGGCATTCAGAGGCTTAGAGAAAGCAATAAGACAGCCATGTTAAAGCATATTTAGATCCTGTTCACGGACAAGGAATCCTTATGGTGTAGGTGGATACATTCTACCTTCTTGAATAGGCCGAGTTTCTAGGTGGCTAGGAATCTGAACCTTTGCTCATGGGCATGGAGGAAGATCTTACAGCTTGGAAAAGAGTATCGTCACCTCTTTCATTGGCGTATTGGTGATGGTAGATCTATATCATTATGGTATGATCATTGGCACACCCAGGACCCCTAGACAGGTTATTCTCCAACAGAGATATATACAGATCGGGCTTCTCTAGAGAGGCCAAGGTGAAGGATCTCTTCGCAAGCTAAGGTCAGCATTCTCTCCTTCTGCAGAGATTAGTTAATTGGGGAGATAGTCTTCCTATATTGAGCAGTGAGCCAGATTCCTTTCTATGGATGAGAGATTCATATGGTACGTTCTCGGTAGCTTCAGCATGGAGGTGTTTACGACCCTTTGGGAAAATAGTTCCATGGCATTCCTTTGTCTGGAACATAATGATTATCCCCCGGCATCATTCCATCTATGGATTATGATGAGGAATCGGTTACCCACCCAGGTACTTTTGCTATCCCATGGTAGAATTGAGTATTCTAATTGTGTATTTTTCAACACTAAACCGGATTCTCTAGATCACCTTTATTTTGGATGTTCTGTCACATCACAACTTGCATCTTTTTGGGTGAGGAATTGTACTCTATCCTGGAGGAGTGTTTCATGGGCTGAGATGATGGAATGGGCGATTCAACATATTTCTGGAAATAGCTTTTATCAGTCCATAGCTAGATTTGCATTGGGAGCCTTGTGCCATATTATTTGGAAGGCGTGGAATGATGCTTTATTCCGCAATAGTGCTATATTCGTTCCTACTATGAAGTTAAAGCTAATCAAGATGGTTAAAGATAAAGCGAGGACGTTCCAGCACGTGATGGACTCTCCCAGGAATAGAAGAACGCAGCAGAATTGGGGTATCATTGCTTTAGAATGTCTGGCCATTGTTTAGGCTTTTGATTATGGTGGCTGATTTGTTGGCCTTTGGTTATTGTATTCATAGTTATATCCAGGTTCCCTTACACTTACATTGATTTGCAATATTAAGTGTAAGTTTTGAGGAATCGAGAACTTATGGATTGTACATATTGCATGGTTAAAAGATTAATACAATTACTTACCTTACAAAAAAAAACTCGAACATGTACCAAAAGTTCAAAAATCACATTAAACAAATTAAAAATTGATGAATCACATTATATGTTTGATCAAAATTTAGGGATCATATTGTGAAAGCTCATGGACCATATTTGAGTAAAACTTCTTCATTAGGTTTCGATCTACTTTAATATTTGGGAAAAATACCCCCAAAAAAATCCTAAACTATACCATCTATGACACATCTATCATAAACTTTTTATGACAAAAACAAATCTCGAACTTGTACTTGTGTGAAACATTTAACCCAAACCTTTTTTTGTGATGCTTGTCTCCTTGTTACATATTTACTTTAAACTTTATTTGTAACATTAAAAACTCTAAACTTATATCGTTGTAACGCATTTGATCCACAATTTGTTCTTCTCTTCTTTCTCTTTTGGCATCTACTTTGACCAACAAAGACTGCCAATAAGGGCTTCGATGGTCCGTGTTGGCCTCAACTGGCCAAAAAAAATAAGAAGAAGAAAAATTGAGGTAAATATGTCACAAAAATACAAGTTTAGAATTTTCAATGTTATAGAAAAAGTTTAGGGTAAATATGTCACATTTTTAGAGTTTTTGGTGTCATGAAAAGAGAATTAGGATAAATGTGTCATAGAGGGTATAGTTTTGGATTTTTATAGTATTTTCCTTTTTATTTTTAACATATTTGTTAAGAATTACTCTAGAGCTTCTCCTAAGAAAAAAAATCATAATTGTTCAATGCATTCACTTTTCTAATAAAAGATTTAACCGATGGTAAAACTAAATAGTTTTATGAAATATAAATATGAATTATTTATGGCGCACCAATTGGCTTGACCATTTTATTCACGGCCCTATCTCATATAAAAGTATCCCTTAACTCCATAAAAGGAAAATAAGATCCATTGAAAATGCAATTGACGTTAACGTACAAAATTGGTTCTTAGAATCCCTTATCATTGCACTATCTAGGAATACATGCACTAAAGATTTAAAAACTTGTCACAAAAGTTCATTTGAGCTCTAAAACTTATCAAATCGACGCAATCAAGTAATTTCATTAATTCATCTAAGCTAACGGAAAATTTGAATGTGACTTTTTGTTAATATTTTCTCTTTTCCACATGGCCATAATCATGTAGTTTTGATCCAAATCTGATTTTGAATATTACTTTTATATAAATTAAATTTAAAAAATTAGGCTGAAAAAAGAAGTGTAAGGAACATGTGGCAAGGATTGTGCAAAGAAGAGCCGAACAGTGGTGGGAAATGGCCAACGACAATTGCTGAGCATGAGCTAGGGCCAAGGCCACTAGCTATACCCCTGCCATCGTCGAACATTCCTTGTGATGGTAGGGCGGCGGTAGTGCCTATTCAAATCTTTTTTAAAGAAAAATAGCCTTTTCCTTAATTAAAATCAAATAGATTTTGTATTAAAAATCACTACAAAAACTAGAATTTAGCTACAGATTTTGCGACGGAAATATTGGAAAAAATCGTCACTAAAATGATTTGCGACAAATTTAGCGATGATGTAATTTTCGTCTCTAATTTTTCGCGATAGATAATTAGTGATTTCGCCACTAACTAGCGACGGCAAATAATTCGTCACAAAACTTATAACCAATTAACGACCAGTTAACTGTCGTCGCCAATTTCGTAGCTGATTAGCCACGAATTATTCCATCACTAAAGCTGTCACTAAACGTTCATCACAAAAGTAATCGCAAATTTGCCACAAATATACGCCGTCGCAAAATTCGTAGCCAAATTCGTCGATATCCAATAAGTATAATGCGGGAATATCCGTCACAAAATAGCGATGGAATTACATATTTGTCAACGAATATTTTTAATATGCGTCGCTAATTAGCCACGGCTATGCGTAAACAATCGCTAAATAGTGACGATATGTGTACTAGAATTCGTCACTCAGTGATGGATTTCAGTGTTTTCGTCGCTAATTTAGCGACGAAACAGGAGTATGTACATCGCAAATTAGCGATAGAACTACTAATATTCGTCACTAATTAGCTACGACTATGCGTAAATTGTCGCTAAATAGCGACGGTATGCGTAAAGAATTCGTCGTTGAGTAGTAATGGATATTAGTGTTACTATCGCTGATTTAGCGACGAAATTGAGTATGTCCGTCGCTGATGAGCAACGGAATTACTAATATTTGTCACTAATTAGCTACGGTTATGCATAAACCGTCGCAATTTAGCGACACAATGTTTAATCCGTTTCTGAGTAGCGACGGATTTTAGTCTTTCCATCGCTGATTTTGTGACGGAACTGAGTATGTTCGTCGCTGATTGGCAACAATATTAAGTATGTCTGTCGCTGATTAACAACTAATTACTAGTTTCGTTTTAATTAGCGATAATATAAGTGGTTTCGTCGCTAATCAGCAATGTGGTCGGCTTTGTCCGTCCCTAATTAGCGACGGAGATTAAAAATTCGTTGCTAATTAGCAATCATCCCCCACAAAATTCGTCCCTAATTTGCCAATGGCCTTTTTGGTTGTGGAAGTTTAATATGTATTGAAATTTGTTGCTATTTTACCAATATAAATTTTGTTTTTTTTTTGTCGAAAATTGTTTCGGAACGAATGTAGTGATACACCATATTGATTAATTGTTCGCAAACGAATTATTTATGAACGATTTATAATTTATATCTAATTAACTTGAAAAATGGATTTAGAGTGCTAAATAATGAATCATAAAATATAATCAACATGAATACTGATATACATCTAGACAATACATTGTAATTTGCCTGACATTTTCCACGCTGACATTATAAATATCATGCATTACAAGCTAAAAGCATTGAATTAATACGACTACAAAATCCAAAATCAGAAGTCCGTAAAGGTATTTATAATTTACTTTACTAAATAAAATCAATATCTTTGAACCAATCTCAACCAAACAATGAAAAACATACAACTGCGCCACAACAAAATTCACATAGACAGGATTAAACATCATCATATCTGTAACGACAATAAATAAGCACCTAATTTATGTACCCTGCCAATATCTTGATAAGTTAGAACCAATTGAAACCCTAAAGTTTCCAACTACCAACGGAAGTCACCCTTAATCAAAAACCTGTCCAAGAGCGGCCCTCAAGAGGAAAACTACATTACTACATTTTGTTTGATTCCCAACCAAGCTGCACATTACAAAAAATTTCCTAGGCATAATTGAGGTAATACTCTACAAACTGAAGTTACCCATCATGGACAAGTTATATAACATCGAAATGATAACCAATTCATACATAGGTTCATACATGGGAAGTCATCGATCACCAGAGATTGCATGGGCGTGATCCTCATATGACAAGTACCTTTGTATGGTTCAATTCCAAAACATGCAATTAAAAAAATTAAATCAGATAATATTGAGGTAATACTCTACAACCTTAAATTAGACATAAGCAAACAGGGGAATACAAGCTCATAACATTGCAGAAAACAACCATCCCATCTCATTCCAACTTAGTGTATCAAACGAGACACAATCGTAAAACTAGAACTTGCATACATCATAACACTGCAATGATTAGTATTAACCTCATCGTGTTCGACTCTCTGGTGTCGCAATCCCATCTCCCGAATCATCTTCTGCATCAACTATCTCATCATCATTGTCCTCATTACCGTCAAGATTAGTAGGAGGTACATCAAGATCCTCATCTTTCTCCATGTTCAGGTGTCGCAATATACGCGCCATTTTCCTCTCAAGAGACATTATTTTTTCATCTTTTCGTACAAGTAAATCTTTCAATTGTCTCATTTCTTGGGCCATAGCCGAATCATGTCGACCCCACCTTGAACCAGATACATTGGAGGATACGTGGCCGCAACCTTTCTTGTGCATTCCCTAGACAAAGATCCCATCCCACAAAACTTTCCCTCTTCTTACCCCACCCGATGCTTCCACCCAAAATGCCGCCTGATCAATTGACCCATCAGATGTCCCAGCACCATGACCATCACCACCACTAGTATTACCCATAGTAAGCTCATCAAATTTTTCCTACATTTGCAATATAAGATGAAAAATAAATAACTGTAATGAACTATAACCACCATCAATATTGGACAGTTCATTCTAGTTTACAGAAAGTCTATATAGCGTAAGTTAACAAACCTTAATAGCTCTTGCTCAACCGCTAACATATGTCTTATCTTTTTCTTAGGAAGACATGTTCAAATGTTTGAGAGTATGTGGGTTCCCTCCCCAATTCATTGGCCTATAAAATTTTAACATAAATGAGCTATTGAATTACCATTAACTTCCTTCATGTTCAAAATATTGACCATTTTTCGACTGTGCTCCCCGATGTTAATTGATCTCCCAGTATAGGTGACTGATCCTTCACTTGAACTAGAAGCTCGATTTTGCTTATTCCGTTCACTCGCTTGTTTATGCTCCTCAGTTCCCCAAATACTCATCATCTCCATCCACACGTCAATTGAAATATAAGTTGACTTTTCTTCACTTTATTCATCACATTTCTCATGTGATCACCGACCTTTTTGTTGAAAATTCTTCTAATTTCATTATCATCTTCGTCTGCCCATCGAAAACGCTATTGCTATCAATAGAAAAACAACTAATTATATTAACCATTTTGGCCAAGCATAAAAAAATTAAGTCTTAACAATACTTACTCGGAACTCATTCCACCACACGTTCTTTATGTCTTTTGGAGCGCTGCTATACGTAGTATATGGCCCCCTCCAATGATCGTTGACTATTTTATTAAGAGCCCTAACAACCTGCGGAGCATCTATGAAGCTACAAAATTTTTTCGTCCTGTGTTAACTTGACATTTCATATATAAAAACCAAAAGTAATTTACATAAACTAAAATTAGTTAACTACTTATGAATCTCCATATGGTCCAATCAATTTCCTCCCATCTGAATAGTGATCTTCTATTCCTTCATTGTTGCTTTGTTCCCCTGGAGTAGGTGTTCCTATATTTGGGCCTTCTGTTCGCCTGTGATATACTTTCCCGGACATATTGTGTATAGGGTTGACCGCCATGGGTGTTATTTTTGGTGATTGAGTTTCGAAGGAGAAAGCGCCACTCTGTCCATTCTGTCCAGCATGGTGGTCATCTCGTTCAGGGTTATTTGTAATTGCAGGGGAAGTCCAAAGCACCAGGGACGGGGACGAGGCCGAGGGAGGGAATGAGGATTCTACTATTCTTACTCCACCACCACGACGGATTCCACGACCACCACGATGACTTCCACCTTTATACTATCAAATATAAAGGTTATTATATAAATGTATTCACTTAAAAACATACAACCATGTTTTGGCGATACATAATGACATAACTAAATGAAGCTTACCATTTTTTTCGCTAAGTAATGCAACTTGATACTTATTACTATGAACCTAAGGATGTTAAACGCAAAGTCAATCATAATATCCTTGCAGTACAAGATGTCTGTAATTTCCAAAACTTGGGAACGCTAGCTTATAAGGCAACTAACATATGATTTGAACCATGCTACAAAAGATTGATTTATCACACAATCAATCTCATTTGGCGGTAGTCCAAAAATTGAATTTTGAAAAATCCTGTTGTGCAATACCATATACACGTTAGCAAAAGACATAAAACCACGGCAATAAATGGTTCAAATATATATATATTTAGGCATGTACACTTACTCAAAGTATGGCTCCACATCTATACAATTCAATAAAATGTATGTATACGCTGCCTGCCATTCTTTGCCTATTAAGTAATGATACTGACTTACGCTGCTTGGTCGACCAAGATAATTGAAAATTAAGAATGACTTGCTATTGGGATCAATGGGGCCCTCATCGTTTCATCCGGTTCTCTGCCTCTTGCACTGCATGTGTGACTCAAAATAATATGATACAAATGTAGTTACTTCTTCCACAATATATGCATTACAAATTAAAGCTTCAACGCATGCCATGTTCTTCACTTTTTTCGTTAAATGAAATAAGAACATAGTACTAATATAAAGAAGATGGTCGGAACATAATATATAATTAAAGTAAGTTTGAAAATAAAGTAAAAAAATTTATTTCACCACTCAAATGGATACATCCATCAAAATTGTACGGGACCCGCAACTTTGGCCTCATAAGGCAAGTGAACTAAAAGATGCTCCATTGAATAAAAAAATGAAGGAAGAAATATCATTTCTAAGTTGCAAAAGATAATTGGAATATCTCTCTCTAGCTTCTCCATGTGTGATGCTTTTAACATTGTCGAGCAAATATCACGGAAGAAATTACTTAAATATGTAATGGCACCCCATACAAAGTTTGGTAGAAATTCTTTCGTCGCTATGGGAAGCAGTCGCTCCATCAATATGTGACAATCATGACTCTTCAAACTCGTCAACCATAGCATATTCCCAGGTATGCTTTCCCAGACAGCAAGCCATCATGCTTTAGCTTCAAGCGACCGCCTTTTAGGGAATACACATAATACAAAATCGAATAACCTTGTGCTCAGTACTAAAAGAAGTTTTCATTCCTAGAAGCTTTTACCAGGCTTCGGGAAAAAAAAAGGAGAGAATTTAGAGAAACATAAATTAAGAAAGGAGAGGTTTTTGCTTTCGTCCGAGAGGAAGTTCTCTTCGGAAGCTCTTATTCTTCAAGCCACATTACATACCTTATATAGGTAAAAGCACACGACAACCAACGTATAGGGACTTACATGGACAGACACGTCCTACAGACATAAAGACCATCCGGAGCATTCGGACACACATAAGGACAGCATTATTACAATGTTCGTAGCCTGAAAAGCTAAAGCTACTGAACGTAGTCTGACAAAGACTTCCAAAGACTAAAGTAGTGTGAACGCTCTAAAAACTACAAAAGACAAGTAATTCTT
The DNA here is from genome assembly GCA_019926035.1 of Melaleuca alternifolia. NCBI lineage: Eukaryota > Viridiplantae > Streptophyta > Magnoliopsida > Myrtales > Myrtaceae > Melaleuca > Melaleuca alternifolia. The sequence goes on from JAGKPW010000053.1 coordinate 1,812,377, forward strand.
CGACCGAGCAAATCTTCTTGGCTCCAAAAGCAGTGTGAACGTGGCCAAATATTACAAAAGCAGTGTGAAAATGGCCAAAGACTAGTCATAATTCTGACAATTGATGGGTTCTTCAGTATTATCGTCTGAATCATCTATAGAGTCTGGCAAGTCTTCTTTGTCTCTCGCCCTACCTGTTGCGTTATGACCTCCAGTGGATGTGCTCAGGACATACTCTAAAAAAGAATGACATACTGGAGTATCTAGTGGTGGATCATCAACAGGAAAATTTGTCACTTCTGGATTTGTTATTTCTGGAATTGTTGCTTCTGGAATTGTCAGCTGGGGCCAATTGTCAGGATTTCTATAGGCTTGCAAATCCGTATGGATATGAGATAACGAGATATCAGCTTCCTGCACTTGCGTTGAGGTTTCACCATATAAAGAGACTGGACCAACTTTTTGTCTTTTGAAATCTCGGATGAGTGCTTCAATTTCTATTTCAAGAAGATGGGGCTCATGTCTAGAGCTGGCATTGAAAGGATCAGAGAATGGATCATATTCAGCCCATGGGTCCTGAGAGTCTTGAAAATATGAGGGATGATACTCTTATTGAGTATTGGAAGAGGAGACTGGAAAATCTTATGAATGTTCAAGTCGATAAATAATCATAGCTTCCCGATGGATTCTCTTGGAGAGATAAAATCCCATGCAACATTATTTGAATGCGAAGGCCATGCTTCTGGAGGTATGACTTGATTTGCTTGACAAGGGATCCGCTGGAGTTCCCTATAGGACTAGGGATCTGATGAGATACACCTTGGGAAGGTTTTGTACACACTGTGTTTTTGCAAGTGTTGTTGAAGCTTATATGAGCTCGTACCTACAGGTGCTGGGTACCTAGAATGATTTCCAGAGGGAAGTATGAATGTCCATGGTCGATGAAAGACAATATGTCTCTCAGGTTCTGGACGAACGCTTTGGTTCTTAGTTCGGAAGAGTGCACGCCGCACGCCACACACCAAGAGATAAAAACTAGGTGAGAAGAGAAAACAAATGTTTAAATCGGTGGCGATGGTGATCCTGTGCCCGAAGGGTTTGAACAAGGGCTTGAAGTATTTGTTTAGTGGGAAATTGAATGGCTATGGTATACGAATTGAACAAATACCAAAATAACCATTTTAAATCCTCTAGAAAATCTTCATTTGGATTCCAAGTGAGAGGATGAATGAACGGATATTTAGGATGGAGTCCACTAGATTTCAGAAGTAAATCTCCATGGTTGGCAAATATGTTGTATTCACAAGACCAAAGAAAATCTGGGAGTCTTTCTACTAACCTATTTTCTTGGATAGCAGCCTGGATTTCAAGAGGGTAATCGAGACCAGCCCAATTTTGAGGCATGTTTTGGGTTCTGTATGTATCTAACCGAGGGTTTTTCTTTATATACATATTAATCTCCATGGTAGCTATGGAACTAGAAAGAAAATCTACAAGAACATCTTTCTTTCCTGCAATGTGTTTGGTTTCAAAAGAGTATTTCGAAAACCATTCTGCCCACCTTAGGAGTTGTGAGTGTGGGACTTGCTTCTGTTTGAATTTCATCATTTGAGGAAACGAAGCCATGTCCAATTCAACTAAGAAATTATGACCAATAAGATGGAACGCTAATTTCTTAATTTCATACTTAACTGCCAATATTTCTTTGAATTTAGAGTGATAATGAAGTTCGGATAGAGAGAATTTACTACTCTTGTAAGCACAGATGTGTCGCTTACCATTAGTCTCTTCAAAGAGGATTGCTGCCCAATATTCATCACCGGCATCTATTTGAAGAATTCTCTTTCCCGCAGAAGGGATCTGGAGAGGAGGAAGGTCTTGCATAAGCTCTTTAAGCTTTGCATTTGCTTCTGTTTGGGAGTATCTTTTTTCAGCATTTTCTGCAAAAGAATTAGGAACGTTGGGAACAAAATCTCGGAGATAATTAATTATTCTGAGAAATGTTTGAATCTGCTTCACACTGAGTTCCTTTTATGGGAACTTGAGCAATTCCTTCGCAATATGTGGAATGGGCTGATAAGTTCCTTAGTCAAGATGCATGCCTAGAAATTCAATTTTTGTCTGAGCAATAACCATTTTTTTTGCGAAAGCATGATGCCATGCTTTTGAACAATTTGCACAAACTTCTGGAGGAGTTCACCATGTGATTGCTCGTTAGGGCTGTAAAGCAAAATGTCATCAATGTAGATAGCAGCGCTATCCATGATTGGGCTAAAAATTTCACACATGATTTTTTGGAAAAGAGATGGGGCTGTTTTGAGTCCAAAAGGGAGGACTTTCCACTGTTAATGCTGGTTTGGAATACAGAATCCAGTTTTGGATTTGTCATCAGGATGGATACCAAGTTTCCAAAAACCTGCTTTGAGGACGAATTTGGAATAGATTTTGAGTTTGGTTAGGCTAGAAAAGAGGGAGTTTTTAGAAGGCAAAGGAAATTTGCCATCCTTGAGGAAAATGTTGAGGGGTTGATAATTAATTATCAGACGCAGTTTTCCTCGTGTTTGCTCTGCACGCTTGTTTACATAAAAAGCTTCACAAGACCTTGCTGTAAAAGGCTCAAGGCTTTCCGTTTGAGCAAGAGCAAGATGGTCAGGATTCATACCCGAATGACTGGCTTTTGTTGGGTTGATATCCTCATTTTTCTTGAATGGAAGGCGAACAAAAAACTGAGAATTTTGCCATAGAGGGTGTTGACATTTCTGAAGGAATTCGGAGTGATTGTTTGCACAGGAGTTCAAAAGATTTTACATGATAGGATCAAGTATGCTCATTTGAATGGAAAAGAATCTTTGGATGCTTGTAAATTCTTGAAATATATCTTTGAACTTAAGACCTTTACCACTAATAATTCTGAGTTTGGGAAGCTGGGATAAAATATCCCAACCTATGATGAGGTCCTTATTTGGAGCAGGACATCCGAGAATTTTCGTGGTGATAGAACACCGGGGAAAAAACTAGATGGAAATGGGTTTTGAACGAACACTAGCTGAAAAAGTGTCTCTAGATACTGAAGTAAAATATCAAACATAAGGTGTCCAATATTCATCTGGAAGGATTTTTGGGTCTAAGAGAGAAGCATGAGCTCTAGTGTCAATCATGGCTATCACAAAAATTGGTTTGGAATATTTAGATAGGAGGATTTTGATAGGAAAATATGAGGGGGAGATGACATGAATCTTGAGCTAAGATTTGAGGAGTGAAATGAAAAAAATCTTGCTCATCGTCACTGTCACTAGATGAAGGATAGTATGGAATGAGACAAAGGGTCTCATCTGAAAGGTTTTCTTCAACAGAGAATAATGATTCAAGGTCATCATCTTCAAGGGAAACACCAGTTTGTTGTTCAACTTGCTGGACGATGTTGATATTGTTCCATTTCGCCTGTCGAGAATTTTTGGTGAAATGTCCCTTCTTGCTGCAAATGAAGCAACATTTGGATTTTTTCTATCCAAAAGAAAATTTTTTGTGTCGTCTTCTCCGAAGGAACCTCCTTTTGTTGAAGCGTCGGAATTGGAGCTTATCATCATGAAGAAGATATTTCTTAATATGCTTCTTCCTTTTGGACCATCGACAGTCCTTACAGTCGCAATATTTTCCACCAAGGCACTTTATTTTCAAATAATTCTTTGAACAGATTTTATCTAGGTGACGGCATTTTTCCTAGAACACAAGTCCTCAAGGCTCATGGATTTCTTACTGAAGTTGGCCAATAATGACATCTACAATTTTGATCTTTTTGTTGAGAAGAGATTTCTCAACCAACTAGTTAAGCTCTTTGTGTATGGAATTCAAGAAGACTTGCTTCAGGTTTCAATCTCCACCTAAAGCATAAAAGAGCTTAAGGATTTCCTGGAAATGGCGATTCAAGTCTTTTCGCTGGAGGGAACAACATTTTCTTTCAAAGAACTCTCACCACTAGAGTTCTAGAATATATGTAGGATTTCCGTAGAAGAACAAATGAATGGCATAGATGTTGTCTTTGAAATTTGTTGACACTAGGAACTTGACTTGATCTGCTTCAGGAATTGTTTGCCATCAGCTTTTAAGGCTTCCGGTGAATTTGGAAACAAATTCCAGGAGAATGTCATAATTTCTATCCCTAGTGAGCTTTTGAGTAATAAGCCACGCATAGAACTCTTGAAGTCTGTCAGGCCATTTGACATATGAAATATCATCAAGAGTAAAAAACTTTGATCCAGAGCTTTGGATCATCAGGATACAAAACTTCAGGTTCTATAGGGGTTTCTTCATGCATTGGCTCAGGAGGATCAGCCATGAGAAAATGAGCAAAGCTAGAATGGCTGGAAGAAGAGGATGATGAAGATTCATCGAGAGTGAAATCTTTTGCAGATTCAACACTATCTGGAGGAGAATCAAAGGCTGCTATTAACGGAATAGGAGAAACAGATTGAATGGAGAAAGAGGAAACATAATTTTCTGTGGTCAAATCTTTTAGAAATAATTCCAAAAGATTTGAAATCATCATTTGTTTGGATAAGGAATGAGCTGGATTATCCTTACCATTTTCGGAGGATGCTTCTAATTTTGCTTTGTCATTTTCTTTGCTGCGTTTTTTCTATATTACGGATGATATTTCTAAGTCTAATGGGATTAGATCGATCAGGTTCAGAAGACATAGAAAATGATGATGGAAAAAGGTTTTGTGGCTGTGATGGTTCATAGGCTTCTCGAGTAGAGAAATCAAAGGGAAATCTTGACTTTGGAAGGACATAAAAAGTACTTCCTCCTTGTAGAAGAGCAATCTGGCGTTTGAGTTTCTCCATCTCTGGCCTTGGGTCCTCCAAATATGAAGATAAGTGTCTTCCTTCTTCAAGGTCGGAAAGCTTTTCTTTGAAATCACGGAGCATCTTTTGAGTGGCATCATGATGGAGTCTAAGATCATGATGGACACTATCGATATTAGTATCAATGGTCTTGAAGGCTTCATTTTGGACCAAAAGAGCTTCAGTCTACCAGTTCAAAACTATTTCAGCTACATCAGTTTTTCTTGGTTTTCCATACTCATCCACTTCAACGGGTGTGACAATTTCGGACATGTGATAGTATATGTTGTTTATATTTGTAAATTCATGTGGCTTAGGGAATTTGAGTCGAGTGTTTCCTCTAGTATCTAGAGGGGGAAAACCTTTAGGACTTGGATTAAACATGCAGATACTAGGAAGGGATTGAGAAAATATTGGTCTTTTGTGGCTTCAACAGAACAGGCAGTAGGGAGTACCAACGGGTATGAATGTTTTTTGACCCACTTTTGAATATGCTTATAAAAAAGTGAAACAACAGGTTTGGAAGGTTTTTTGGAAGGTGGATGTGTTGGTAGAGGTGATGTAAATGGTTTAGTTTGTGGTTGTGATATGGATAAAAATGAGGCATAAGAAACCATGAATTGGTACCCCTTTTTGTCACCAAGTGGACCAATATGAGGGTCTTTGTCAAGATACTTTTGAAAAAAATGATATTTCCTTTTGGGCTTCCGACGAGGCTTTGCTGTTGGATCAACTTTATCAGGAGAGTTGAGGTAGTATGAGTACTGACACCATGGATCCCAGAAGCAATGACCGGAGGGATCTTTATAATGGTGGATTGGATGTCCATCTGGTTTAAAAAACTCAACAAGTTTCTTTGGATCAGATTCTTCAGGAACTGGATCTGGAACACAAGGCTCGATCATGAAAAGAATTGGGAAAATAGGAGAAGAGGCTTCTTCTTTCCCTTTGACAAACTTTATTTGGACCGTGCCATCTTTTTTTCGAAGAAATTCGGAATCTGTGGAATGAATAGGCTTGTTGCTTTGATGAAACTGCTCATAGTTTGTTATCCAAGTTTCGAATAGAAGCTTGGCTAACTTTTTTTTCGGGATTTGGCAAGGAACATGGATGCAAAAGGCTTCGTCATTTTCAAGAGAGATGAACAAAGTATCTTTGTTGCCATGGAAGTTTAGATCAAGAGCATGATTCTGAACTCGGTAGACCATTTGGTAATGAATTGTGGTTGCGACTAAGTCAGAAGTCTGAGTTGCTCCTATGAGCTGGAGTTGGACTTTCAAAAAAGAAAGCAACTAGGGATCAGAAAGGGCAACGTTAAAATTTGGATAGAGGGTTACAAAGACTGTTCCAACATTTAGGGTAGTTTGAACTGTCTCTATACAAGCATGCTGGTATTCTAAGAACCGCGTATCCAAAAGAGCCATACGTGCAACTACAGGAAGGCATTTTCTGCCATGGAAAGTAAGAACTAAACGGACTGCACCATAATGGATATGGGTATAACCCTATTGAATCCATTGGCGCAAAAATTCAGGAGGTATCTGAAGGGTAACAAAATATTCCTGATCAGTAGCAGGAATATGGTACTGGTGGAATTTTGAGGACTAGACATATTCTTTAACTTGGGCTAGGGTATGACAGATGAGTTGTTTAATGGAGCGGATAGAAGAAAATGAGTTGGATGGTTTGGCGAAAGCATAATAAGGGTTCATGAGAAGAAGCTGAGTTTCAGAGATTTTGGTTTCCTTCGTCTAGGTAACTTCATAGAGGGAATCAATTTTGGACGCATTTGTAATTCGAAACTCAGAAAGAGACGAGGATGAAGGTGATGGAGTAAGGGAAATGGGAGCATTAAGAACAACTGGAGAATCACTCATACTAGAAATTTTCTTCTTCTTCGCACTAGACAGTTCCAACTAGGAACACCTGCTAGGTGCACGAATCAATCACATACTGCAACCGCTCTGATACCATAACATATTCCCAGGTACACATCTCCCAAGGTTCGAAGCATAGCCATCAAGGAAGCACACAGATTTCAACCATTGACAAACAACACATCTCTACTCCTTGTGCAATGTATAAACTGATTTCGCTTTTGGTTCCCTACTACAAGCATCCACATCTAGTGTTGGCGGATCATAAACATTTCTCATGTCTTTCCTTACATTCGAGTTGTCTTTTGTTTTTCCAGTGACATCCATCACCGTATTGATGACATTAATTAAACATTCTTTTCTATGTGCATGACGTCAAGATTATGATGAATAAAATAAGCCTTCCAATATGGTAGATCCCAAAGTGTACTGCGTTTAGTCCACTTATGCGTACTTCTCTACGCATAAGTTGTGCCATGGGAGTTTTCAACAACAGTTGGAAAGTAATGCACTCGCTCCTAAATTTGATTACCTGTCAACGTCAATGGTGGATGTGTTCTTTCAATCATATTCTTGACAAACTCTTTCTTATTCCTTTTAAATGTATGATTTGTCGGCAAAATTTGTTTGTAACAATCAAAATAGCTCGTCTTCTTACCATTTTTTAATCTAAATGACTTTAATCTCTCCATACATATTGGACATCCTAAGAGCCCAACTGTACTCCACCAAGATAACATTCCATACGCTGGGAAGTCATTTATCGTCCAAAAAAGGGTAGCCTTCATTACAAATCTTTGATCAGTACAAATATCATACGTAAGGACACCTTCATTCCATAGCAGTTGTAACTATTCAATCAATGGTTGCATATAAACATCTATCAACTTTTTCGGGTTTTGTGGCCCAGGCATCATCAATGTCAAAAACATGTAAGGATTCTTCATGCACATACCAGGTGGAAGTTGTACAAAATTAAGATAACTGGCCAATATGAATAACTTTTCCCTGTTTTTCCAAATGGGGCAAATCTATCAGCACCTGATGTTTCGAGACTCCATCGCAAACTCAAGGTATGTTATGTCAAAATGTTTCCAAGCGGCTACATTGGAAAGATGACACACTATATATTCTTCTATTTGATAATTTGCATGCCAAGTCAAGTGTTCAGCAGTGACTTCAAATGCATAAAGCCTTTGCAACCTGGGGATTAATGGCAGATGAAACATTTGCTTGCATGGTCTACCTTTCTAATTATGACCATGCCTCATGTTAACCTTGTACCTAGGTTCACTGCAAAATTTGCAATACTCTGTATTTTCATCATCTCTCCAATATAACATACAACCGCTGCTACATACGTCAACCCTCACAAATGGAAGACTTAAGTTATGCACTAGCTTCTTCATATCATAAAAATCACTAGGCATGATGTTATCACGGGGAAATGTTTCTCGCATTATTTCAACAAAAGAGTTGAAGTAATTTTCAGACACATTACGCTCTGCCTTGATATTTAACAATATTGCCGTCACTGATAACTTAGTGTGATTCTCACAACCTGCCTATAAAAGTTCATCAGCTGCTCTCAACACTTCCCGAAATTGATTACACACATTCTCATCAAATCTTGCTCCTCCCAAACCATGCAAGTGTGATGCATGACTAGAACTCCCTTTTTCAAGTATAAGAGTAAAACTAGAAGTTGCACAGTTTGATTCACATCCCAAATTCTGACTAGCTGCATTCATCACCATCCTCTCATATGGATTCAATTGGTGATCATAGGTACTTTTTTCCCTAATTATAAATTAGTCACATCTATCATCAAGTTCATCAGGTATAAATAATTCACCATGGCAAGTCCAATTATAGTAGTTTGGAGTAAACCCAAATCTACAAAGATGTTCACCAACTTAATCAACAAAATGAAATTTACCATTACTGCACTTTCTGCACGGGCACATAAGTTATTTCCGTCCATGAACTCAACTTTGCTACTAGCAAAGTCCAAAAATAGTTACAACCCAGCACGAAATTTATCGGTCAATCCTCCTTGATTAGGTAAGTTTTTGTTATATATCCAAGACCTGTCTTTTTGCATTATATCTGTATGAAAATTAATAACTTTCATGAAATGGTAAAAGTATTTGTTAGATATACTGTTTGGCTAATCTAGCGGCTGTCGCCGTAACTATCTGGTGTCAGTTGTCGCATTTTGTATATTAAGAAACAATTACTTTGAAATTGGAAAAATCCCAAAACTACATAAGCAAGAATACTTACTTGTTGGTATATGACGGAAATATTTGCAGTTTAAAGTTGACGAAATTTGATGTGAAATGTTTGGTCACTTGGTTGTGAGGCCAATCAAATGGACACGTACGTACTTAAAAAAAGAATAGTTGTTGCTCTAGTGATCAAACTTAGTAAGAGAAAAGATGGACACATATAATCTGCATATATTACCAATTAATTTTGAACATGAATACATCAAATAGTCATGGTCTGGCCAGATGAATACATGAAGCAAAACAATAATAACTTAATAAAAAGTCGATATTTTTGTTCTTTTATTTTCCCCTTGGTCTTGCAAACCCAATTAAGTTATCCATTTGGCCATGAAGGCCGAACTCGGCCAAATCTGGGTGAGAACTCGAGGTCTCGCCTTGGCCGCCGCTAGAAATCGCATGCCTATATATGGGGGAGGTCGAGCGGTGTCGAGTCCGCCGCTGCTTAACTTCGCCGTTGGCCAAACGATTCCTTGGCCAAAGCTCTACGCACACTATCGAATACCAAGCCCATATGACCCCATTTATCCTTCAAAATCTTAGCTAGTGTAGATCAAAAGAATAAGAAATTAAAAGAGAAATGCACATACCTTCGTTAGGGTTTTTAGGTTGCGACGAAGGGAGGAAGGGAGCTTTCGGGGGAGACGAAACTACTGCTGCGAGCGAGCTGCTTTTGCAACTTTATAGTCGCTAATTAGCGACAAACTATTTCTCCATAGCTAATTAGCGACGGATTTTGTGATAATGCATGTTTTCGTAGCTACGGATTTTGTTATGACATTTTTTTTCCGTTGAAAAATAGAGACGAAACTAAATAACCATCGCAAAATGTGTCGCTAATTAACGACAAATTATTTTTTCGTCTCAAATTTGCTACGGAAGTCGCGACGGACAGCCATTATCATCGCTAATTAGCGACGACACGTAGTATTTGTCGCAAATTAGCTACGTTTAACTATTCGCAGCAAAGTCCGTGGCAAATTAGCAACAAAGTTATATGGTCGTTGCTAAAGGGCAACGAATTGAGCTACGAACAAATGAAATCGTCATTAATTTGCGATCATCGCAATACCCGTCGAAAATAGCGACGAACGAGAATTTGTTGCAAATTAGCAACGAAATTCTAATTTTCGTCGCAAATTACCGATGAACTGCTTTTTTTGTCATCAATTCCGTCACAATTTGCAACGGATAGTTTTCCGTAGCTAATTAACCGTAGCTAAATTCCAATTTTTTTGTAGTGAATCAAATTTGGACGAAAACAACGTTATTTTAGCCACGTTAGTACCACATAGAATAGAGACAAGCCATCTCTTATCTATGTACAGGACCTCTCTTGGGTTTTCCATGTTTATCCAAGCTTAAGCTTAGCCCTTCTCATGCATCATTTCCTTGGTGCCATCGAGTGTTCCGACTAGCCAAAACAAAGTAGGATGAGGTCGAGGCAATTCAAAACAGGATTGACCAAAGGAAAATTCCAAAACATGGCCTCTCGAGTCCTCTCACCTGGGGTGATTTTCGAGGAACCAGGCTTCTATGGCCGTCGCTAAGGCGTGGGATAAGCGTTCAGAGCTTTAGAATTTAGCTGCTAGAGGCGACGGCCAGAGAAGTCTGGTTTCCCCAAAAGAGTAAGTGATACATCAAACTTTTGATTTCAAGCTCGCTAGCTAAGAAATAAATTTTCACATGTATTTTTCTTTTCCTTTTTGAATGACAAAATCTATTAGTTAAAAAGAATTCATTTCTTGTGTTATAACCACATATCGAGAGTATATTGTTGTATTTAGTTACATTAAATCAACTTTAAGATGTGATACATATACTTATTCCAATCATTTTAGAGAGTGCCAAACGATAATCATTCGTAAATTCTTTTCCAAAGCCAAATTGTTTGATGGTTGGGGTGCAAAATCATTCATATTAGTCTTGAAGCATTTTAATTAGAATTAAATTTTTTAATTTGGTTTTGAAATTAATAAAAGTTGAATTTTCCATATTGTTCAACAATTGGACATATGAAATCATCTTGAAGTATCGCCCACAAAATTTCAATTGAATAAAAAGATTGTAAGAATTAGTTTAGAATATATCAAATAGGTAAATTACACAGATGACCCATAAATTTTGATTCAATGAAGGGTTGTCGTCCTTAAATTTTAAATTTATTTAATGGTATCACGAAATGTTATTTCTAATTTTTTAATTTATTTAATATGATTTATAAATTTTTTCTATTTATTCAATTTAGGATCCAAATCGCATGAAAATGTTCAAATTGGGCCAAAACTAGGTAACAATGGAATATGAGTTTAGTTCGGCTTTGGGGTAAAGCCATTGGGAAAATGCAAACGCCTTTAACTTAAAGGGGTTTGGTGAAATGCAAATACCGTTTGGTAAATTATAACTGAAAACTGCCTTGAGATGCAACTTTGAGGAAATGCTGTTTGGTAAACATATATTTGGAAAGTGCTTTGTTGTAACTAATTTTAATTTTTTTTTAAATTTTAATTTGTTTGGAATTGAAGAGAAAATATTATTTTCACATTTTAAATAATGCAAAAGAGACATATTAACAAATTTATAAATAAAAAATTCATATTAATTAATATCTTTTTAATTAAAGAAAAAAATCATTTCATTATAATAAATACGAGCCCTTCAATTTTATTTCCATGTAGTCACCTTCTATATATGATTATTTTTTAATATTTTTGGAAATTTTTTATTAAAGAAAAGTATTGGAAATTTCTTTTTTTTCCATTTTCCCTCTTCTTTGCGCGTGGGCTTGGCTCGGCCCATCTCCCTCCAGCCATGTGAGCAGCCCAGCCTGCCTCCATCATCTTCTTCCTCCTTCCTCCTTTACGCGCGAGAAACCCTAGCTGCCCGCGCAGTCAACGGGAGATGGAGGCGAGAGGGAGGCGGAGCAGGGGACGACCGAGAGGGACAGAGAGGAACGACCGAGACTCGACGGAGCAAAGGACGGGCGAGAGGGAGAGGGACGGACGACCGAGACTCGGCTGTGCAGGGGACGACCGAGAGGGAGATGGAGGCGAGAGGGAAAGGGAGGCGGAGCAACCGAGACAAAGAGCTGGGACGACCGAGGGAGGAGGGAAAGCAGGAGGAGGAGCAGCCGAGCTAGGGGCGGCGAGCTGTGTGCGAGGGAGAGAGGAACCGAGAAGCGTCGAGAGGGAGAGGGAGGCGGAGGAGAAGGAGCTGCGCAGAGAGTGTAGAGGAGAAGAAAGAGGAAAAAAGGGCCTTTAGGGTTTCGCCAAGGGTGAAAGTGGAATATTGATAAAAAATGAGGTCAAAATGGTCAGGATTGGTCATTTTCATTAAACCTCCAACTTGTATGCCGAAAATGCAATTTCGGAATGCTCCTTAGGAGCTGCTTTGACCTAAAGGCCCTTGGGGCCCTTTGGGGATGCAATTGCATCTGTTCAAAGTTGTCCAAAATGCTAAGCCAAACAGCTTTGCATTTGACTAAAGGCCTTTAGAGCCCAAACGGGTCGGATGCAACGGTCTGTCTTTCGTCGTCAGAAAGAGTAAAGTTTGTCTGTCTGTCTCTCTCACTCTGAGTTTTCAGCAAAAATGGAGGGAGATCGAGATCTGGAGCTCCTGTCGGAGTCGGATCCGTCGTCCCCGTCCCTCTCCCCGCCGCGGCCGCTTTCGCTCACCTTCTTCGACAGAGAGAGGCACGTGACGTTCCTCGAGATGATGTACCACATGCTTCCTCACCACTACCAGTCCCAGGAGACCAACCACCTCACCCTCGCCTACTTCGTCATCTCCGGCCTCGATCTCCTCGACGCCCTTGATCGTGTATGTCCCTAGACAATTTGATAGCTTTCTTTTAGAATTGACTCTGGCTATGGTTTCATCACGTACATGTTGTGTTTGTTGAATCGGCCGCTTGTAAGATGAGGTTGGGTGGCGATGGGAATTGACTCGATGAAGTTCGAGCACTGAGTGCGAACCTGAGCGGCTGAATGTTTGCGATTCATCACGTTCTCTCTTTTACGAGGTGTTGGGGGTTTAATGAAGCTTGATTTTTTAATCTCGACCACGGCCCAACCGGAAATTACGTGAACTTGGTCTTTCGGCTCTGCGTGTCTCAATCATGTGAACTGACTTCTAATTTAAGCAGTTAAGCTTTTACTCCATCTTGTGGTATGGGAACTTGTATAAAACTGAGGATTACCTAGTTTTTTGGATGAATTCCTTTATATCTGAAATGTATGTGAGATTCCAACCACTAAATTAGGCTTGTTCAATGTTGAGTCAAGCATTTTCATTCAATCTCTACCTTGATTGGGTTCAAATTCAATGCTTGAGCCACACGCTATCTATTTACAGCCAACCATGCATGGGGGAAGAAAGCCAAGTTTAAATAGTACGCAAGTTAGTTTAATTGACTCACAACGATGCTATTGTAAAGTGGCTTGCTTGCTGTGGCACTGGTACTAGGCATAGTCTATTGGTATTTATGCAGTTAAGATGATTAAATGGTGATATGCAACTCTACTGTAGAATCTATATCTCTTGCTCGGATTTTTAATAGAGGGAAGGTGTGGGTAATGCTTCACATACATGTCTGCAATGTGTTTATTTACGGTCCATCAAAGCACTCATGTATCAATCCAAATTTTAGGTACACAAAGATGCGGTTGCTCACTGGGTTTTATCTTTTCAAGCTCATCCGAGGAGCAAAGCTGATCTAGACAATGGTATGGTATCATTTTCTATCATATATGGCAAAAATTAAAGGGAAGCAAATTGACTGTGTAGATTTTGGTTTGCGAGATGAGTAGATTAGCTCTGATCTCATAGTTCTATCCAGCAGCTCATTGAGTTAAATCTTGATTGATCCGATGATTATGTTTGATTAGGACAATTTTATGGGTTTCATGGTTCCAGAAGCTCACAGTTCCCTACAAAAGATAATGCGGTACGGAGAAAGACATGTGCATTCTTATGTAATCCTGAGCAAGCTTTTGCTTTGTAGCAGATTTGTTAATGGGCATTTTTATAGTTGCCTGGGTTCAATTTTTTAATATTTTACCTGCTTGTAGATTTTTATTCTAAATGGAAGTCATTTGGCAAGCACATACTGTGCCCTGGCAATACTGAAAATTGTTGGCTACAATTTATCAAACATCGATTCTGAATCCATGTTAACATCAATGAGAAGTCTTCAACAGTCTGATGGAAGGTATGACTTTGAGCTGTTTCCATCTCTCCTATCCTTTTCTGTGAGCTGACTTCTTGGTAATCGCACATGGACACCTTGGTCGGAAGTATTCAAGCAAGCACACTCAACTCCCACAACATTTGTAACCTTTATATATATCTATAGCAGTGCATTGGTGGACATTAAAGTCTGCAGTACTTAAGAATTGTCTACAGATATTCTTCCGGATGATTTTACGAGCAGTTTCTAAATCATATTTTCCTTTCCCTTCATAACATTTCTGCTTGGTCTAGATGCTATCTGATATACTTACTTTTACAATTTTCAGCTTTATGCCCATTCATATTGGGGCAGAAAGAGATCTTCGGTTTTTATATTGTGCTGGTAGGAGTGCTGATGAATAACTTGTTGTACTCGTCATTTTTTTTTTTTCTGTATTTCTCAATTTTGGTACACGTGTTAACGGAAACTGCTTGCTACTTGTTCTTACAGCGGCCATTTGCTTTATGTTGAATAACTGGAATGGAATGGACAGAGAGAAAGCTAAAGAGTATATATTAAATTGTCGGGTTAGAGTTATATAGGTTCTTCTATTTGGCATTTCTTATTTTTTCGCTACTTATGTCACAGTCAGTTGTCATATCAAAAAGGATATCTGGGAAAGCATACTGACATTAATGTATCGTTTCTTCTGCAGTCATATGATGGTGGCTTTGGGTTGACTCCTGGCACAGAATCTCATGGTTAGTCAACGGATAATCGCTGCTACTGCTCAGTTCTCAACAATGAAAAGTTACATTGTGGCCTTGTCATGGGCTCTCGTCTTATAGTCTGGTTTTGCTGTATAAGAGCGCTCCAATGTCTTCAAAAGCTTGGACAGGGAGCTACTATTTCCACAGCCTCCTAGATCACAGCTTTTAAAGTAAACAATCAATTTTACTCCTTGAGCAAACAATTAATTTTGGAAGGGGACAAATTTCAAATCCTTTCTCTCCCGTGTACACCTCCAGAAAACACTATAATACTTTTCATCCGCCACTTCGCCTTCATCTTCTTCAGGAACAACCTCCTTTGACTCCATCACCATCAGACACTCACTTCATAGGATAACCTTTGACACCAGAAAAACTATGATCGCTTCCTATTCACCACACACATGCCATCATTGCACTGCCCAGAACACCTTCACTACGCTAGACTCACTAGTTGCCACTACTCACACTAAGCTGCCGCTAGGTCGCAGGAGCAAGTTTGAACCAATTAGCATTCACCGATTCGTCTATGTTTGCCATTGATCTTGCAATTGCTTGTTCATCACCGATGCTGATCTGCCTTGACATTGCCATTGTTGCTGTTCTAGCACTGTCTTTGCCATTGTCATATTTAAGCATCAAGCAACAACCACCATTCCATGCCTAAAGCTGTCTTAACCTCTCTCTCTCTCTCTCTCTCTCTCTCTCTCTCTCTCTCTCTCTCTCTCGCGAAGCTAAAGCTGGTTTGTCAATAATCTCTCCTTCCTGTCGTGAGCTTCTACTTCTTCCACCACCATCACATTCATTATTCAAATCATGATGGCGATTTCATCCTCTTCAATGAGACCCCATGGCCGTTCATATCAGCAATGCTTCTGCAGTGCCGCCTCTATCCTCTGAGCCTTGATCATCTCCTTGGAGTCTTGTGCTGGAGCACCTCCTTCCTGCTAATATCAATGGCTGAAGGAGCATACCTATTTTGATTATGCTCTGAGACTTCCCTTTTCCATTTACTTCTTATTTTTGTGTAAAATAAAAATTATTTATCCCTGAAAATCACCTGGTCCTTTGATTTGTTTGAGAATCTAAGGGATTGAAATGTGGAAATGCAAAGATAGTGGTAAAGTGATACTGGTCAGCGGTTAAAATAATCTTCATCTCTTGTCTCTCAGTTATATCTCCTCTCTTTTCTTTCTTAAATAAAATAAGAAAAGAAATGGATGGGATTATGATCATAAACAATACACATGCTCTGATAGTTCCAATTTCCATTTTCTTTTATGGAGATGGTTCAGTGGAATCAGGACAACTATTGACTTGTCTGACATGTTACAGTATCTGTTCTTTCTGGCTAGTTTACATTGTTTTTCATGAAGGTATAATTGTCTCTTTATAATAAATGTTGTGTCCGAAGCCAAGCAGGCTGTGGACATATTGACACCCTTGGCATATAACTTAATTTCAGTCATCGTTGGATAGCATAGCCATTTATGCAGAATCAGATGTTGCAACCTGAAGCTATCGTGAAAACTGATAAGATCCACTTGCTAGAGATTAGTGATGGGCATGATTTTTCTTCATGTGTTTCTTCCAAGGACAATCCATTGATGTTATCGTGCAACATTCATATGTCTGCATGCGTGTATGTAAACCCATGTGCATTTAGTCACAGATAACCACTCCCTCCACTCCCAAACACGGAGAAGCAGAGAATAGGGATAGTGATCACTTTGTGATCTCTTTGGACTTTGTTTTCAGTATCATCAGAAATTTAAATATGAACTCCCAGCCATCAGCCTCCAACTGAACGTGAGTGATTCTTTGAGTTCTTTGAATCCATCATGGGTGAAAGGAAACAAGCCAAAAGACTGATCATACTATGGGTTCCTAGCTGTTATAGATAGAGCATTGGCAAATCTCTGGAGAGCAACTGGAATTGCAAGTATCTAAGAGCCACTGCTCTAGTCTATTGCCACATAAATTGAGGTTTCCTACTGTAGGTAGAAGCCAGTTTCCAGCATGGCAGCGAAGCCTAATGGACAAAATTAGGTTCCTCGTTATATTACAAATACAGGCTCGTGTGCTATTGTTGTAGTTCCAGAGAAAAGAAAATCCTAGTTGAGGCAGTGGAACCTACAGCTAACTTTTTCCTTTCCATGTCGATTTTTCATAAGATGAAGCCCCTAGGCAAGGACGTCCAAAATATGTGGGAAGTGGCGAGCATGTCTGATTACTATCTTCATTGTTTTTTGCGTACTGAGAACTGCTGGAACAGTTATATAGATTGATTGATATCCTTGATCTATTTATATGACTTTCTTGCGGTATACTTTGGTTCACTGGTAATAAAGGTTGTTATCCTAGGAAATTCATATATTGTTATTTACCTGAAAAAGACAATGTAATGGGTCTATGATTAATGCCCTCACATAGTCTTGGTAATTGCCTCTCGTATTTTTTCTTTGGAAAAATTCTCTCCTGGAGTTATTGATGACTAATACCAATATTTTCAGTAACTCAGGTGGTGCTGCATATTGTGCCATTGCATCTCTGCGATTAATGGGATTCATTGGAGATGATTGTTTGTCTAATGCATCTGCAGCCAGTTCAAAAGCAAATGTAAGGTCGCTACTCGATTGGAGCTTGCAGGTTAGATATTTACACTTGTTGGCTACTGTACGATTCCTGAAGCTGCATCTTAAGACTTGCTATAAATGAACTGAAATCAGGCATCTAAGAAGCAAAAGAATCTTCAAATTCGAAAAATTAATCAAATGCAGTCAGGGATAAGGTTTTCTGACTCAGTGAAATCTTCTCTTTCTTTTATTTCATTCATTCAGAGGCAGGTTGCTGATGGCGGAATTCAAGGTAGACCCAATAAGCCTAGTGATACATGTTATGCCTTCTGGTGAGTGAAAAAAGTCCATTGGGAACTTCCAACATAGTGTTGTCTATTGTGGCTTGACAGATGTTATATTTTCGCATAGGATTGGAGCAACGATGGGAAATCTAGGGGCAAACAAATTTTTTGACGAGAGAGCATTGAGAAGCTTTCTATTGACGTGTCAATCTGAGGTGATAAATAGCTTCTTTTAGCTTTTATGTTTACTCGATCTGTAATAATTGTATTTGAGTAGTCAAGTCAAACATAATTCACACGTGAACTCGAGTCGGTTCAAATTTTGAAGACTCGGTAATCAACAAAAGCTCTATCCCATTTATTCAAATTTCAAGTGCAGTGCAAGTATGATAGCTTTCTTTTCTTTCTTTTTTTTTTTTTTTTTGGGGGGGGGGGGGAAGAGGGTTGCGGGTGGGTGTGTTTGTGTTTTTTTTATATTTTAATCAAGCTCGACTTGGTAAGCCACCTAAGTTCCTTGATCCAAAAAAGATAAGACAAGCTCGAGCAGCTAGTAAGCACTGAGTAGCTGGATTATATTCCGTCAGTAACACAAATTTCAATTTAGATGGTTGTGGTTTTATTGTCTTCCTAATCAAGGGTTATGATTTGGCACGAGTCCGCTGTTCTATGTTGTATCTTGAGTTTTTTTTATCATTTCTGGACTAGAATAGTTGATTTCATCCAAAGCCAATGCACATACTACCTTGAAGATGGTATCTATCAAGCTGTGGAACAATGTATCCATGCTAGTATGTTAAGTGAGCATGTCAGTACCCTGTGCAGTAGTTTTACATAAGTTAAATTGTAGGAACTATTTTGCTTTCTGTACATGATAGACTTTATTAAAGTACTTTGTTTAAGTCAAGAAAGGCATTTGCCTGAAGCATTGCAAACTGACTTTACTATTGACTATTATGTTTACCCTCGGGTCGCTATGGAAATAGGTCGGTCTGATTCTAAGTACCCCGTCACTTAAATAAGAGTAGTCATACTCGGTCAGAAAGAAAAATGATGAAACATCAAACTACTTTTATTATTTTCCAGCAAATCTCAGCAACAACGACCGTCCTTTTTCACTAGTCTAGATCTTTCTGTGTTGAAGTGCCTGATGTTCTTGTACCTTTTTTTAATTTCTTTTGCTAGTATGGCGGGTTCAGTAAGTTCCCTGGAGAGCTACCGGATCTGTATCACTCTTACTATGGTTTAGCTGCATTCAGCATACTGGGTGAAGCTGGACTAAAGCCGCTATGCCTGGAACTTGGAGTGACAGAAGCCGCTGCAATGGGTCTCTGACTGACTTTGTCGTTGGTCAGGATCAGTTGTGCTGCACACAATGGTCATAACTGATGCTCCCAGTTGTCTGGATAATTATGCCACTTGTTGGCATTGCTCTCTAGGAATACGAGTATACGGAACTTTAGTTATTGTTTTGGTCTTCTGAACATGACGTTCTTGAGGGAGATATTTTGTTTCTTCTTCTGCTGGAATATCTACAGAAGAGCAGGTTTATAGCGTCTAGGTTTGTACGGCGAGATCTGTTTTGCCTATTATCAGAAATTCCAAAGTTGGCATGGTTCTCATGTACCAAAAAGGAATCAATGCTAAGCATGTGCCAATTCGTGTGAAGGGCGCTCTTTGCCGTGCCAAATCAATGTAATTCGCAGCATCGAAGTCAGCAGAGTTTGCAATGATCTGTTCGTTGCAGGTCTGATGATAAGCATCGCAAATTTGTTCAGACTGAAGGAAGCCTTATACTGTGGTTTTGATTGAAAGGTACTGTATTGAATCCAGTTAGCTGCCCATATGATCTTCTTGAGTACTATCCCCAAGAAGATCAATGGGCTTCATGTTGCATTTGAAGACAAAACCACCAAGACCCAAAACAGAAAAGAAAAGAGGCCAATCTGTCCCCTTCAAAATCACCCGAAGAAACACTAATTGCAGTGTCACTCACTAAAGTCACCAACCCAAAGACTCAAAGGTATAAACTAGCCACCTACGTCGTCATCACTGCTATTGCTTGCCACCGTTATCTTTCAGTATTTCTGCTTTGGGAAAAACCATTCGTTGGTAAATTCAATTTAATTATTTTAAAATTTTGTAAATTCATCTTAAACCATCTGATGATTTGCTAATACAGTACTTACGATCAATTTGGATTGAAAACCAATCACATAAACAGTGGCTAGCTATCATGGCATAATTAGAGTTGATGTGAATGGTTATCAATTTTTTAATAAAATATTAATTATTTCTTTTTATTTTTGCTTTGCTCGAAAATCCGATAAATGAAAGAAAAGAAAAGAAAAATATAATAAACTTGAAATTTAAAAAATGAAAATTACAAAAATCGTCTATATTAATGATAGTTGTGTCATATAGAACAGTCGGCGTCAACTAAACCGTCATAATTAATCGATATGATTACATTGACAAACTATTAAAAATTTATAGCTAAAATATCAAAATTGGATAATTTGACATTGAATTGACCGCCGCATTATATGTTTATGACTTTTTGAATAATTGTCCCTTCTCGCTTGCCTAAAAAAAAAAAAGGCAAAACAACTCTCTCTCTCTCTCTAAAAGAATCTTGTTTATATTGCTGTCGTGGTGCCTGGCACATGAGCCTACTCGGCCTTACATGTGGACATATGAATGCGATCTCCTTATTCATTAGTCGACCGAGGTTCACTTGGCAAATTTGGAAAATTCGTCTCAAAGATTTAAGTAGTGAGTTTTAAACATCAATACAATACTTAAAAGATTAATTTCCTTAAAATCATTTTTCGCTGATCTTAAAATCTCGACTCTCTTCATTAGTCTTATGAATGCAACTCGACTCTCTTGGTCCGCCTCATGAACGTAACTCTCTCTTCTCTCTTCCCTCGCCCCACGAAAATAATTCATTTGGTGAGTTCCTAGTTTGGACTCGATTTAAAAGCTTCAAGCTTGCTTATTTCTCCGAGTTGTAATCCATTCAAGAAACAAAATTGTTCATGTCAAGTATATTACCGAGCTATACTCGAAGTTAATTGACTATTTTATTATTAAATTTTATTTCCCATGTTTATCTTCTATGACTCGTTACTTTTGGTAACTAGAAATATCTGTTGTTACATTTTGTTTAGATTTTTATTTGAGCTATATGCCGATCTTCATAGTTTGGATATCTAGTACCATTTCAAAAAGTACATTTGACATTTCAAGAAATATAAAAAGTGAAATAAATAAAATTAGACTCTGAAATCGGACCGGATGTAATGGTCTATCCTAAGCTTAATAGGATTGGTCCACGGTCATAAAATTTGAGCCTCCAGACGTGGTTTAGTTACTGGACTGAACCAATCCGGACCCCGAGTCCTAAAGTCTGCACCAATCGGATCGGGAATTGGGGAATTTGATTCTTCCTTCCCCCTTCGCCCTTCCGCCTTTGGTGACTGAGGGCGCGTTTGGTAACTATTCTCATTCTCATTTCTCGTCCTTGGACGAGTTTGGGACGAAAAACCTGTTTGGCAAATTCTCATTCACATTTTCCCGGGATGAAAAAATGGCTGGGGATGGGTTTGGGATGAGAAATGAGAACCAAAAACAAGTATGTACAGTATCAATTAATAAGCTAATTTTTTATATTTCATTTTTATCTCTTGCCGCCGCTGCCGTTCGCCGTTTGCCGCCGCCGGTCATCGGCCACCGTCGCCGTCGACTGCCGATCGTTGGTCGCTGCCGCCACCGCCACCGGCCACCATTGTCGCCCGTCGCCAATCATTTCCATCGGTCACCAATCACCGGTCATCAACCACCGTCGCCGCCTGTCACTGGCCACCATTGTCGCCCGTCGCCGATCATTGCCATCGACCGCCGATCACCAGTCATCAACTACCGTCGCCGCCTGTCACCGGTCGTCGCCGTTAGCTGCTGGTCATCAGCCCCGGCCACCGATCATCGATCGCCACCTCCGTCACCGGTCGCCGTCGCCGTCGGCCGCCGGTCATCGGCCCCCTCCGCCGATCGCGGCCATCGTCGGTTTCCGGTCGCCGGCCATCGCATTTCTTTTATTTTTCTAGTATTAGGATGAGAAATTTTGTACAATTACCAAACACGTTTTTCTTCTCAAAAACTCGTTCGAGAACCATTTCTCAAAAAAACTCATTCTAAAAAAAACCTGTTTTTGGGACAAGAATGGTTACCAAACACGCTTTGAATCGGCTCTACTTCCGGTGCTGCAGGTGCGTGTATTCGATTCTTTTCGTTGTCTCGTCTTCGTTTTGTCTTTCCGATTCATCTATTCCGAGGCGGCGCTGGCGACGGGCTTGCCGTCGTTGCAATTGGAGGGATTCGCTTGGTTGCGAGTGGCGGCGTGAGATGTCTCCGTGTTTCGGATAAGTTAGAGACTTCAGGGTTTTAGGGGTAGTCGATTCGAGTGTTGTGGACGTTGTGGCAATATGGCTTGACGATCTGGTCAAAGCGATGGCTACGCCACATTAGGTTTCGCTTGAGGGAGTGAGGACGGCTCGGTGGTTTAGGGCGGGACTGCGTGACGGCTTGGTGCCAGGTGGTGAAATACCCAGAGCACAGGGCGGGGGAGTCTTAGGGTCTTTGGATCTGTGTATGATGTGTGAAATACTAGATGAAGTTTGTTGAGACTATATGCTGCCAAGAGTTCTTAAGACCTCCGCATGTAGATTTGCATGAAAAATTCTGATCGGATTTGATTAGTTCTTCTGTCCTTGCATGACGTGTTTGGATTGAGAGAGTAGAACTGTGGTACCCTTGTAGTCGGCTTTATAGTTGATACGAGTACCATGCATCGGAAATCACCAGTCACACTATCTTGTCGCTCTGTTAGTCAGCACTGAGAATGTTCTCTGGGTGCCACGTTCCTTAGGGTCCTGGCTTTCTAGATATGTTTCTCTAAACTGATGTGTCCTCACCCCTTGCTCTTTGGGACTAGCGAATTACTTATTTGTTAATTATGAAGAGATTCTGCTTAAAAGGAAGTGTAGAGTTCTTTGCAAGCCATTTGGCTTTATAGATTCGTCTAAGAGGCTCAATCAGTTGGATTTTTATACTGGAAAGTGAGGTTATATTTTGCGGACTTTGATGATGATGATATACTCTTTTGATATCTTATCTATGTTTGATTACTCTTTTCCTCTTCTTCTGCATTTTTGCTTCTGATTTATTCGCAATCTTGCCTGTGTCAAGTTTGATTATTCTCTATTTTCTAGTAACACGGCCTGTTCAGTCTGTTGTGGTTTATCTTGAAGCTGGAAGTAATTCATCCTTCTTATCATGCTTTTCCGTGTTTGGAAAAATTTTCAGGTCAATTGAGATGCTTTTGAGCAAAAGGGGTGGAACTTGTTAACGCATTTCCTTCTTGTTATCTACTACTTAGAGTGAACTATTATTCAAGGTGAAAATGTTGGGTGCAACACCTATTTTGCCTCTTCCTGCCCCACCTGCTGATGGAAATCTTGGTGAGCTTCCTCCATCTCAATTGCCGGAGGTACAGGAGGAGGATAGAATGGAAAATGAGGAGAGCGAAGCTATGCCCGCTTCTGTTGCAACACACACAAGGACAATTGGAATTATACATCCTCCTCCTGACATTAAAAGCATTGTCGATAAAACAGCTCACTTTGTCGCAAAGAATGGACCTGAATTTGAGAGAAGAATCATTGCGAACAATGAAGGCAATGCAAAGTTCAATTTTTTGAAGTCTTCTGACCCTTACCATGCATATTACCAGCATAAGTTATCTGAATTTCGGGCAGAGAGTCAGGCTTCATCGCAGCAGACACCTCAGCCTGCAGATTCTTCTGTACCTGAGTCAGTTCCAGCTGCCCCTCCCACGCAACCCGCCCCAGAGTCAATTCAATCAGACATCTTAGCCCAGTTCAAACCTGTACGTAAAGTTCTTGAGCCTCCGGAGACTGAACAATACACTGTCCGGCTTCCGGAGGGTATTACTGGGGAAGAACTCGACATTATAAAGCTCACAGCGCAGTTTGTGGCTAGAAATGGGAAGTCATTCTTAACTGGGTTGACTAGCAGAGAAATAAACAATCCTCAGTTTCATTTTCTCAAGCCAACTCATAGTATGTTTATGTTCTTCACTGCACTGGCTGATGCCTATTCAAAGGTGCTGATGCCTCCAAAGGGGTTGACAGATAAGCTTCAGAAGAGTGTTGCGGATATGACAACTGTGCTGGAAAGGTGCTTGCATAGGCTAGAATGGGGAGCGGTCGCAAGAGCAGGCAAGGCAAAGAGCAGAAGATGAGATTGAGCAAGAGAGGATGCAAATGGCTATGATAGATTGGCATGATTTTGTTGTGGTCGAGACAATAGATTTTGCAGATGATGAGGATGAAGACCTTCCACCTCCAATGACTATTGAAGAAGTTATACGCAGAAGTAAGATGTCTAATCTGGAAGAGGAAGAGATGGCTGAGCCTGGAAGAGAGGTGGAAATGGAAATGGATGAGGAGGAGGTACAACTTGTTGAAGAGGGTATGAGGGCAGCTAGTCTTGAAGAAAATGATGATGAGAGGAAGAATGTGACCAGGGATAACGAGGAGGAACCACCTATGAGAATAGTGAAGAACTGGAAGAGACCAGAAGAGAGAATACCTGCTGAGAGAGACCCAACCAAATTTGTTGTTTCCCCTATTACGGGTGAGCTGATCCCGATCAATGAAATGTCGGAACACATGAGAATTTCTCTCATTGATCCGAAGTACAAGGAACAGAAGGAGAGAATGTTTGCCAAGATTAGGGAGACAACTCTTGCTCAGGATGATGAAATATCTAGGAACATTGTTGGACTGGCAAGGACTCGTCCAGATATTTTTGGTACAACTGAGGAAGAAGTTTCTAATGCAGTGAAGGCTGAGATTGAAAAGAAGAAAGATGAACAACCAAAGCAGGTTATATGGGATGGTCATACTGGAAGCATTGGACGCACTGCAAATCAAGCTTTGTCTCAGAATGCTAACATGGACGAACAGAACGATGCTGGAAATGATGCAAGGACGCTCCCTGGTCCTGCTGCTCCTCCGCCAAGGCCTATGCTTCCATCTGTTCGCCCTCTCCTTCCTCCTCCAGGACTTGCCTTGAATCTTCCTCGCGTCCCTCCAAACCCAGTCCAATATAATGCGCAAACTAGCGGTGCATTTCCGGTGCCTCCTCCCAGGCCTCCAGGTATGCCAATGGTATCTCCAGTTCGTCCACCACCACCTTCAATGGCCATGACTTCTGGACAGCAGCCGATGATGGTTAATGGGCCACCTATGCCACCTCATTTATCTATGAATCCATCTGGAATGTCTGCACCACCTCCTCCCGGATCTCAGTTTACACACATGCCCGTACCACGACCTTTTGTCCCCATGCCTGTTCCCCCAACTGGTTTGCCTATGATGCCGCCACCACCTCCTCCTCCTCCTTCGTCACAGGGAATGGCTCCACCCCCACCCCCCGAGGAGGCGCCTCCACCTCTTCCAGAAGAGCCAGAGCCAAAGAGGCAGAAGCAGGATGACACTGCCCTTATTCCGGAGGATAAGTTTCTCGCCCAAAATCCTGTACGTGACCTCTGTTGTTTTTGCATTTCTCTGTCGCTACCTATTATTTTCTAGATTCTCTATATTTTGTATTCGAATTTTGATGTATTTGGCCTGATTGGAATTTTGGCAGGGCCCTGCTCGTATTAATGTCGGTCTCCGTACCCAATCTCGAAAAAGGAAATCTTAAAGGCCAGGTTTTGGAAATTGCAGTGCAGTCTTTATCTGAAACTGTGGGCAGTCTGAAGGAAAAGATTGCTGGGGAGATACAATTACCAGCAAACAAACAGAAACTGAGTGGAAAACCTGGTTTTCTCAAAGATAATATTTCTCTTGCGCATTTCAACATCAAAGATGGGGAAACTCTTGCACTTTCCCTGAGGGAACGTGGTGGCAGAAAGCGATGAAGATCCCTGGTGCCACCGGGATGTTAAAAGGTTCTTCCTGGATCTTTTTATAGCCATGAACATAACCCATGTGTTTTTGTGGGACTCCACTTAGTACCAGCTGATAATGTTCTGGTTGAAGTTGAATTGGCAATGAACTAGCAGTGTTGATTTCTTTCTCCCAATCTTTAGACTGAAACTGTGGTATTTAGTACAGATATGGCACCTTGGAATTTCTGATCGAGGGCATTGGGAAGTATTCTTATCTAGGCTGTAGGGAGTTATCTGATGGTACTACTAATCCGCTCATTTTGGACTTGCAGCTCACTGGAAGTTTGTGGCCATTTTGAGATGCTGGTTTTGATTTTCATTAGATGGATCCTGGAGCGAGATCCTCCTTTACCTTATGGAGCTTTTGTTTGGGCTAGTTCAAATCGTTTTATGAAATGTCTTGTTTTTCTAACGACGAGTCAGTTATTGCTTCTCCAGGGAAAGACGTGATGAAAGTCTTCCTCCAGATTTAGCTTCTTTCTTATAGGATTCATTCTTGTGACATGGACGGATTTACAGTCTAATTTGGTACCTGCAGAGAGCATTTGGATATGAACAGTCCTTGGATTCCGGAGATGCTATGTCTCATTTCATTACCTCTGGGGCAATTTTTTTGGGTCTAGCAGTAGGAAGCAGTTGTAGGACGGCTATCCTCTCCCGACAACTTTTCTTTCTAGCACGACATTCTTTTACTCTCTCTCTCTCTCTCTCTCTCGGACAAGATATTTCATTCTTTGTCAAAAGACATGTTCTGCAAGAAATACTGAATTCTCTTGTTTGATATGGCAGGTAGGACTTTGGTCACTGGGCTAATGATGGGTCGATTTTTGTTTTGACTGTCCCCGTTAGCTTGCACTTTTGGTTACAATCAACCTGCTCTTCAAAGTTGCCATGAGTTCCTGTATTGGTTGAGCTCGTGTATGCATATTCGGTTTTTTTTTTTTCCTGGCAAAAAATGTATGAGACTCGTATGGGGGTAAATTAAAGGAATTACCAGCAGGGAAGAGAGTATATTTTCCTGGTCAAACGTGGTATCCTTGCGAAGTTATGGTATTGATCAGGTTCTGGGTTTGTGGAGTGACGTCTGTCGAATTTCAAGATGAAACTTAATGAATGATCATGTCCACATTGGCAATTGACTAAACTTTCATAGTTCAAATGGGCAGTGACATGGGTAATCCATGGCATTTGTAAGCTGAGTAATAGAGAGTATATTGGTTCAATGTTTGGAATGGCCTTTGGGCTTGGAATGGACTTTGGGACTTTAAGGTCTTTTAGTCAAATACAAACGTTGTTTGATTCATTTTTTAGAGGGTTTTGAGAAATGCAATTATATCTCTAAAACTCTCTAAAAGCTTTTAAAAGAATGCAACTTTTGAGAAGTAGCATTTTCGGAGGTGGTTGCGTTCGACGAGCTTGAGCAAGGTCGGAGTAGAACATAGAAGCCAGGCATCAACGACGAAGATGCAGAAGCAGCGGCCCTCCCCCAGCAACCATGGAAGAACGGGACGAAGAAGACAAAGTTATGTGGAGGGAGGAAGAGAGAGAGAAGACAGGTCAAAGGAGCAAAATCTACATAGTTTTTGCCACGTCGTCACCACATCATCGCCGGCGACGGTCGGTCACGCTACATCAGCGTCACGTAGGCATTTTCCGATCAAAATTCGTCAGAAGTATTTATTTGGCAAAGTTGCAAAAGGTTTAAGACTTATTTGGTATAAAAAAAAGGTTTATGACTAAATCGATAAAGTTGCAAAAAAATTAGGACTTAAATGGCAATTGTCCTGCAATTTCGGTATTTTGAATGTCTGCTTTTCTTTTAATTGGAATTTATGCGGTCCGAAGAGTTGTTGGAGATTGCTTTAGTAAAAGTGTCAGTAATTTATGATGTTTAAATCAAAGCAATGTTGTATGTGGATCGACCGGAAAGGAACTCACGAACTAAAATGATTAGTTGGTTAAAAAAACAACAGAGGTACGTCAAAACTAGCAGAACGCTACATGTACATCGATCTAAACCGAGAATTTCGATGAAACTAAACATCCAAAAGGGATACCTGAATGCGATCTCAACGACTCTCTTGGCGCGTAGAATGAAACTTCAACTGGGACAGGCATCCATCTTTTAGACGCTCTTTCAAAATTCCTATAACGAGCTTTCCAAGCTCCTCCATCAATCTCAATGAATAGCTCGTCCCAACCCCAGCTTGCATACCCCAAAAAGAAACCAATAATCAGCGACAGATCCATTTCCTGCCCTGAGTTCATCGATCTCTCTAATCGTCGTCGATGAAGCGCATCCCAGGTAGGATTTCCAGGTAGTGGTTCTTGTCGACTCGAGTTAAACTGACTAAAGGCAGTCCACGGTTTACAAGGGGACCACCAAGTGAAAGAGGTGCCTCCTTAAGAAATTCAGACCCTTCTTCCAGTTCACGCAGACAATACCAGCTAATAGGCTTGTAGACCTTGAAACCCAGTGTCTTTATCCGCTTTCACAATAAGAATCAAGGAGTTATCAAATGGGTGCATGCCAAGAAGTTTCTCAGTAGCGACAAGGATGGAACCCACCACCACACGGGAGGCTGCTCCATCTAGGCCTTTCGATTTAGGCAATTTGGTCCAACTGTACTTGACTGTTCTGTCTGCTGCCTTGTTTTGCAGCAAAAAGTCTTGTAACTGGTCCTTTTCGGCGAGATCTTCCTCGTGAACCACATTAGATGATGTTGTGCTGAAAGAATTTTGACCTATATACCATGATTTGCTGGTGGAGTCTGGAGGATTCCTATGAAAAAGGGAAATCAGGTCTCTAGTCAGTATAAAAAGTGCCGACCCATCCGCAAACAGGCAATACGGTAAAATCCGAGGAATGCAGATGAATTAAGGTGGAATAACAGTAAACCTAGTTCAGAATTAAGGTTGTTAACAAAGGGAAATGGGAACATATAACCCAGAAAGTTGCACAACCCCTGCTGAATCATGAAGAAAGAGGATATACCTTGGAAATGGATATTCTGAAATCATAGGAAAGTTTCTTCTAAGAATAATGAAACGGTCAATTTAACGGAAAGTGAAATGGTACAAAATGCAGCCATAGACAGAAACCGGACATGGTCATGAATAGCATCTATTCAATTCTCACCATAGGGTACCATCCTGAGAATTCATCCATCTTCCTCATTGAATAAACACTGCAACGTCCTACAGTAGGTAGAGCTCCCTGCAGAAAAAGAAAGCATTACCCTTCTCGTTGATGAGGTTATGAGAATAACTTCCGTGGTCAGATAAGAATTTCACAATAGATGCAACTGCCATTTCTCCGTCATAAGACACAGGAGTTCTATTTTCTGCTGGAAACAACACCAAAGCTGGGTAAAGTTCTCTCTGCAAATCCCAAATTGCAAAAGTGAATCTTGTCATGGAACATTTGCAGACTAAATTCATAACTTCTTAGCAGTAAAAAGCTGTTTAAATCAACATATTGAACCTTAAAACCGGCAACTAGATGGGAGGAATCATCCATGTGAGGAAGCAAATTTTCAGTAGAATCTCAAAGTCACGTATTGGCATTTGCACCTTAGACTGAGTACCTCTTTCCAAAATATATAGATACCTAGAGTACTAAACTTTGATTCTGAATGCACAAGCTTCATAATAGGTTTTTTTGGACCAATAAACTATTGCTTTTGCAAACCAATCAAGGTAACCTCGTGCTTTTCTAGATGCAGATATCATATCTAATTTGATAAAAACTAGTTATTATCAAATTCATAAAGCTTTTTGAAAGATCACAATGCAAACCCTATGCTTTGGTTAACTTACACAGACAGGCCTCTAATTACACCTAGCCCCTCCCAAAGGTATTAATACGCCAGCTTTAGTCTTCTCATGAATCCAGATTTGGTCTGCATATATGATGGAATGGGATATTGTCCAAATAATAGCCAACACATCTTTCATCACGAAAGAAAGGTACAAAAGTTTAACGCACTAAGATCGTTGGTATAATACGCAAAAATACAGAAAATGGCTGTTGAGATTATTGGGGGAATATTTATGGATTGTTGAGTATCGAAAATGGCTCCTACTTTGGATAACCGACGAAGCTGGACAAAGAGTAGTGTTGTAGTTTAAAGATCAATAAGAACAGGATGGCCTAACTTCACTAAGAATTGTTTAATTCAAATTGGCAAATGGCTCCTCTACAGACTTTCCTTTGAGTGAGTAGTTTAGAGATTTTTTTTGGATAGTGTCCTAGCAAGAAATTGCTACAAGGTCTTTCTTTCTTTCTTTCTTTATCTAATACAGGAGTCTTCTAGAATGTTTCATGCCACAGATTGGCTCATGATTTGGAGATTGAGGAACTGTTTGGTATATGAAAACATTTTCAGTATCTATTTTCATTGTGAACATCAGTATCATAAAAAACCAAGTTCTAGAGTCTTCTAGAACTGTCAAACTACCTTGGAGTTTCTTATGGTACTTATGGTTTCATTTTCATTTTCGCTCTAAAATACTCATGTTTCTTCACATGAAAAAATATGCACTAATTTGGCACTCAATGCATCTCTCAAAATAAACGATTAGACCTTGTCATGGGGCCGGTGAGCTTGGACAGGAGATTTCAAGCTCAGATTAGGCATGCCCCGTCCTGCTGATTAGTGTTATACTTAAAAATTACTTCCTCGTTCTATGTTACATTTTCTATAGCTAAAATCTAAATTATAATTTTAGTACTAAATCCAAAACCTAGCATTAGGACTCTAGCACCCTTCTTTAGTCTCACTTGTCTCGTCACTTAATTCATATGCTTTTTTGAGAGCCTCTCTCTCTATACCCACACATTCCAATGTCATCTCACGCCTACACCACTCTCCTCTCCGCCACTTTATATATTTGTTTGAGTTTTCTTTTTCTATTTCCTATTTTAATTGGCCCAAAAAATTTGGGCAGGTCTGGATGGACCCAGGCTCAACTGGTCAATTGCTTGAGGGACCTGGCCCCAGAAACATGCCCAAAGTATTGGGCCCTCAGTGGGCCAATAGCTATTACCCTCTAGGTTGGGCCACATCCCAGCCCACTCAATGATCTGGTCTATATGTCAATTCTATCCATAATTTGAGGGTCAACACTGAAATATCATGTAAGGTGAGTATGACATGAATGAGTGTGCTCAACAAATCTGGCAAAATTGATGAGTCTTAAGTCGAGCAAAGGTAATAATCATAATTTTGCCAAGCTTCGATAATGACTTTTACAGTTCATACAGTTTCTTAGATGTCCATATGCAGTGCGAAATCAAGACAATTCATCTCAAAGTAGAGGAATGAGAGAATGAACTTCAGACAAGACATACCTGGTTTATTGCTTTAAATATCATACTGCAGTCAGTCATTGTGCAATCCATCAAGAAAACAAGAGGAAGCTTTTGAGTCAAATCCTCCATGTTGTCTTCCACATATGAAGCACTTCCTAGATCAGGTAAAAGTTACACATTTTTGTCTCTCAAACTGGAAATTTATTTCTGAAAAAGACATGTACTAAAAGAGTCTCATTCTGTCTTATCACCAAAAGAGTTTTACATAGTCCCTCCACAAGGCCCAGTTAAGCAACACCTTAGCTTAACCGATAATGACATCATAATATTGGTTGACCACCATCTCAGTTATTAAAAAAAAAAGTCAATTTGCAGGCTAATATACCTATACATTATTTTGCCAAGAAATGCAACAATAATTCAACAACTATACATAAAGTCCATATCTATAGGCAGAACTAAAAAAAAAATATTAGCCACAATAAACATGTATGAATGTATGCATGCATGCGTTTCTATGTGTACATGTGCATGACCGCAAAGCCAATGAGCTTCATTGGAAGTTACTGATATATGTACACTTATGAGTTGAATACCATATTATTTACTTAGGCGCACCCTAAGAACAATGTTAGAAGTATTAAGGGTAACGTAATATTTAGGGTGATTTTAGGCGCACCCTAAGAACAAGTGTTGAAGATTGTTTATAGCAAATGAAAGCTAATTACATAAATGAAATTAAATTTCTTTCGGGTGATTTTAACAAATTAAGCTACCCCTTTTTACTCGCCATATGACATCAGTTGCTAATCATGATTCTTAATCAAATCGAGCGACAACTGCTTGAAATTATCAAGCAGGGCGTAGAGCAACTTATCCATACTTGCTGCTCCACATTCCGAGAGATTGTCTTAATCGAAGGACTAATCGCGGTTAATTTTTTTATAATTACAATAATCATTTTTGAAGAAAGAAGTAGAATGAATTTGAGTTTTGAGCAACACGGCAATAGTCGCTAGTGACATTATGATTGGACTAAAGAGCATGAATTTTTGCTCGAGAGATTAATGCACAACATTGGGGTTTCCGATCATGTCAGTCGATATCGCATGTTACATGGCTAATGTCATTGACGTGTACAAAAAAATAAGTTCACCTGACCCAATTGATGGCGGATTTGGAAATGAAAACACCGTTATCCTTTTATTTCTCTTAATTATGATAATTTGCTTCACGTACATTTTTAAGATATTATTGTGATTTCTTTTCTCTACACATCGATTTCTTTTAACCCCTATTATTGGCTGCCCCACGTCACATGCTAGATGAACTTATTTAAACGAAAAACCTAACCTTGATTTTTATGAATCTTTTGAAAATTCAAGAGACTTTCATCTAGCAAATAAAAGTTCATGTGCCTTTGGAGTTTGGTCCTTCCAACCCTAGCAGCTAGCCTGAGGCCCCGTCCATTGGGAACTATTTTTTTTTTTTTTGCTAAAGTAATATGTTACCTTCGAATTTATATATTTCGTAAAATGAATAATTTAAAATATATGGTTAAAAAAATGATTATTTATATCATTTTCATCACAGTTCGTGAAATGTTTAAGCATGAATTATTATTGACGATGGAAATATTTTCTCATTAATTAATTACTTTAAAATGTACAAACAATAGTTTTGACAAAATATTGTTTAAATTATTTTTGAAGAAATAAATAGAGCATAAATTTAAAAAATCATGACATAAAATTTCATGTAAAAATTTACGTGTCCAAATAGTTATTTGTTGCAAAAAAAATTAGATATAGTAGATTCACAATAAACCAAAATAAATCGACCAATAGAGAAGCCCCACGTCAGATCCTCCCCCTTTCCTCCGACCTCGCCACGCGTCTGCCTACGTGGCCCCGAGCCAGCGCGAACCTCCCGGATTCTCGGTAACGGCCGTTTCCTCTTTTTGTTCCCTCGCGTTCTCGTTTCTCCTCCTCCCATTGGCCCACGCGCCCATCCATCCGTCCATCCGCCGATCCGACGACCACGAATCGCCTCGCCGAACCTTCTGGAATCCTCAAGCGCCTAACCCCACTCCCGCGTGAATATATATCTTTCCCATCCTCTCCTCCTACGATCTCCATTCCGAAACTCTCTTTCCCTCTCCTTCACTTCCCATATCAATCCGTCGACCTACCGGTGGCCGTTCCAACCATGGCCGGAAAAGGAGAGGGGCCGGCGATCGGCATCGACCTGGGGACGACGTACTCGTGCGTCGGCGTCTGGCAGCACGATCGGGTCGAGATCATCGCCAACGACCAGGGCAACAGGACCACCCCGTCCTACGTCGCCTTCACCGACACCGAGCGGCTCATCGGCGATGCCGCCAAGAATCAGGTCGCCATGAACCCGATCAACACCGTCTTCGGTAAGCAACTGCCCTTGTTCGGGTCTCGGGCCCGCCTGTTCTGCTCCCGATTTAAATTTCGGATGATCTGATTGATTTTAGGTTGATTCCAGCGCTTCTGTTAGTCAGCTTTTCCTGATCTGCAATTTTGCGTGTGGTGAGCTTGTGTATGCGACATGAAATAGGGTAGATTAGGACGAATAGATTGTAGGCTCGAATGTAGGTTGTCATACGAATGATGGTTGTTAGCTATGATGAAGTCTCGATCTACCATTAGTATTGACTGTAATTTATAGGAGGAGTCTGCCTGCTGGATTAAGGTAATTAGTACAATTCTTTTAACCGGTTGGGAAATTTATGGTTTAGAGTTTGTATTTGTCGATAGCTAAGATGGCCTTCTCTGTAGGTATCCTCTGCCTTTTATCTTCAGATAGATAATGTTGATACATACATCTGGCCAGATCGCTCTGTTTTTGGCCATGGAAACAGCTTGGCAATGCGCGGGTCATGTTTTCAATTGTGTTAGAATGAAATTAGTTAGCTACTGCTTAATTCTGTCTTCAGCATCGTTACCCCTCTATGGTTTTCATTCTGGTTTGCAGCTCTGGATTGTTTTGAAGTCTATGGTGTCTAATGCGTATTGGATCAATTGGCAGATGCTAAGAGGTTGATTGGAAGGAGATTCAATGACTCCTCGGTCCAGAGTGATATTAAGCTCTGGCCCTTCAAGGTGATCCCCGGCCCTGGTGAGAAGCCAATGATTGTTGTCACCTACAAAGGTGAAGAAAAGCAGTTTGCTGCTGAGGAGATCTCATCCATGGTACTCACAAAGATGCGCGAGATCGGCGAGGCGTACCTGGGCTCAACTATCAAGAATGCAGTCGTCACCGTCCCTGCCTACTTTAATGACTCTCAGAGGCAGGCCACTAAGGATGCCGGTGTCATTGCTGGCCTCAATGTCATGCGTATAATCAATGAGCCGACTGCTGCGGCCATTGCTTATGGTCTTGACAAGAAAGCCACCAGCTTGGGAGAGAAGAATGTGTTGATTTTTGATCTTGGTGGTGGTACTTTCGATGTGTCCCTTCTTACCATTGAAGAGGGTATCTTTGAGGTGAAGGCAACAGCCGGAGACACTCATCTTGGCGGTGAGGACTTTGATAACAGAATGGTGAACCACTTTGTTCAAGAGTTCAAGAGGAAGCACAAGAAGGACATCAATGGAAATCCTAGGGCTCTTAGGAGATTGAGGACAGCTTGTGAAAGGGCGAAGAGAACTCTCTCCTCCACTGCCCAGACGACAATTGAAATTGACTCTTTGTACGAGGGTGTGGATTTCTACTCTACGATCACTCGTGCCAGATTTGAGGAGCTCAACATGGACCTCTTCAGGAAGTGTATGGAGCCAGTTGAGAAGTGTCTTAGGGATGCTAAGATGGACAAGAGCACTGTGCATGATGTTGTTCTTGTGGGCGGTTCCACTAGGATCCCCAAGGTGCAGCAGCTATTGCAGGATTTTTTCAACGGGAAGGAGCTCTGCAAGAGCATCAACCCTGATGAGGCTGTGGCTTATGGTGCGGCTGTTCAAGCCGCAATTTTGAGTGGCGAGGGCAATGAGAAGGTCCAGGACCTATTGCTGCTGGATGTCACCCCCCTCTCTCTCGGTCTGGAAACTGCTGGAGGGGTCATGACAGTGTTGATCCCAAGAAACACCACCATCCCCACCAAGAAGGAACAAGTGTTCTCCACCTATTCTGACAACCAACCCGGAGTCCTTATCCAGGTGTACGAGGGTGAGAGAGCCAGAACAAGGGACAACAACTTGTTGGGCAAGTTTGAGCTCTCAGGCATTCCTCCGGCACCTAGAGGTGTCCCCCAAATTACCGTCTGCTTTGACATTGATGCCAATGGTATCTTGAACGTCTCTGCCGAAGACAAGACCACTGGCCAGAAGAACAAGATCACCATCACCAATGACAAGGGGAGGCTGTCCAAGGAAGAGATCGAGAAGATGGTCCAGGAGGCTGAGAAATACAAGTCTGATGATGAGGAGCACAAGAAAAAGGTCGAAGCGAAGAATGCATTGGAGAACTATGCCTACAACATGAGGAACACGATCAAGGATGAGAAGATCAGTGCCAAGCTATCCGATGGCGACAAGAAGAAGATTGAGGACGCCATCGACCAAGCCATCCAGTGGCTGGACTCAAACCAGCTGGCCGAGGCCGACGAGTTTGAAGACAAGATGAAGGAGCTGGAGAGCATCTGCAACCCCATCATTGCAAAGATGTACCAGGGGGCAGGTGCTGATATGGGTCCTGGCGGCATGGATGAGGATGCTCCTCCCGCAGGCGGCAGCGGTGCTGGTCCTAAGATTGAGGAGGTCGATTAAGTTGCTGGAAAATTTTTAAGAGGGCTATGCATAGGAGGCCTCGAGCAATTGGGGTTGTTTCTACTACATATCTTTTTGCCTTCTAATTTTTTTGCAATTATGAAGCGTAATCTTCTGCATTTTCTTTTTCTTCGTTGTTCTTTTAATTGGCATTAAAGTTCTTTGCCATTTCAAGAAGACAACGATTTTGAGCCTCCCATCATCTTCTGTTCCGCTTTATAATGTTTTGTTCCAATTCTTCAGCGATATTCATAGAGTGATGTTGGCGTTGCGAGAAAAGGAGTTTGATTAATGATGACTACGGCAGATTACCACGCGCTTCAGGAGTGGATGCGTGTGATGATCTTTGCCTATCCTGTTCATCTCACATGCTCTTTGTCTAGAAAGGTTTAAAAACCTTTGTCGATGAAGTGGAAAGACTTTGCTATCGGGTTGTCGGGTTTGCGGGATATCGCGGGGACGCTCGATGTAAACGACCGATCAAGTAAAAGCCCAGGTGCCACGCCACATCGTAGTTTTAGGTTCTATCTATTTTGAGGAAGGTAGATAATTTCAAAAATATTCTTGTGATAATAATTGTTTATATGTCTTAAAACAATTAATTATTAAAAAATATTATGGATGATAAGTTATATTTAATCTTTTACGTGAATGATAAGAATATCTTTAATTCATATATTTTTCATAATCGATATAAACGATTAATTTTAATCATTTACCGATCAAATAGGCCACTAATCCACCGTTTAGAGGCAAATACTCATTGTTGATGGTGGGCTTCTTAAGGCGCGTTTGATAATCATTTTCGTTTTCAGTTTCTCATCCCCGAACAAGTGTGGGACGAGAAATCTGTATAGCAAATACCCTTCAAAATTTTGTTCTCGGAATGAAAAGATATTTGAGGATGGATTTTGGATGAGAAATCAGAATGAAAAAAACTTTTAATTTTTTGTTTCTGGGACGAGAATGAACAGTACAAGAAATGAGAAATAAACTAATTTTTTCTTTTGTTATTATCTCTTGTCGCGACAATCGCCAGCTACTGTCGGTTGCCGGCTATCGTCGCCCGCGCATTTCTTTTTTTTTTTAATTCCAGGGACAAAAATTTTGTGCAACTACCAAACTCATTTTTTTTCTTTTTCTATTCTAGGGATAGGAATTTTTTACATTAACCAAGTACGTTTCTATTCTCAAAGACTCATTCGAGAACCATTTCTCAAAAAAGCTCATTTAAAAAAAATTATTAAACGTGCCCTTAAATGTGAAAATTCTCACCTAAGAGGTCACCGATTCGAATCTTTTCACGATCGTAGTGCGTGTAAACTGAAATTTTAGTTAGTGGGTGGTATGGTGACGGGCTAGTGTTCTTCGGGTGTAGACCGGCCTTCACCTTCTTCTTCTTCTTCTTCTTTTTTAAATATTCCGTCAAAAAGCAAAAACGAGCACTTCCAACTGCCTGATTGAGAGAGTCCACTAGCATAGCCACCCCCATGTGGATCAAAGATTAAGGAATGGGAAAAAGAAGAAGAAGAAGGGAAATGTAATGGCAACCCAAGTAAGGAATCGCTTTAGCAAGTGGGAGAGCACCGGGGAGAGAGAGATCGAGGCTTCGATCTGTTGTTGTTGTGGCCCATGGAATCTGATGAACTCCCGTGGGCTGGATCTCCTTTTCCGACGTTCCTCCCACCACTACCACTAATACGGAAAGAGCCAACGGCTTATCGAGTCATCAATCGATCTTGGCGTGTGTGGACTCCACACGAAAGCGTCAGATAACCGTACCGAAAAATCTCTAAGGAGTGAATCTGGGGAGTCAATGATCACCGTGAAACTACCGGCAAGTTTGGTGGAATTACATACCGAAAGGATTGCGAAATTGCTTCCTCGAGATTATCAATCTTCGTAGTACGAAAGATCTTGAATGTCCCCACTCACACACGGCACGATTGAGTCGAGTTGTCATCCAATCCCGTGAAGTGGGTATTTCACATCTGAGCGGGCGGTGAAGCTTTCGCCTTTCGAAAATCCAACAGACAGGTGGAGGGTGTCGGTACTCAACGAAGGAATACGTGGGAACGAATGGGTGACGTTGGGGTACTAATGCTTCTGGCGTGTAAATCGACCACCCGTACCAAGATATTTAGCTTTGGTAAGCTAGCTGACCTCTAGGCGATTACCGGGTGCGCATGGTAATTCTTTAATTTCTTTACATTTTTGTTCTTTTGTGCCTCGAAACAAAAAAAAAAAGAATAGAAATCCGTTTGGTAATGCCAACTTGATTTTTTTGTTCCCGAGAATAGAAAATTGTTCCTGGAAATAGAAACAAGAAGCAAAAAAAATTTACTTCTTGTTTTCGGAAACAATTTTAGAATTAAGCTATTTTTTTTCTTTTTTTCATTTTATCTCTTGCACCTATTGCTCGCTGGCTGTTGGTCGCCGTCATCGTTCTTGAGCATTAAAAAAATAAATAAATAATAAAAAATTTATAAATCGTACCAAACGCAATCATATTCTTGTTATATTCCAAAAGTAGAAATTTTGTGTAATTACCATACGTCTTATTTTACTCAGAAATTGTTCCGAGGAATAGAAATGGAAAATAAATGTTTCTGAAAAAAAAAAAGAACTATTTCCTGGAAGAAAAGTGTTACCATGCGCACACTACTTGACTATCCTTTTTATGCCCAAGACGTAAGGTCGCCAATCAATCTAACAACTGCTTGGTGAGACTCATGTTAAAATTTAAATCATAGTAGTGCACCCTGACTTAGAAAGGGAAGACAATTAGGCTACATATGAAAGGATAGATTTTCCAAATTGCGTTATGCTCTTTAATTTTAGGATTTTTTTAATCATCTATTGTTTACAAAAAAATTGTAAAATCCATATTGTGAAAAAAAAAAAAGCAAGTACTACAATGGGTTCTACTCATGAAAATGAGTCTTTTGACTCTCACAATACCATCTAAATCTAATAGTCAATTTTTTACCCTCTAAAAGAGGGTGCCCATTTTCCATAGGGTTGGAATGTTTGCGATTACAAATTTCAATCGCACATCATGAAACTAGAGATAGAGATTACTTCAATGTAGACTCCATTAAATGGGTGGGTAGGGTAAAAAATTATGGTTTGATCCTCGTACCTCAATACTCGGACTTAGACCTGAGTCATATTATTAAGACAATTCTACATTTAACCAAATTTAGAAAAATCCATGCCCAAACTAAAGTGAGAGCATGGAATGAGCGAGTGTGAAATTGATTGAGAGTGATAGATAGTCATAGAGATGGGTAGTGTCTAAGTGAATTATTAACCCATTCAACACCCACATCATTTTGGATTTTACTATTTTAATCTAATATATGACTCATTTAATAAATATAATTAAGTCATATTCATTGTATCCATCAAATATGAGCTAAGAAATGGGCTTATGACCCATTTTGGCAGGTCTGTTTTAACGCAATAAAAACTTAACGCAACAAAAACTTAGATCCATATGATGTTGAATAGGGGAGTAATCACTTGTCAAGCTTTTTGGTAGTTAAAAAGGGAGCCTTATTTCTCATAAACTTCAAAAACACCTCAAACAACCAAAAAAATAATTCATCTGTCTCATCCAAAAAAATACACAATTGAACAAAAT
Organism: Melaleuca alternifolia; assembly: GCA_019926035.1. Lineage (NCBI taxonomy): Eukaryota > Viridiplantae > Streptophyta > Magnoliopsida > Myrtales > Myrtaceae > Melaleuca > Melaleuca alternifolia. Next base: position 1,851,959 of record JAGKPW010000053.1, read on the forward strand.
ATTCTTTCAATAGTGATTAATCCCAGCAAAAAATGCACATATCATGTTATATTTGTTAGTACGATATGTGGTATCAAACACCATCACATCACCAAAATAATTGTAGTCAAATTTTGATAAACTATCCCTCCATCTACCATCTTGATATACTTGTACAACATTAAAAAATATTGGGTTTTGCATTTTCATGCAATGAAAATGGTTTATAAGACTTTGATAATCTCCCCCACTTATACCATTGGATCTTTTCGTCTACAAATAATTTTGATAATCACGCAAGTTGAAACCCAAGTTTGTGCTTCATCCTACTTTATGTGCTAAAAACTTATATGCCACAATTCATCTATTTAACCATGTTAACTAGAACATCCTTACAAGTGTTAGATATCATTCATCAGCATCTAATCAAATGCTTTTGATCTTCTGGTATGAATGTATGATTATGCTCAGAAACATACTCTATAACTTCATAGACACCATTATCAACCTTAAATTTGATATGAGCAAGACAACAATATCTAATTTCAAACCTCGCATATTTCTTTTCATCATCAGATGTGCTGGCAGAATGACCATCACAATTACTTATAAAAGTTTGTCAAGTTATTTCTCATCTTCTGTTTCTAAAAAAAATTACTGTTCAGCATTCCAAATCCATTACCAATCGCATTGGTCACATACTTATGATATGCTTCAAGTTCATTTGCAAAAATCATTCCTACTGCAAACTAAAATTTTTTTCTATATCACAGATTACATGTACAAGATGGGAAATTTCTTGCCGTAACTAAAAAACATAAAAAGTAATTAACATAGTGCTTTCTCAAACAAAATAACATGTCATCTATTACTTATGAGCACGAAAAATGTATCCCACAGAATGAGTGAGGAATTACCTATGATACAACAATCCTTTAATAAATTTTAATGCCTAAATTTTCTCCCAAATTGATACAAATGGTCCAAAATAATCCAGACGAGCAAGTTTCAAAGTCTATTCCAACAAGTTTAGATTCAGTAATGACCCAGTTTGATGAGAAATAATTATATATGGATACTCATACTCATACATATGTTCACAAAACAATTACATGAAAACAACTACAACCAAAACAACTATGGTTTCATAATGAAATCAAAATTTCAGCTAATTTAAGTTCAATAATGACCCCATTTAATGAGAAATAGATGCATTTCAATTATTACGATGTCCTTGAACAAGACCCAAAAAGAAAATTGCCGCTGATTGCTTCGTATATTCCTTGAACAGGACCCTTCTCCAAAAAAAAAAAAGAATACATGGTATTCAACATGTTAGTGTCGGATCAAGGCAGCATCATGTTCTTTCCATAATAGTATTTGCACAATTAATTTTATTTTATCTCTATCATTTAGGCTATAGATGAAAGATAAATCAGTGATCAAGTAATTGACTTATGTCACCCACATTAGTAATCCAGGAAGAGTCTTCTACTACTAAAACTCGAGTTATATCATAAAAGGCACCCAGTACAAAACACCCCGTGCTATTAACATTATGAACTGAAAGTAAGTGATAAGAAAAATATGTTATTGTAACTCTACCATCTGATAATCTGCCAATGTGCCTAGTTGAGGTTCCAAAACCTCCCAACAAAACAGGTGATTGTATGCCTTGCGCCGTAGTGTAAAATCAAGTTATGAGCCCCTTGGGCCGAAGTGCAAAATGTGGAGTAAACAATAAGAAGTATAAGTTATGTACCTTGCGATTCGTGATGATGAAGAGAGCGGAGGAAGTAAAGGCGGAGGTGCAGGCACAAGTGAGTCGAGAGGGAGAGAGAGGGTTACCTCAGTCAATGGAGAGAGAGAGAGAGAGAGAGAGAGAGAGAGAGAGAGAGGGCTGAAGGCAAGGGATGAAGCAGAGGCGGCAGTAGTGGCGCAATTTGTCGGTGGGGCCAACGGAACAATTGGAGGCCAAACAAATGGACGGACAGACGAATGAGGACAGCACTGTGAAAGGAAAAAATACCCCAAATTTATAAAGGGAACTAAATGTGGAGTAAACAGCTAGAAGTATAAGTTATGAAGCTTGCAATTTGCGACGGTGAGGCCAGCAGACGAATCAAAGGCAAAGGTTCGGGCGCTCATGAGTCGGGGGGAGAGAAAGTCGTGTCAGTCGGTGTCGAGAGAGAGAGAGAGAGAGCAAAGCATCGCTTGAGAAAGGACTGGAGGCAAGGGACAAAGTAGAGGCGGTGGTTCGTCGATAGGGCCAACGGATCAAGTAGAGGCCGGACGAACAGACAGATGAGGACATCACTATGAAGGGAAAAAAATCCAAAATTTACGAAGGGAACTAAATGTGGAGTAAAAAGGAAGAAGTATAAGTTATGTACCTTGCGATTCGTGTGGGCGAGGGCAGCGGATGAAGCAAAAGTAGAGTCGCGGGCGCTCGTGAGTCGGAGGGAAAGAGAGGGTCGCGTCTGTCAGTGGTGAGGGAAAGAGAGAGCAGAGCATTGAGCATCTGACACTTGAGAAAGGGCCAAAGGCAAGGGAGGAAGCATAGGCGGCGGCGGCATGGTTCATCAAACGAGTAATGACCATTGGGAAATAGGACAGAGGTGGGTAGGAGAAATAATTTGGTTATGCTAGCATCTCATGACAGGGGAGAAGGCTGGGAAGAGAGAGAAAGGATGAAGAGAAAGGATCTAACAAGTCACGAAGGGGGGGGGGGGGGGGGGGGGGAGGATTTTGTCAGACAAATTTCCAAAATCATCCGTTCTTGGCACCAATACACGGACCCGACTATTTACGTGGCGACACATAGCGCTCATTCAGTTGACTTTTGCATGCCCTACTTGTCACCGCAGTTGTACCCAATATTTTCTCGTTAGTCATATACTGGGGGGATTTGATTTCTGCACAGGATACATGCTATGGCATCGAGACTGGAGGTCAAAAAAATATCCATCGTGATTTGAATCCATTAATTAAAGCTCCCTAAATGTGAGATATTACAGTTCAGACTTTATTGTCCAGATTTTATGGTTCAGACTTATTTAGTATTCAAATTCATTTGCTGAATATGCCAGATGTTGATGCATTGCATATGTTTGCATGGGAAATAATAAAGAGATAAGCATGTGTATAAAAACATGTACGTGTATAATCAATAAGAGAAGCATGGTAACATTACGCATGAAAATGTGTTGTAGATTGAATGTGAATTATTGAAATGAGTGTTCACGTAATTCTTAATATAACATATTATGCAATATTAATTTTATATGCATGAGATCATATGATTATACATAGTGTAATAAGTAATTCCATCACCCATATAATGGTGTGTGAGATAACATCGTGGGAGACTAGGTGTCCATGTTGTGTGATTTGTGATGCCTCAATGAGTGTTTTCGGATGCCTTGAGAGTTAAGATGCATGTACTGTGTGATATGGAATGACCCAAATAGTGTTTTCAGGATGTCTCAAAAGACAAGGTGTCCTTTTTATGTAATTTGGATGCTTAGCGCGTGTCAAGATGCCTTGGGGAGTGATTGAGAGAAGGAATTATAATGAATATAATGCATGTGCGAGTTATTGATTGATGGTGAACCACTAGATGATGCTGGTATATCTTAAAATATCGTTTCATCTGTATGGTTTAAAATGAATGAATTTACATGGTTGTAAATTGTCTTCTAGTGGCATATCATAATCTGAATGATAATGTCTACACCACTTCACTCCATATACATGCCTATTTTGTGTAATTGTCGTGACCTCCTCGAATAGTGCATCACTTAACGATTGACTAATAGATTATTAGAACTAAATCTAATCCAGACTCTCTCAAACTTATACTAATTTACAATTTATGGTTTTTTAAGTAATTTACAACTTAGGGAATGTGTTCTTAATATACAAATAATTTTTAATTACTAGCCGTCACTAACTTGTTCATGGTGGGTCAATTAAAAATATATATAAAGAATTGAGAGAATACTTTATTTCTACGAATCATAGATTTTGGGGACAAGAACTTTATTACGGCAGATTAATGTAACATCCTTACAATACCTTTATTTAAAAAAAAAAACTTTAGTGGGCAACTTAGATTAATTTTAATTCTAATGCCTCTAACATGTGAGGTGATCATGTGGATATACAAACATTATGTAATACTCAATAGTCAAAATATCAAATACATTGCAAGGATAAAGAGCATGGACTTACCTCAATAGCAATGAAAGTAGCTGAAATTTTCGTAGAAAAATTATACCAACGATCATAATATGATTTCAACTAGCATACATTCGATTTTCGTTTTATTTGAAAGAGATGCAATGACAGAAATGCATGTGTTATGCAGTTTTATTTAATGAGATTATGCTAACAAAGACATGCTTATTTTATAAATTATCTTGACATGAATGACATTTATTTAATTAACTTAACTTTGATAAGATATGACATGAACATGCAATTACTCTACACATCATGCATTTTCTAATTAAATCAACATGGATCTACACAATATGAAATTCTACATTATTTATTGTATTATGCAATTTATACATGTCATGCAAGTTCAATCAAATTACGGGCAAGCTATTTTTCTTGACATGCGAATATTAGGTAAATAAACCTAACATGCAATTTTAAATGTCAAACAAACTTAATTAATATTATGCTAATCTAACATGCAAACTACATGGCATGAAGTGTTGTTAAATTAGCATGTCAAATTATCTAACGCGCATTTTCCAATGACAAGCACTATGACATGCGTTTAAATTGTTCAACCCATAATGTGAACTACATAATACGTATTATAAAATAAACTAAGCTGGCCTAGACATAACATGCATATAACAACATAATGATAAGAATGATGATATTGTAAACGATACGACATGAATTTTTGCATCTTTCATGGAAATTGGGAATTAATGAAATCTTAACATGCATTCTAAGGTTTGAAATGAAATACAATCAATCTTAAAATAACATCTTTTTATATGTATTTTTATGAAATTCGAAATTAATAAATATCTTAAGCTAAGCATGCAATCTAAATGGATGAAAAAACTTATCTATCTTAGGATGGTATCATTTTTGTATTTTTTTTTATAAAATTAGAAATTAAGATCTATCTTATTTCAAATATGGAATTGAACCGAAGGTGAAATCTAATTTATCTTATTCATGTAGATTATCTATAATTTATTAGAAAAAAATCTATGTTATCCTAACATGCATTCTAATTATAAATAGCAACCTAATTTTTAAAGAAAATTATTTTCTTGGGATATTTATCTTTTAGGAAAGAAAATCAAACAAGTTACAGATAGCTTCTTTAATCCACTATCAGGACCAATCATTATCCACAAACTAAATATTCATTATCACAAAACATCACCTGCAAAATATTTTGCTAAAAAAATTCGAATTTGGATGACCGAAATCAACAGCTCAATTGATAGTGGTGGACAGAGTTGGAGATATTTTTGTTGCGTTATGTGTCAGATTTCGAGATGGAGATAGTCGACCCAAAGTATGTTGTTAAATTAGTAAATATTTCTTAATTCAGAAGGCTACATCGAGAATCTTTACGGATAATATTTTCCACGCATAATAGAATATCCACTCAAAGGTCACAACATTTAATGAGGCAACAAATATTCTGGAAATAACTTATGGATAATAATTTGCGGATTAAATTTCAAATTTGAGCTCGACGGATTGGAAGGGATGGTGAGCGACAGTGAACACAACTAGGTACGACAGGCTTCACGGTGGCAATTTAGGCTAAACTAGGACCCATGGCGTGGCAAGGACAGCGGCTCGAGTTTATAATTGTCAAGCGGTGCGAGGCAAATCAGGCTGTCAAGGATCTCAAAGAGGGTAACAAGTGTCACATACAAACATAACCCAAGTCAACTTATATGCGTGTGACGGTATACCATAAAAGTCGACCCAAGATGACTGGATTGTCATGTTAGCGATTTCAAGTGAAATTTAATTTGAATAATTACATCAGGACTTTGCCTGATTATTTTGTACTTATTGACAAACTGAAAATTTTAATATTGAATTGATATTTGTATGGTAAGTTTGAAATTGGTTGGGTACTTTTTGTTCTTTTAATTCCTCGGCACCCAATAAGGATAACCGGTTGTTGTTGAACGTTGTCCCACAATGCCAACGTTATTTTCCCCTAATCATCATCAGCACGATGATTAGAAATGACCGAACGATTGCCAGGACTGACCTTTTGAGATTGCAAAGCACATTGCTTTTGAAGTCGCCCTAATTCATTTTTAAGTTTTTAAGACGTTGCGCAATGTTGCTGCCCAAGATGCAACCTGCACCCCATGGTATTCATGGGGAAAACCGAAGTGCACCTGCTCCTGATCTTAAGATGTTGATGGGCGAGATTCAAACAATAATTAATTAAAAAAAGCTTTCTTGTTGGCAATTCAAATCATGTGCTCAAACGAGGTTGACTGCCTCTATTAAAAAGGGTAATTTACACGTCGATTGCTGTGCAATCGACCAATCACAATATAATATTGATGGAATGCATATAATGCTTAGATTTTGAAATCACTCGCTTTAAATTGACTTGCTACACCACATGTTGCCAACACGCATGCAACTATCGCATGAAACATCGTCGGCTAATTTCATTTTATTTTATTTTATTTTTGCAAAATGAAGATTAAGTAGCAGTGACATTGGCTCGATAGATGGAAAAGCACATCATGGTCTCGAATTGCCTAATTCAAAGGCTTGTCCCACTTGCTAGGGTTTTGGAGTATAGAAATCCAAGGTCAGATTCAGTTCTTCAACATCTGTCCAACCCCCTCCTCCCCCCCCCCCCCCCCCCCAAAAAAAAACATTTAAAAAAAACCCTTAAGTCGTGGTGGTGGGGCACCATCCAAAAAAATTCTATTCCAAGAGGTCGCAATCCATCTTCTGGAAAAATCAAATGTGATGGCTTTGCAAGAGTCAGTATGCAAATTTGCTTCTTCATTGTCGAAAAGAAGGAGCCAAAAATTTGGTTGAACCAAGAAGCTGAAGAAAACAGAAAAAATTAGGTTTTTCTATCCAATCGAACTCTTTTGTCTTTCTCGATACTTTAAAGAAAAGAGAAACCGGATCTTCACACGTTACATCGGTCGATCTACTTATGGATTATAGCCACATTATGTAATGACGTTGATGTATGGAGATATTTTAGGTTCCTTTATAGATTGAGATTTTGCATTCACCAACCTAATTATTCATGTATAAATTTTGGTTTTTCTTTGTTGAAAGAAAAGTTCTTGATATTATATATGGATTTTGTTAATTGGTCTAAGGGCATATGTAAAAGAAGAAGATGTTCTATTTTTAAAAGCATTAATTAATGTTTCGGAAGAAAAGTGAATGCATTATATATGTGATATTAGCTTCAATGGAAGAAGACGGCAAAAACAATCTCTTCTTTTGCTTGTCTAGGACTGATCTGAAGACCCAGATCCGAGCACCCTAAATTCCCCCTTACTGAATTCCGTAAGGCCGAACACCTAATAGAATAAGAAACGGGTGATGCTATACGTCATTGGTTGGTGGGTTACGGAAATGAGCATCACCCACATTTATATTTTGATTTAGCCACGCATGATGTATATTATGTCCAAAGTTCGTAATCCAGTTGTCAAAAACACGATTGCAGGAAGCTTCCATTAGGCAGACAAGAAAGAAAACATGACTCTGAAAAGAGTGGTAATAACAAAAACTTCCAAATTCTTACCTGAGAAAATTCTAATTATGCCCAAACATGCTTAGTTTCGAATCTTTTTTCATAAATATGAGTGTCGATACGATCACACATCCTCCAAAGGTCTGAAATTCTTTCATTCACACCATGATGTACCTGGGACTTGAGCTCATGACTTCCAAATTATACATATTTTCTTGACATGTTGATCTGTTCCTCCTGTGGTTAGGCAGGGAAACCAGAAGGAAAGTGAGGATGCAACCTCCATCAGATCAGAAGATTTTTCAGACCAACCCCAGGCAGATGATATCTGAGGAAGGGGAATTAGCTGCTGACTTTTTCTATGTATCGTTTTCTTAATGATTAGTTGATAACAGTGTCCACTTGTCTGTGCTGCTGGGCAATAATCGAGGAAAGGGCACGTGCAACGAGGAGCCGATACGACAATTCAATGTGTACCATCTCCAACTTGGTTTGCACTTGCAACTTGGCAAGCTTGTGAGATGTGTGACCTATCAACTGTCGAGGCTTTCTTTTTGTTTTCCTTTCTGCATTGTACATCTTTTAAATCTTCCAAAAGATCTCTTACGTGGAACGAAAAGCCAAAAAAGAAATCATCAAAAGCTCACCTAACTATCAAATGCGATAATCACGAACGCTTATAACAGAGAGAAACTATTGAATGATCCATAAACTTATTGTACATGTACAAATTTAATCTTAAAATTTTTAGTTCTTTTTAATTCAGCCCTAAATCTCATGCGAAATTCCGCCGTAGTCCTTTTTGACTAATTTTAGCCGGTGATGATTGGAATGTCGTATTACTGATTTTTTTATGAAAATTAACCAAAATGGCTTTATTAGAATTTCGCTCAAACATTAAGGATTAAGTTGATATCCGTTCAATATGTGTGAGATTGATTGGGTAATTTTTTTTTTATACAAGAGAAGGTACTTTTTTGCATTCTTCCTCTCCACAAGTCCATACTATGTCCACCTACCCTTTCAGCGTACTAACATTTTTCTAAATCTAATCTAAGGTCCCATACTTTATCATTGATATGATTTTTAGTGAACCGTTATATCGCATTGCATCTGGCTTCTAAATCATATTTGCACTACTCATTAGGTAGGTCTCGATTTCTACCATGTCGGATCGAAAATCATTCGGGGCCAAGATGTATACATGTTTGGGCATGTACAGTATGTTCTTGGACAAGACATAATAAATTTGACCAGTCTTAACCATGACCAGAACGCAGCATTTAAAAAGTCTAATCCGAAACAAGATAACCCAACAAAAGCAGAAATGCTTATCATTTCAATCATTCCCCAATTGAATAATTCTCTCTCTCTCTCTCTCTCTCTCTCTCTCTCTCTCTCTCTCAATTTCCCCCTCGCTTATTTACTTAATCATTTATTTGGTCCACAACAGCAACTCCATTCCAATCCGAGAAGCCGGAAGCGCGAGGACGACGACTGGTTGGGTTGTCCGAACGGACGTCTTCTTGCGCATCACGCCGCACTCCAAAAAGCGAACGCGGGCTGCCCGCTTTTTTCCTCTCCCACTGCTCCTCCGATCGAGGGTTGAATTCCGAGCTCCCTCCCTCCCTTTTGAATCTTGGCGTTGATGCGCCTCCGGGGGAGATGATTGGTCGGTCCTCCACCGACGGTACCGATCTTGGGGCATAAAGAATCGACCATGGTCCCTCTCACAGCGCCGAGCATTCCGAATTTCCACCAAATTGACGATCCTTTCTCTTCCCCTCTCTGTTCTCCGCATCTTCTTTTTCTCTCCCCCTTGCCCTAGCGCGCGCCCTTAGCGTACGGCGTTCTTGCTCTGATTGGCGGCGATTCCATGTGCGGATCGACTGTTGATGTGGATTGTTGGCTTCTCTTTCCAGGTATTCCTCGAATATCTATCTGCCTTCAAATCTTTGGTTTCGCTTTGCTTTTGTGTCGTGCGGCCCGTTTTGGATGATGGGTTTGTGAGGGATTTGCGTGGTTCGACGAATCTGAGGCTTTGTGGGGAAGCTGGGGGGCATTCTAGGGTTTTGTGAAATCAAGTGTTTCTGTTCTTTTTTTGGCTTGGTTGCCGAGGAAATTGGAGTGAAGGAAAGAACAAGAAAAGGGCATAAACGATGGTCTCCACACACATATTATTGGTATTGTTAGTTATGAGAATTTGAGATGTATAGATGTGAGCGAGATTAGAACAAAAATCTGGCCTTCTATATTGATTTCTTCCCGGGTATCTGGAGGATTTTCTTGGTGCACGTGAGACTGGAGATTTTCTTTTGCGATTTCAAACTCGAAAGTACAGTCCGAAGAAGTGTCTTGGATAGTTAAAAGTATCCCTCCTGCGAATCATGTGCCTCGGGACCTCGGTCTTCTTTAGTTTGCTGATTATGGGATTGAGAATCAGATGCACAATGAAATTCTTTCTCCTGTACTTTCAATTTCTCCTGAATGAAACTGAAGTTCACACGCTTAACTTTTTTTTTTTTTTTTAAGCTGCAAGGAAAGAAGTTTGTATGTATCTGTAAGATTTGATCTCTGTTTCCAGGGCTTTGGTGATCTCAGGATGGTTGCATTTGCTGGGAGATATTCACTGAATCTGATGGATAACCTCTTTGGGTATCTTGTGGTTGGATTCTTGTGGGTTCCATTCACTACGGTACTTGTGAGGGGTCTTTGTGGTTTCGTGGACTGACAGATCGCTGCTTGAAGAATTCCGTATTTGCTTTGATTTGTTTCGTGGGAATGTTAGGAAGATCTTTGCTCTAACTTTTGATTAGAAGCAGAAGCTGGAATTCAGACAAACAGAAAGCAAAATTTGTGGGAGAAGCTCTTTTCAAAGCACTGTCAATGGAGAGCCATCATCCATCGACATTGTTGTCAATGGACTCTGGCTTTTTGTCTCACGATGAATTGGAGAGAGAGTTAGATGGCTCGATCATCCATGGAGGACCACCTGATATTAATCTCCCTCTGTCATCAAGGCCTAGTCCACCTCCTCTGGCTTGGAACGACCCTTGTGATATCTTAGGAGTTGGTTTGGAACCCCAAATTTACGAAACGGAGATGACTGTTCATATGCCAAAAGTGGGGCGCAAGAGCAACAAGCGCCTTGACAGTGTGTGGGGCGCTTGGTTTTTCTTTAGTTTTTACTTTAGGCCTGTTTTGAGTGAAAAGTCAAAGTCCAAAATGGTTAAGGACCGTAATGGTGTGTCCGGCTTTGAGAAGTCAGACTTGCGGCTTGATGCATTCTTGGTGCAGCACGACATGGAAAACATTTACATGTGGGTTTTCAAGGAGAGGCCTCATAATGCTCTTGGCAAGATGCAGCTGAGAAGTTACATGAATGGGCATAGTCGGCAAGGGGAACGTCCGTTTCCCTTTAGCGTGGATAGGGGTTTTGTACGTTCTCACAGGATGCAGAGGAAGCACTACCGCGGCCTCTCCAATCCCCAGTGTGTTCATGGGCTTGAAGTTGTATGGACACCAAATCTTGCAGGTCTTGACGAGCAAGAGCGGAAGAGATGGGTGCAATTGACTGGCCGAGATATAAATTTTTCCATTCCTATTGAAGCTAGTGACTACAGTTCCTGGAGAAATCTTTCGAGCACTGAGTTTGAGCTTGAACGGGCACTGCCTCCATCAAAGAGCAACACAAATCATCAATCTAGGAAGTTGCTCAATGGCTGTGGTTTAAATCTTTCTACCCAGCCATCGGACCATAGTAATGGTGATGTAGTGGATCTGTCACCTGTTCGCAACAAAAGGAAGAAAGACTATTCTCCAAATGGAAACAGTGAAGAGTTAAATTTATCAAATGGTTCTCATACTGACAGAGGTTTGGAGCTGAAAATTCACTCAGTCGAGCCATCATGGTTTAATGAATTTACTGGGGTCATGAAGAATGTCTGGGGCCCTGCTACGGCAGCGAAAACGATATATGAAGACGATGAAGGGTTTCTGATCATTGTTAGCTTGCCTTTTGTAGATCGTCAGAGGGTAAAAGTTACATGGAAGAACACTAATTCACATGGGATCGTGAAGATATCCTGTGTTAGTACAGCTTGCATACCTTTTATTTCGAGACAAAACAGGACCTTTGAGCTAACAGATCCAACACCGGAGCACTGCCCTCCAGGGGAGTTCATTAGAGAGATTCCCCTTCCAGCCCGCATTCCAGAAGGTGCTAAGTTGGAAGCATATTGTGATGAGACAGGGATGCTGCTTGAGATCATTGTACCCAAGCATCATAAAGGACCTGAAGAACATGAGGTTCCTGTATGCTTCCACCCCTTCACTTGGAGTGATTGAGAATTGGTCAGCCAAGAGGAGGAATTAGCGCATGTGAGGTTTGGCATTATTATGGTTGCTGCTTCGTTGTTAACTTAGTTTATTTAACAGAAATGTCTGTAATCTCTTTGGATAATATGCATGTCTTTGTACTTCTGTAATCATCATTCTCAACTCCCATCGCCTTATGCACTCTTTTATGTGAGTTTCCCACCTTCCAAGAAGGTGGTGCGACGCTTCTTAACTTTCTCTCGTTTCTCCTTATCGTTACTTCAACTTTGATGTATTTACCTAATATATTTACCTTAGTGATGTTTGTTTGAGTGAGTATGGTTTGATGGTCTTTGATGATCTCACCTTGACGAAATAAAAATCATTTAGTGCGATGTGATGAGGCACTTCTACGTTGTTGTCCACCTTCTTCTTTTGGCAGACTAGTGGTCTTCTGTCTTCATTCAAAACTTTTACATAACAATGATCTTACGTAGAGATGTTTCCCCTGTCCAAGAGAAAGCTATTGGCTCTCCAAGAAACTAAATAGAGTCCCGACTTGGTGATGTGACAAGATGCACGTCTAGGATTGCCTTAGGTGAAGGTGAAATCTCATTTACACAGCTCCCTTCTTCTCCAGATCTGTTGTAAGAGACGAGATGGTACTCAACAAGTCTGAGAAAACAAGGGGAAGATGTTGCTCGCTTTCCTATAATAGGAGAGAAATTGAGATGGAATTTCATGAGTGCTTGGTTATTCCTGCTGATTGAATGAAAAAGTAATACCAAATGTAACATTCAGAACCCTAACGTTTTTTTTTTCTTTTTGAGAAACCCTCTGTAGAAATTGGAAAGTTGAACAAGGAATGCTTCTGAAAAAAGCATCAAATTTGTCCATGGTCAAAATGTTGCCCTAAAACTCTCCCAGGACTTAACCTTGAGATGATCGTGCAGTGAGGATCTCAGTATGACAGTCAATGATGTAAATGTGCAAAAGCGCTCTCGTGCTTTCAGTCCTGATTCCTGAGTCAATAGGAGGTGTTAGCCACAGTAATGATCAGTCCGTGTGATTTTCCTTTGCAACATTATGAGCGCCTGCTGTTGTGAATGTGCATCTTCTGCATTTGGTCCATCTGAAGCTTGACACACAGCAAATTTGAATAGCCCTGCAGATCTTATGTTTTTGTGTCAATTGCACTGGATGGACAAATCTGATGATCGGCTACCGTGTTTTTTACCTGTTTGTCGAATTAATGGACAATTTCCATGTATGCTTTGTGGGAAACATTAAATGAAGATTTAGCCGCAGGACAGAAGACTTCTGTGTTCATTTACCTGTGAGTTTGGAAACCACATGTTTCTCTAGGAGTAGGAGCATGGGGTCTGGCTTCAAGAACTGTTGCCTTAGAGGAGTTCACTTGATTTGTGATCTCATGGAATTTGAATTTTAGATTGATGATGCATGACTAGACGTAGAGCTTGTTCCCAAGTTACTTTGTTCGGTCAATAGAATGTTACCGTAGTGTTAAAACCTAGCAAGATTATCTACCGTCCCTTGTTTGGTAAGAGTCTTTCGATATTCCCTAGTAAATTTTCAGTTATTATAAAATAATATTATTGGCTCAAATTCTAGCAGTCAAGTCCGTGGGCTGTTGAAAATCAGCAATTTCATTCTCAATATTTATTTAGTTTTGTGAAACTAGCCATTAGTGGCTCAAAGGCTTATTAAGCCTAATTCGACTAGCTGAGTTGATTTTGCATGGTGCGAGTATGCAAATCACGTATGAGCTCACGCTGTGCGAGACTAGATTCAAGTGGGTTGGTAGCCCGATTAAAATGTAAGGAAAATGAAAATTAGATCATTTTTACTTTTATTTTATATGAGGACCAGATATTAAAGTTTAGCTTCTGATGATTGAGTAGACATGAGTTTAATCTTTTCTTTTTTGGGTAACTGAGGAGTCTACCAGGCTCCTCGTGCTCGGACGGCACCAAAGAGCCGGGTCTTTATACCTCCGGGGAGACTAGCATAAGACCCTAACACCATGGCCCCCCATTTAAGACGCTAGTACTGCGGGTTTCAAACCTTTAATCTTGGCGATGATGGATAAGTTCTTAATTGATATAGTTAATCAATATAGCTACCCACGGTTGGGTTCATATAAAATCAGTAACTTGAGCCAATTTAGGAGAGGTGTCAGAAAAGACCTTAACTTATTCTAAACATTTTTGCCAGTTAAGTTCTTAATCTTTTTGCATATGTGTCCATTTAGTCCATCAATCCATCTGATCAATCTTGTTCGGAAATCGTAAACATGGATGTTGATCCTTCTACATGGCGCGGCCAACAGTGATGTTGACAACTTTTAATACTATTTCAATTTATTTCTTTATTTTTTTTCTTTCTTTTCCTTTTTTACTCCTTTCAAAAGGAGAAAAAAAGAATGAGAAAGAAAAGAAAAATTAAAAAAATATCGAGACATTTTTATCCACGTTAAACCTAATTGTGCCACGTTGAACGGTTGACCTCTACATTAATAATACCTTACCAAAGTTAGCCAGAATGACCGAATTGACTTTATGTCAAAATATTTAGGATTGAATTGACACCATTAAAATGGTTATAATTAAATTAATACAAATGTAATATGTTTACGAATTTTATGATATTTTTCCCGAGTTAAACGGCAATGAACTGCATCAAACCAGCTTTAGAGCTCAATCTACATCTCAAAATCTTTTTTAGTCAAAATACCTTAAATTAAAGCTTAGTTCGTTTCATAGAAAATAATTTTCAAGAAAATATTTTCTACAAATTCTCTGGTGTCAAGGAAAATAAACTAATTAAATAAAATATTTTTCACAAATGAGAAATATAAATTCAGAAGTAGGGAAAATGTTTTTAACTCTGTGAAAACATCTTAACTTCCCAATAGAACATTAATTTTCCTCAAATTGTCATAACGTTAGTAGTCCACCTCTCTAAAGTTGAGCATCATGAGAAGTCAATGTTTTGATTATGCGACCCCAACTATTGATGACAAGAACTTTCAATTATCTTGCCCCCTGCAAAACGACTACATTATTCATAGGAGGAACTGTCCAGTGGTTGCTATCAAAGGAGATAGAATAGAAATAAGGATGCTTCATCGAAGGACGGCTACATTCTTTAAATACATGTTGATCTATCTGTAGATTCACAGAGGATAATTCCAAGAAATCCATCTTAATTTGGCGAGACAACTCGCTAAGTCTGCTAATGTAGATTCCTCCAGCTAAACTGAGGAACCTTAGATTTTCAAAAACCTATTCACTTTCAGTAAGGGCGTGAGCATGACATTTACCTAGATCCAGATCCATTGCTTGAACGTTCTTCTTCGTCTGCAAATGAGAGCAAGAAAAGGAGCGGCGTTGAGCATTCCGCTTCGCCGAGGAAAAGCATCAAGAACAGGAAGAAAGCAGGGAATATGTCAGTTCTCTCATGAAGTATTTTGCTTGCTTCTTTTCTTATCATGTCAGAAACTTCCTCCTGAATCCGTAAGTCCACCCGCGACGGTTGAATGGCAGATGCCCAAAATCGTCGAGCGGTTCTACATTCCCCGATATGTTTGGGGGGTTCCTCAAATCAACGTCTGGCTCCACACCGATGCTAATGGCATTTCTGAATGTCTCTGCTGAAGATGGCCACCGGCCAGAAGAACAACATCATGTTCGCCAAATTGAAAGATTGAGTTGTAATTCATGGACCAATCATGTTATTGTCCTCATTTTCTCTTAAGGATAAGCATTTTTCACATGGGGGTATCAATGGTTATCATCTACTTTGCATCTTAAGAAAAAAACCTATCAAGTTTTAAAGACGAATTTACTCCTCCAATAGAAAGCGCCAAAAGAACCCTTAGTAGCAAACTAGTCACTACTAGACTCATCAAATGGGTCGGTCAGATCGGGTTGAAAATAATCCTACTCAAAAATATCCATCTAATCCATTTTGACTCATATTCATATAGTAGAAATGTAGTAACCATGTGCGACATGACTTGTATTACTAACACAGATTAATATATTAGTAATTCCGCACTTACTTTGAATTCTTAGCATGTATATGCTACTAGGATAAAAATTTCAAATCAAATACAAATTTATATAATTAAAGAATTGATACATAAAATAAATTTGTACGATAACTTATGGATTGAAATAGTTATAAAGAACTTAGGGCTAACAAATACATTTTCACAACTTGAATTTGATAAGCTCAATTTAACTCTTCTGCATAAATCTCTTATGTCAATTTTAAGAGTTCAATCTTGTCAAGCCACGTTGATACACTTCTATACTTTTTGAACCAATGAACTAGGTGCCCTGAGACTCAACTCGAGCTGATTGGTACTAAATTTTTTACTTAAGCTTGACTCGGCTCGACTAGATTACATCAAGCAATAGACGTGGTGAGCTCAAGCTTTATATGAGCTAAAACCAACCTTTCAATCCCCTAAAGGAGCTCCAACTAAAGCAAGCCTAATTTAAGAGGTGGAATAAGCTAAACAAACTTGAGAGCATGGAAGCATGCAGAGAGGCCTTTGAGAGCTCGCAACCTTGGTAGTTTAGCAAGACCTTAATTTATGCGAATACAATTGAGACAAAATGAATTCATTGATTGAAGCCAAGGCTCCTCTTCTCAACTGTATTCACCACTCTCGTCTAAGAAGAAGGCAAGGGAGGAGACAAAGTGAAGCGAAAGGGTATGTGTGGATTTTGAGAATATGGATTACCCAAGTAATCCATATTTGACTTGTTTGTTGGACCTCAATTTTCCTCAACCTATTCTAGCCCATTTGTAAAGAAAACGAGCTTAAAACCGAGTTTTAAATTGGGCACATGACTCATTTTGCCGGCCCTAGTCACTAACCAGAAAAGGTTTAGACCCTTAAAACTAGACAATGTCGCCTCCCCATTGCATACTCAACTTTACATTCTATTCAACACTACAGCCTGTGGCTCCCAATTCCTTTTACTTTTCATTTGAAAGAAATGTTGAAGTTGTCATGCATCGTTAAGACCCCTCACGATAAAATCACAATTCATTAGATTCCAAAAGGGTGATGGATTTCGAGATAGGTCGAATCCTTACTTTAAATTCGAAACCAACCTTGAGATCCCTACGGGAGCCAAAACCGATTAGTGCAATAACCCCCGGTTCCAAAAGTGAAGTGGTTTTCAATGTTGAAGTTGAAATTTGAGTGAAGGACATTCGAAGCCCTTCGACTAGTGGAGATTTGTTCCCAGATACGAACAAGTTTTGCAAACCGAAGATTCACGCACCAAACGTATGTTAAGTACAATAGTCATTCAACATATTTATGAAAGGGTTATATTTTTTTTCGTCCTTCAATTATGACAGGGTATTTGCTCAGACCACCGCACCGCTTGGGAAATGATTATGCGTTTCTTGACATACGGGTTGCTTTCGGAGACGTTACGAAATTTTCTTTCAATTTTCGGAATTACATAGGACTTAGGAGGAAGGAAAATCACACACTTTACGTATTCCATACGGAAGGATTTTGCCACGTGTTGCCGACATGCAACCCCCCAGGGGCGGGGCGAGGGCGGGCCGCACAGCATCGCGGAACTTTCCAGAACACTTCTCTCTTCCTCCCTCCTCTTTTGATCTCCTCCTTTTGAAAAGTCTCCGCGGCCGATGGCAGCCCAGGTCGCCTCTTTTCTCGTCCTCTTGTTCCCACTCGCCCTCCCACGCCCATCGGCCGTCCATCCACCACCCCCAAGATCCAACGGCTCGGAATCGCCTCGTCGAACCTTCTGGAACTCCCAAACCCTAGCACCTCCTGCACCCCCCACCATTACTATATATAGTTCCATTCTCCACCTCCCTCTCTCATTTCCTGGCTCTTGCGCCTCTCTGCCTATCTGCCTCTCGTTCTCTCTCTCTCTCTCTCTCTCAATCCGTCGATCTAACCATGGCCGGAAAAGGAGAGGGACCTGCGATCGGCATCGATCTCGGGACGACGTACTCGTGCGTCGGCGTGTGGCAGCACGACCGCGTCGAGATCATCGCCAACGACCAGGGCAACAGGACCACCCCGTCCTACGTCGCCTTCACCGACACCGAGCGGCTCATCGGCGATGCCGCCAAGAATCAGGTCGCCATGAACCCGATCAACACCGTCTTCGGTTAGCATCTCTCCCTGTTCGGTTTCGAGCGTGTTTGTGTTGCTCCTCATTAGGATTTCCGCCAGATCTGACTGACTGTAGGTTGATTCGAATATATCTGTTGCTTAGGCTTTCCTGACGTGTGATGTTTACTAGTGATGAGCTGGTGTATGCGACATGAGTTAGGGTAGGTTAGGACGAATAGATCTGTAGGTTCGAACGTAGATTTTTGTATGACCGGCGGGTTTTAGCTATGATGAAGTCTCGATCTACCGTTAGTATTAGTCGTGTATTAACCGATGAACTTGCCTCCTGGTTTGAGGTAATGGGAGATCTGATCTGTTTGGTTAGTTGGGGAAATTGCTGGTTAGTCGAAACATTTTCGGAGCTTGACGATTCGAGTTGCATCATGTATTTTGCGTGATTGACTTTTGCCAAATCTTCATAGTAGATTCCGTTGTGGAATCCCTGAAGGAGATCTTGCAAATAGGAGTCGTACGTGACCGATGTGGAATTTTCCGTGGATTTCTTGTGTCCTTTCTCTTTCGTATGTATAGATTTGTGTCGCAGCATACATGCCGCTTGGTCTTTTGGCCATTGAAGCAACTTGGCGTCCTGCTAGTCAAGTTCCTAGTTGTAGTTGAACGGAATTTAAGTAGCTAGTGCTTAATGTACCTGTGGTTTGTCAATTTAACTACATCTGTGTCATAGTTACCTCCGGTGTTTGCATTTTTTTCTGCAACCTCAATATTATGGCGTCTAATCTGTATTTGATTACATGACAGATGCTAAGCGGTTGATTGGAAGGAGATTCAGTGACTCCGCAGTTCAGAGCGATATTAAGCACTGGCCCTTCAAGGTCATTCCCGGCGCTGGTGATAAGCCCATGATTGTTGTTAACTATAAAGGTGAAGAGAAGCAGTTTGCTGCTGAGGAAATTTCGTCCATGGTTCTCACAAAGATGCGTGAGATTGCTGAGGCCTTCCTGGGCTTGACTGTTAAAAATGCAGTTGTCACTGTTCCTGCTTACTTCAATGACTCTCAGAGGCAGGCCACCAAGGATGCTGGTGTCATTGCAGGGCTCAATGTCATGCGTATCATCAACGAGCCAACTGCTGCGGCCATTGCTTATGGTCTCGATAAGAAGGCCACCAGTGTCGGAGAGAAGAATGTGTTGATTTTCGATCTTGGTGGTGGAACTTTTGATGTTTCCCTTCTAACCATCGAGGAGGGTATCTTTGAGGTGAAGGCAACGGCTGGAGACACTCATCTTGGTGGTGAGGACTTTGATAACAGAATGGTGAACCACTTCGTGCAAGAGTTCAAAAGGAAGCACAAGAAGGACATCAGTGGTAATCCGAGGGCTCTAAGGAGATTGAGGACATCTTGTGAAAGGGCGAAGAGAACTCTCTCCTCCACTGCCCAGACGACAATTGAAATCGACTCTCTGTATGAGGGTGTGGATTTCTACTCTACAATCACTCGTGCCAGATTTGAGGAGCTCAACATGGACCTCTTCAGGAAGTGTATGGAGCCAGTTGAGAAGTGCCTCAGGGACGCTAAGATGGACAAGAGCAGTGTCCATGATGTTGTTCTTGTGGGTGGTTCCACTAGGATTCCCAAGGTGCAGCAGCTATTGCAGGATTTTTTCAACGGCAAGGAGCTCTGCAAGAGCATCAACCCTGATGAAGCTGTGGCTTATGGTGCGGCTGTTCAAGCTGCAATTTTGAGTGGCGAGGGCAATGAGAAGGTCCAGGACCTATTGCTGCTGGATGTCACCCCCCTCTCTCAAGGTCTGGAAACTGCTGGAGGTGTCATGACCGTGTTGATCCCGAGAAACACCACCATTCCCACTAAGAAGGAGCAGGTGTTCTCTACCTACTCGGATAACCAACCTGGAGTCCTTATCCAGGTTTATGAGGGTGAGAGGGCTAGAACAAGGGACAACAATTTGTTGGGCAAGTTCGAGCTCTCTGGAATTCCTCCGGCACCTAGGGGTGTTCCCCAGATTACTGTCTGCTTTGACATTGATGCCAACGGTATCTTGAATGTCTCTGCTGAAGACAAGACCACCGGTCAGAAGAACAAGATCACCATCACCAATGACAAGGGAAGGCTGTCGAAGGAAGACATCGAGAAGATGGTCCAGGAAGCCGAGAAATACAAGTCCGAGGACGAGGAGCACAAGAAGAAGGTGGATGCTAAGAATGCCCTGGAGAATTATGCCTACAACATGAGGAACACAATCAAGGACGAGAAGATCAGTGCGAAGCTCTCCGACGGTGACAAGAAGAAGATCGAAGATGCCATTGACCAAGCCATCCAGTGGTTGGACGCAAACCAGTTGGCTGAGGCAGATGAGTTTGAAGACAAGATGAAGGAGCTCGAGAGCATCTGCAACCCAATTATTGCCAAGATGTACCAGGGTGCCGGTGCGGACATGGGTGCTGGTGGTATGGATGAAGATGGTCCTGCTGCTGGAGGAAGCGGTGCTGGACCCAAGATCGAGGAGGTCGACTAAGCGGCTGGAGTTGTTGCGGGACCTTACGCCAGGTCTTGGAGCATTTATGTTTTTTAGGGAGCATTAAGTTCGCTTCATTTCGTGGAAGTACGTATGTGGCTCCCTTTTATTTGCATTGTCGTTGAAGGCTTCTGCGATTTCAAGAAGACGAGGATTTTGCGCCTCCATCATCTTGTCTTCTGCCTGCCAATACTGTTTCCTTTTTTTTTCTTTAGTGACATTGATGAAATTGATTGGAGTCCTGCTTGGTCCTCCAAATTATCTAATGCGGCGTTAATACTGCCGTGCCTTCCTTCATTCTTATTCCTTTCCTTCTATTGGCCTTCTGGAGATTTGAGTTATATGGATCGTCGCATGAGAAAAGGTGAAGGCCAGGGTCCATTCATATTTGAGGTGTCGAAGGATGATGACAATTGACCCCCAAAATTTATAAAAGCTAAACTTCTACCTAAATCTTAGCTTGAAAATTATCCGCGAGCTTCTTAAGATTACCTGATAACCAGAGAAAAGGTCCAAATTCATTATTTATGGCCCAAGTCACAGGAGGGTTTAGCTAAAATATTAGAAACGTGTGTAAATGGGTCCAAAAAATAAATGGCCAAATATAAAAAAAGGTGCGTGCAATTCCATCTCAAATTCATTTTTTGTTACCACATAACTATCCATTAAAAACTTTGTCAGGTCTTCCCATCCTCTCCCTCCCCTACATATAAAAGACCGAGCTTTGTCAATGTGGAAGGTTATTGCAATTCCATGGGATCTGTCTGTTCTCTGG
Source organism: Melaleuca alternifolia (assembly GCA_019926035.1). Lineage (NCBI taxonomy): Eukaryota > Viridiplantae > Streptophyta > Magnoliopsida > Myrtales > Myrtaceae > Melaleuca > Melaleuca alternifolia. The sequence goes on from JAGKPW010000053.1 coordinate 1,873,471, forward strand.
AGAATTTGGAATTTGAATAATTGGATTTTGTAAAACGATCAATTGCTATGAATTTAGGAAATAAAAAAAATGGCAAAATCAAAGAGCGAATGTGGAAATGGGAGCTTCCTTTCTTTTTCCGGCTCCCCTTATCCCCCTACTCCAGCGAGGCTTCATGGGGACGGAAGGAGGTTCGTAATGATGGTGCTGGCGTCGGCACCGTTGGTGGCGCAGTGGCGAAGAGGTTTTGAAAGAGGGTGGTGAGAACTGAGACATGGAGACAGAGGGGGAGGAGCTGATGAAGATGATGATATAGCAAACGATTCCACCCTGGCTTGAATGTGTAGGCCTCGCTAGATGTATAGGAAGCAACGAAGAATCGAAGAGAGAGAGAGAGAGAGAGAGAGAGAGAGAGAGGTGTTGTACGGAAGTTGATGGACTTCGTTGTGTTGGTGAAGTCAAAACCCCACTTAATCCTGAGATGAGGTCAGATGAGCCTTAATCAATTGGTTTTGAATTCGGGAATGTAGGAGAGTGAGAAAATGAAGACACAGATTGAGGGGTTGCTTTTGGATTTCTTCAATATTTTTAGAATTAAATTTCTTTATCTTCCAAGCACTCTTCACAATTAACTTGTAAAGATTCCAATTTGATTTATAAGTAGTGTAGGAATTTATCTTTCCTTTTACGTATATGCATGTTTAAAAATTTTAAATTACGAATCCAGTGCTCGTTTGTTTCTCCTACATCATATGAAATGAAAGTCCGCTTTTACTTTTATAAATTGACATGCACTATTCATATGCTAGCGACTTAGGCATAAGCGGCTAAGTCCACAAAAGCCAGGCGCAAGACCCCTCGATGAATTTGGGCCTAAGCATCGAGGGTCCAGGCACAGACATAAGCACTAAGCTCTTGGGTTTGGCCTCAATAGACCTAGGCCTTGCCTTGACCGACCTTGGCTCAAGCTCTAGGGACTTAAGCTCAAGGCTAGACAACTGAGAACATTCACTAGGATCCCAAGCTTAGCTTGTATCGACCTAGGCCCGGCCTCAATGAACCCGAACTTAGGCATGACACAATTGAGGCACGGGCACAAGAGTCTCGAGCTTGGCTTTTATAAACCTAGGCTTTGGCCTCAATTGATCCATTTTTCAAAGGCAACAATTTAAGAAGAAAAATTGTTAAGATTGAGCCCCAAAAGTGGATCTTGACGGGTTAGTGTCTGTGAGCTTATCCATGCGGTTATGCACTCTTCGAATAGGAATCCATTTTCTGAAAGATCCTAGCTTTCGTGCTTTGGTGGGTCTACGAGATCCCCAAAATTATTATTATTTATATAAAAAGGGGGTCAAAGCTAGTTAAACAGATCAATTTGGGTCGAATTATTTACAACTCAACTCAAATCTGACCCAATTCACTAGTTTGACAGGCTTACTATCAATAATAAATATTAGAATGAAGCTCAAAATGATCAACTCATGAAGCAAGCCCAATCCCACGTGCCTCTAAAATGGTTGAATATCTAATGGTTTCGCCAGTCAAACGAGGGTGTAGAAGCTGAAAATCCCACCTTTGATTTCAAAGCCAATTTGACAAGAGACTCTGCATGAAACCTCTCTTTAAAGGGTGTGACCCCGCGAAGCCTGCCGCAATAGAGATCGACAACCCTAAATGATAATCCGACATCTAGACCTTGTTCTTGTGGTGGTCATTAAACCAGTACAAATCCTTTTAGAGTATGAGTGATTTAGTACATCCGTTCTGGAGCAAGCAAGTAACGGTAAGGTAAAGGGACTGAGGATTCATCAGAGTAGGTAGATTCACTTTGCCCTCGCCGACATGGGCCTAGTTTCGAAGGAGTAGCCACGGATCAAATAGATCACTCACTGGTCAACTAATAACAGTTCGATAACTTCATGGGCTAGGATCTACTTCTCTCTCTCTCTCTCCCCCCAAAGGTTTTCATGGCTTTCACCGGAATGAGCTGTGGCTTATTTAGTCATCGGTCAATCTTGGCCTGGGACTCCCATTAAAAACAGTGGAGACTGAAAAGCAAGTAAGCACTTAAAACTAAACCAACCTTTTGTAGAAAAATTGAGCCACATAAAGACTATAGGCCCCACTCCTCATCGATGTCCCTTGCTCAAAGGGACGGCCCAAAAAGGTTGTCCTTAAAACAAGCAAGGACCGGGAGATTGATAGTTGAACCTAATCGAAATTAATGTTGTGTCGGCTTCGATTCGGGTGGGAGTTCAAGATGATTAAAGTGATTCACTTAATAAATGAGTAAAAAAAAGCCTAGTCGACGAAAATCTTTTAATGCACACTTTTCGAGTAAACAAAGTTACATCTGTATACCCTTTTAACTACCATACATTTATTTAAATTCACATAATTTATGACATCACTCCCAACCAATCTTATAAATATTAATACTCTGCAGCACTAATATTAGAATGGACACGTGATTCAAGAGCTCTAAACTTTCCAAAGTGCTACTCCTTTTACTTCTCCACAGGAAGAATATGCTGCCAAGGAATGACAATGACTCACCGTGGCACTAATTACTTGGATGTAGCAAATTCACCCTTGCTAGGTAGCTCTATTATTGATTCTCTTAACTAAAATATTGGACACCCCCACTTGATGCCGATGCCTCAATGTTTGATTACTTTCCATATAATGAATGATTAAAGAGGATCCTTGATTAAACAATTATAAAGAAGGATTAAGATACAACCTGAATCAAAAGGTTCCTAGCCCAAAACAAGAAAACCACACAGGTCATATCTAGTCCTTTTTTCAGTTATTTTAATCCATCATTGCCACAATTCAGCCATCAAAACCCACACTAAGGTCCATCCACTATGGTTATTATATTGCCTTAGCCAAGCCAATGATGCCGAAACACCCAAAATCTCCACCTTAACGATTGAATTTGAGGACACTCTTTAATGCAACTCACTTGTGAATAATTACACAAATACCGGGCCGGACGCCTTTGTTTGCCCCAGCTTGGCGAATCGCATCCCCGCGCAACGACATTGTTTGTGAGCCCCTTACCCTTCTCGCTCAGTGTAGAGAAAATGTAGGAATACCAATTAAAATATCATTACCTACCCTTTTATAGAAACATCCATGCGTTCGAAAGTAAAAATCGAACTCGAGTGAAGAAAAATAAATGGATTTACCAGAGAAACAGATGTTAGAAGCTACCTACAGAGAGTGGTGGGGAGCTCCTCAAAGAAGAAGGATAAAAAGAAAGAACCAATATGGGATCACTTTATGATTGCACAGTTTTGGAAAAAAATCTATCACTAACTAGCATTCGATCAATACGCTCCACCTGTTCTTTACTTCCTTTTTTGTCCATGTGAAGAAACCACTAGATTTATGTCTTCTGGATTGAGGGTTGCTAGCATTGTTTTTACAAATGACACATAAATAAGATAGATAAATCAAAAAAAGGCAATGTGTATTGTATGAGAGTCTATACACCACGTTGAGAAAGACCAACCTCTTATGTATCGTACAATTTTTGTACCTCGAAAGGGAGGTCCTCCTTAATGGAAAGATTATCGCCCCCTAACCAATCTAAGGATTGCCTTAGAATTCATTTGGAATCCTCCTTCTCCTTGCCTAAAAAAAGATAATCAAAGAAAAGGCACATCGTATAGGGGGAACCGTACTTCCTTGGCTTGTCCGTCGCTAGGGTTTTGGAATGTAGAAATCAAGGCCAGGGTTGGACTCAATTCACACCTTTTGAATGTGGTTGTGGTGGTGGGGCATCACGGAAATTTTTACTGTAATTCATGTACTCGTTATATGGAATGCGATGGCTTTGTAATGAGTCAGTATGCAATTTTGCTACTTCATTCTCGAAGGAAGATAAACGAGTGGTTGACATTAAAGACATAAGAATATTCTGTAGGATCCAGGCAAACAAGTATTTATTCAAATATTTAAGAGGTTTTCATAGGATTTTTCTAGATATAGATGTGTTTTTGTTCTCTTGTAAGAAAGCTGACCTTTGAATATAGTGTCAGAATATTGGGATTATTGCACTTCGTGAACGAGCGCGCTTATGTGCATGTTGTCAGCATGTTATCATATTGTGGATTTTAATTAGCATTATCTTTGTTTCCATTGCGTCAACATTGAATAATAGTCATTCATCAAAATTCTCTGTAATGATCAAGATGCAAAGTTGACAACAAAATTAATTATCTCTTTCCATGCAACTGGGAAAGTAATGCCGATTTCTGTCCATCGCAGATTGATACATTCCAAAGTCAGTGCGTGGGATGTGACAATATTCATAATTTGTATCCACAAAATTACCAGTAAGGTTGCAAGAAGTTTTCTTCTGTCAAAGATGGAGAAACATATGACCCTAAAAAGAGTATTGCAAGAAGAGGACTTCCCAAATGGTTATCTACGCAATTATTCATCACGTCCAAACATGCTTAATTTTGAATTTCTTTTAGAAGATTACATGTGTTAGTGCCCATATGAATGTGCACTTAAAGCTGAAGTACCTTGACATGTACTCACTCACTTTCAAATAATATACATTTTCTTGACAAATACCAACAATTTCTTGATATGTGATTCCCACTATAGCTATTATACACACAAAGGGGAAAATCAAATCATAGCCACTATGTAAAAGAAAAGTTATTGAAAGAATCTATTTTAACTTTGGAAAACAAAATATAAAACGCGGGAAAATCAAATCATAGTCACTTAATAAAAGAAACGTTCTTGAAAGAATCTATTTTAACTTTGGAAAACAAAATATAAAACGCGCGAAAATCAAATCATAGTCACTTAATAAAAGAAACGTCTTGAAAGAATCTATTTTTACTTTGGAAAACAAAATATAAAACAACTTCTTGACACAGTCATCTGATCAGATTTCAACAACTTCTTGATACGTTATTCCCGCTATAGCTATTATACACACAAAGGGGACAATCAAATCATAGTCACTATATAAAAGAAAAGTTCTCGAAAGAATCTATTAAACTTTGAAAAACAAAATTTAAGATGACGTTAAGAATAAAGAGTATCATATGCAATTGAAAATCAAAAGATAACAAGTAGGGAAACATCAAAGGAGGACATATATACACAATGAAATTAACCGAGTCATATGTGTACACAGCCTAATTTGTGGTTAAAAGAACTGTGAAGTTCTTTCACGAATCATGTATCATAAAATCAAACTATTAATGCACCCATCTATATTTTAAGGTAGTTAGTGAGTGGGATGTATGGTGTCCATGATTTGTAATCCATGGTCAAAAACAGAGTGCTGAGAAAAATATAGCTCTTAAAGGAGAGTTGTTACAGGAGGACTTTCCAAGTTTTTAACCCATGATAAAATTAAGCACGTCCACTTATGCTTAATTTTTAATTTCTGTGAGAAGATCGCATGCATTGATGGCGGTACGAACGCGCTTAGAAAGCTCCTATAATTCTTCTTCACTCGCTATGATGTGCCCTTGGAATGTGCTCCCTCACATCCAAATAACATATATTTTCTTCACAAGGTTATCTGATCAGATATCGACGATTTCTTGATCTGTGATTCCCACTATAGTGATGCGGGGAAACTAGAGAGAGGTGCAGATGCAACCTTCATCAGATCAGCAGATTCCTCCACCAACAGGAGCAGGTGATACCCGAGGCACACAGAAATCGACAATGATTGCCAATTTTTTAAACTCGAAAAACTCATTATCTGTGGCAATAATACTCCCAATGGTGACAGCAAGAAATCTTTCAGCCAAGGCCCATTTTAATATGGCGTCTTTGACCCATCAACCCACTTTCTGCTTCTCCCTGATTAATATAAAGAAAGTATCAAAGAAAATATCGTTTCCCCATTTTTGTGTGTGATTATCCTAATAAGATTGCATTAATTGCTCAATTTTTAATAAAATATTCGTAATGACAAATTGATAACAATACCCACTTATATATGTTGCTGAACACTAATCGAGGAAAGTGCATGTGCAATAAGGAGCTGATAAGTAATTCAATGGCACTATTCCCAACTCGGTTTGGATTTGGCATGTTGTGAGTTGTGACCTCTCAAGTCTCCAAGGGCTATACATAGGCAAAATATTACGTACTATTCCCAAATATTAACTCAACAAGTAACTCCATTGTTAAATTTTTAATTCATACAATATGGTTTTTGAATTAATCCTAAATATTCAATCAAGTCTCTAAACTTTTAATGTGTTCAATTTAATCCATTAAATATCCATAATAAAGTCAAATAAGCCCTTCGTACTATTCTCAAGTTTCCATAATTACATTGATGCATAAATCAATGGAAAGATATGTTATCTTTTTCATACTTTTTACCTTTTTGGACTTTATAAATATTTCTATATTTCCGTTCAAGTATATTTCAATTTATGATAACTATAATACTAAAAAGTGTAACCTCATTTAGAGTTATATTGAATTCATATTCCTTTTAGTTTAAGAAATAAGTGTTTTCATGAGAGTTTGATAATGATATTAATTTATCTATAGATTTATTGAACTTATATTGATCTAAATTGTGTTCCTAACTTTTAGATGGATTAAATTTTCATTTTTTTGTGTTTTCTTAATTACATTTGATTAAATGTGTAAATTAGGAATTTTAAATAGCAGTCATATGAATACAACTCCAAATGAAATTCTACTTCTATTATTATAGAGATCATAAGCTAAACTATACTTAATTAGAATTACTCTAATACTTGTAAACACGAAAAAGGTTAAAAAGTAATAAAAAGATAGCCATATTCTTTTTGTTGATTTAGGAAATGGATTGAAATGAAAAGATATTCTAAAATCCGGATAAATGGTCTAATTATGAAAATTTTTGACTTTTCTTTTATGGAAAATCAAGGGAATTAATTAAACAAATTAAAATTTTAAGGACCGACATTTAGGAATAGTTTAATGACCATATTACACAAATTAAAAGAAATGACATTGCATATTAATTCAAAGTTTATGGACTATATGTGCCATTCTTCCTTAGAATACACTTGTGTGATTTTAATGTTTGCTTTATCAATTCTTTCAAATTTATGAAGTTGAGTTAGTGCTTAACAAATTTGATCTTGTGTCGATTAGGTATGCAACACAAGTCCAACTTGTTATGTCACTTAGTGTCACTTGTGTGATGATGATGTCTACTTTCTGCCTTCTTTCAACCTTATGTCAATTTGCATGTATTTCGCTCATGTTGTATTTTATTTCTACGTCATATCACATTTCTTTTGCATGTGTCCTATTTGAGATGCCGCAATAGTTTGCTTGTTGTTTGCTCATAAGCATGTTTTTAGGATAGAGCTGGGAAATTAGAAATTGGACTGATAGGAATTGATCAAATTCCAATTTTCAAGTTATGTAGGTTTTAGGTTTCAAAATTTGATGGACCTATTTGGACAAGTAAGTTCTAGGTTCTTGAACTTAAAACTTGGAACCTAGACTTTGGAATCTGAAACCTAGAATAATTTTTCATATTTTTCTTGATTTATATTTTTGCACAATCCTGTAATGTTTTGTAGTCCGATGATGAGTGATAATGTGGAATTACTAATATGAATTTCACTAACATTTTCCATGTATCTAAATATGAGTTGTGGTAAGTGGATTGTAACAATAATTGATAGTCATTAAAGATAATAATTCACTACAATCAATCAATTAGGACAATAGATGGAACCTGTTAAACCCTGAACCCAAAACTTGTGATAAGATATGTTTCAGGTTTTAAGATATGCAGAGTATGTTTTAGATTTCAAAATATGGACAACCTGTTCCGATAGATATGTTTCAGGTGAAATTGTAAGAAACCTAAAACTACTCACCCCTTGAGCAATAGTTATATATGTTAGCTTCTCACATTGGTTTGCATGCCATTAACATATGTTGGGTTCGGTTGTCTTATATGCCATTCACATGTGCCCTATGTAGCACGGACACAGACACGCGACACGCTGACACATCATTTCTCAAAAAGTAAAAAAATTTCGACACGTTCCGACACATTATATATTAAATTAATATTTTTATATATAAATGCATAAATAACTAAATAATAATAATAATAATAATAATAATAATAATAATAATAAGAGCCTAGAATTAATCTATACTAAAAACATTAATCCTACATTTGTTAATATCATTCATTTTTTAATTCGACAAATTCAACTATATTTTATTGTAACAATCAATAACATTTGGAGGAAAAAACAAATAACATAATGAATGACACAACTTGCTAACTTGAGAGGAGCAAAAAGATGAAATTTTGAGAGCAAAAGGCGAAGCAACACTTATTTACAAAAAAAAAAAAGGTGAAGCAACACCGGCGAGAAACTCACGGTGAAATAAAAGAACGAAAGGTGCCTCGGGTGCGTGCGACTAATAAGAATCCAGAAGTATGGAAAATCTATTTTAGCTTATATTATTATTATTATTATTATTATTATTATTATTATTATTATTATATTTAGACCCCACAAGTATTGAAAATTTGTAAATATAACCCTATGTGTGTCGGAAACAGTTGACCGTTTCCGACACGCATTGACCGTGTGTCGGAGAGTGTCCGACACGAAGGGTCCCGGAGAGTGTCGGTGCTTCTTAGCATGTGCCATATTCGATCACCATGTATTTCGTGCATATTCCATTAGAAAGTTCACACCACATTGAGATGTCACGCTCAACCATTGCATGTTCAGTTGCTCGTCCCATCACATGCAACTTTTAGGCCATGTTTGATTTCTAGCCGTTTCAAAAAATCCTCATCACACCCATCTATGATAGGCCAACTAGTTAAGGCGAATTTAAACTTCATTGAGGTATTGGGTTTGATTTCCTAGGGAAACGCCTGTATTTAAGTGTGGGGTCATGAAGGTGGGTTGCTGTGCTAGTCACTCCCGAAAAATAGTCGAGATGCGCGCAAGCTGGCCCGGGCATTTCGGTTACAAAAAAAAAAAAAGGATCCTCATCTCATCACATTCAATAACTCGTTCCATATCTTACATTATAACCCGTTTTACGAGACAACATGATCTGTTTCACCCAATAATTGATTTCTACCCATTTCATTTCGATCCCTCATCACATCGCACTCGATATCTCGTTCCATATCATGCATCGTGCATCGCATATTCGAAAACATATGGACACATAATGAGATAACCCATTTTTCGAGATAACAATGATCTGTTTCGCCCAATTGGGTATCGATTAAAAAGAAAAACGCCTCAAGATTGTCAAACTCTTTCAAGGGAGGATCGGCCTAGCCGAAGAGTCCGTGGGATCGAAAAGGGCGCGACGACGTATGCATTTATATAATCCAATTCGAAGAAGGACGAGACTCTCCAACATGGGGAAGACAAGCAGATGATGAAAACTGAGGAATGGTTGGGTTGTCTTGTCTGATTGGGCTGTCCTTTTGCGCATCACGCCTCACTCCTCCCAAAAGCAGTGGCGAATGCGCTTTTCCACTGCTCGTCCTCCACAGTCGAATGGGATTTGAATCTTCGATGTGGGTCTCCGAGGGAGATGATTGGTCGGTCCTCCTCAGATTCTACCAATTCTAGGGCATATAAATCGATCCTGGTCTCCCTCGCAGCGCTCCCGAGTTGTCCCGAGTTTATCCCCAAATCTCTCGTTCTCTCTCTCTGTCTGTGTCTGTGTCTCTGTCTCTCTCTCTCTCTCTCTCTCTGTGTTCTCGACATTACCTTCTTCCGCTTGCCCTAGCGCTCGCCCCTTAGCGCGGCGGCGTCCTCCCTCTGATCGACGGCGATTGGAAATGCGAATGGACTGTTGATGTGGATTATTGGCTTCTCTTTCCAGGTATTCTTTGAATAACCCGCTTCCAATTCGTTGATTTCGCTTTTTCGTCGTGCAATTCGTTTTGGGTTGTGGGGAATTTTGTTTGTTTCCGCGAATCGGCGGATTGGGGAGACGGGTCAATTCTAGGGTTTGCGGGATCGGCCCTTCTTGGTTTGGCTGCCGAGAAAATGGAAGTGAACGCAAAGGAGAAGAAAGTGCATAAATGATGATTTCGGTACTCGTATTATTGCTATTGTTGGTTTTGAGAATCTGAGAGTTATAGATTTTAGCGTGGTTAGCACAGAAAAATCTGACCTTGGATGTTGATTTTGTTCCTAGATGTCTGGAGGATTTTTCTTGTTGTATGTCAAGATTAGAAAGTTTTTCTTTTGCGATTTTCAAACTCAATATTACTGTACGAAGAAGTTTCTGGGATAGTGTAGAGTATCCGTCAAGCGAAATATGTACATCGAATTGCAATTCTTTAGTTTACCTATCACAGGATCAAGAGTTGGATGCAGAATGAAATTCTTTCTGTCTTGAACTTTCGTTTTGTCCTGAATCAAAAGTGAAGGTCACGTTGTGAGAAAAGAAGTTGCGATGTATCTGTGAGACTTGATTTCTTTTTCCAGGGCTGTGGTGATCTCAGGATGGTGACGTTTGCTGCTGGACATTCACTGAATCTGATGGATAACCTCTTTCGATATCTTGTGGTCGGATTCTTGTGGGTTCCATTCATGACAGTACTTGTGAGAGGGCTCTGTGGTTTTGTGGATTGACGGATCGCTGCTTGAATAATTCCGTGAATAATTCCTTATTTGCTGTGGTTTGTTTCGTGAGCATGTTAGGGAGATCTTTCTTCTAACTATTGATTTAGAAGCACAAGCTGGAACAAATACAGAAAGTAAAAATTGTTGGAGAAGCTCTTTTAAGAGTACTGTCAATGGAGAGCCATCATCCATCGACATTGTTGTCCATGGACTCTGGCTTTCTGTCTCATGATGAATTGGAGAGAGAGATAGATGGCGCGATCATCCATGGAGGACCGCCTGATATCAATCTCCCTCTATCATCAAGGCCTAGTCCACCTCCTCTGGCTTGGAGTGACCCCTGTGATATATTAGATGTTGGTTTGGGACCCCAACTTTACGAAACAGAGATGACTGTCAACATCCCAAAAGCGGGCCGTAAGACCAATAAGCGCGTCGATAGCGTGTGGGGTGCCTGGTTTTTCTTTAGTTTCTACTTTAGGCCTGTTTTGAATGAAAAATCAAAGTCCAAAATAGTTCAGGACCGTAATGGTGTGTCTGGCTTCGAGAAATCAGACTTGCAGCTTGATGCTTTCTTGGTTCAGCACGACATGGAAAATATTTACATGTGGGTTTTCAAGGAAAGGCCTGAAAATGCTCTCGGTAAGATGCAGCTGAGAAGTTACATGAATGGGCATAGTCGGCAAGGGGAGCGTCCATTTCCCTTTAGCGTGGATAGGGGTTTTGTGCGTTCTCACAGGATGCAGAGGAAGCACTACCGCGGCCTATCCAATCCCCAGTGTGTTCATGGGATTGAAATTGTACGGACGCCCAATCTTGCGTGTCTTGACGAGCAAGAGCGGAAGAGGTGGGTGGAGTTGACTGGCCGAGATATAAACTTTTGCATTCCTATGGAAGCCAGCGACTTCAGTTCCTGGAGAAATCTTTCAAGCACTGAGTTTGAGCTGGAGCGGGCGCTGCCTCCATCAAAGAGCAACACAAATCACCAACCTAGGAAGTTGCTCAATGGCTGTGGTTTAAATCTGTCTACCCCACCATCGGACCATAGTATTGGTGATGTAGTGGATCTGTCCCCCGTCTGCAACAAAAGGAAGAAAGACTTTTTCCCAAATGGAACTCGTGAGGAGTTAAATTTGTCAAATGGTTCTCATTCTGACAGAGGTTTGGATCTGAAAATTCACTCAGTTGAACCGTCATGGTTTAATGAGTTTACCGGGGTCATGAAGAATGTTTGTGGCCCTGCTACAGCAGCAAAAACATTATATGAAGACGATGAAGGATTTCTGATCATCGTCAGCTTGCCCTTTGTAGATCTCCAGAGGGTAAAAGTTACATGGAAGAACACTAACTCACATGGGATCGTGAAGATATCCTGTGTCAGTACAGCTTGCGTACCATTTATTTCAAGAAACAACAGGACCTTTAAGCTAACAGATCAAACCCCAGAGCACTGCCCTCCAGGGGATTTCATTAGAGAGATTTCCCTACCAGCCCTCATCCCAGAAGATGCTAAGCTGGAAGCATATTGTGATGAGACGGGAACGATGCTTGAGATCATTGTGCCCAAGCATCATGCAGGACCTGAAGAGCATGAGGTTCGCGTATGCTTCAACCCCTCTTCTTGGAGTGATTGAGCATTGGTCTGCCGAGAGGAGGGATTATAGTATGTGTGGGATTTGGTATTATTGTGGTTAGTGCTTTGATATTAACCTAGTTAATTCCATAGAAAACATATGGATTGAAATTTGCACTCTGTGGATAATATGTATGTCAGTGTACTTTTAGTTACCATTGATTCTCAATTCCCATGGCCTTTATGCATTCTTTTATGTGAGTAAGGAGATGGGAAAACATATTTCCCACCTTGTGTGGTAAAATTTCCGAGCTCTCCTTAACACTCTTCTATTCTCTTCCACCGTTACGTGAACTTTGATCTTTGACCTCTGTCAACGAGCCTTTTTTTTCCTACGGGAAACTACGTAGAGAACCAATTTAATGAAGTGACAAAGCAGCAGGCGTCTTTTTTCTGAGGTCGATGCCTTCGCATGCCAAAGATGGAGGCGAAATCGCATTTCGTCTTCTTTTTCCAGATTTCGGGGAAGGCAAGAGCACTTAGGGTGCGCATGGTAACACTTCTCTTTCGGGGAAGAGTTTTTTCTCAGAAACATTTCTTTTCTATTTCTATTCCCCATAACAATTTTTAAGTAAAATAAGGCGCTTGATAATTATACAAAATTTCTACTTTTGAAATAGAAATGCGTTTGGTACGATATAATTTTTTTTTAATGCTCAAGGCCAGCGACGGCGGGTGATGGGCAATCGGCGGCGGCTGGCGACCGGTGACGATAGCCGTCGACCGGCGGCGGCTGCCAGGGGCAAACGGCGACCAACAGATGCAAGAGATAAAAAGAAAAAAAGAAAAAAAAATAGTTTTTTTCTAAAATTGTTCCCGGGAACAAGAAGCAATTTTTTTTTGCTTCTTGTTTCTATTCCCTACAACAGCTTTCTATTCCCGAGAATAAAAAAACAAATTGGCGTTACCAAATAGATTTATGTTCTTTTTTTTTGTTTCAGGAAATAAAAGAACAGAAATTCGGAGAAATTGGAACGTTACCATGCGCACCCTTAGTGACGGGTGTGAGAAAACAAAGGGAAAATTGTTCCTCGCCTTAAGGAGACAAAGATGATATTTCATGCGTACTCGCTTATTCCTGCCGATCGTATGATAAAATTGGAAAATTAAATATAGGGATTATCCCTAAGAGGAAAATAGTATAATTTGCCTTAAATCATAGGGTACCTCAAAATTCTCCCAGGCATACCATATGAACAAGGCGTAACTCTTGCTCGTGTAGATTGTTGTCAATTTAAATTAAAATATGATATTATAAACATTTAAGAATATAGAGAACTTCACATTTATAACATTCTAATGTTACCATAACATCGATCATTTTCGGCGAATTATTCAGTAAAATAGTTAAAATGATGCTTTTAACCTGTCCTATTTTGTTTCCTATTTAGCGTATCTAAATAACACGGAATTTATGTACTTTTATTTTAATATATGTATCTGTATCCTACTACAAAACTGTGTGTTTCTATTCAAGTAGGGAATTCTAAAATATAGAAACGGAAAGGGACAAGGGTAATGAATAGGTGGCTAAATATGAGGATAGTGCAAATGAAGTATTCGAAGCGATTTGGAATGATCAATCCCTCGTAAATTGAAGATCTATGAGTCAATCTTAGAGTCAACCGTTAAAACGACATTGGTTTATCATATATTTGTATAAATATGTTGAAGTATCCTTGTACTTTTGGGAAATGTATTCCCTAACACATGTACGAACGTGTTAGGGGTGATCCAGGCAGCTTCACAGCCATTTGATCTGAATCGAACGGCTGTGAATTTTTTTTTAAAAAAGGTCAAATCTTTTAACTTGTTTTTTTTATTTTTATAAAATCCCAGTCGTCCGATCTTAATCATACATCTGAGTCACCGCGTCACCTGATGCGGTCTGTACACCGCTTCAAGTGATTCGGGTCCGTACTTTTGAATCCCGATTCGTGAATCCCGATGTAAGAGGTTGAGCACGGCAACGATCGGCCTCTATGACTTCCCTAGTACCTCATCTAACTGCTCTCTGTTTTATGAATGCTTAGCGCTTGCGAACATATGTCTTCTGCATGGATTGAGATGCTTAAAAAGTAGGGGTTAATCTACGTGGTAAAGATACCCTATGCCCTTCAACAAATCAAAATACCCTTTGTTTTTGTCAGGGAGTCTGCACAACACATCCAACCCTAGACCCCTCCATCTCTCTCTCTTCCCCTCCCTTAGTTCACCTCAGCCATGTCAACCCTCGTGTCGCTGCTCGGACCACGCCATTGAAGCCTCCCCACAGCCATCACCCTCGCCCGTCGTTGTTCTCTTCCCCCCCCCCCCCCCCCCCACTCAAATCGACCATAATGACCCTATTCCCTTGTGCCCCTCTGTCCATCATGACTGAGGATCATCAGCCTCGACTGATGCTAAGGTCGCGGGTCTTAACTCCGAGGTTGACGCTGAGCAGTGAGGGAGCGATCGAGCGACGAGGTTTCATGGCCACAGAGAGGGGTGGCAGCTCGTGCGGGGTTCGAGCAACGGCAGTTGGATGGTTCGTCAGTGCTCGTCATGAGTGGATAACGGGTGTTGTGCATGTGCAATGTATGAATGGTGGAGAGGACACGGTGAGAACAGTAAGAAAAGGAGGGAACAAAAAGACAAAAAATGAAAGGTGCTACAATAAAAAGGAAGAAAAAATTAAAGGGAGCTTGACTTGCGAGGGCCGATTTGGGTTGTGTCGATGTGATGGTCTCTCAGGGGTGACTCAAGTCATTGATCAGTGTAGAGGATCACAATCGCGTCGCCATTGGGTCCGAAAGATACAGAAAACTCAAAGCTTTATATGCAATTCTGCAAATACAGAGACTTCCTGCTTCGACATGATGCTAACGATTAGAAGCAACCTAGTAATCGACACCAACAGATCAGCCGAGTCCATCATTTAGAAACGTTCCACCCACAAATTCATCATTTGCTAGTGGTCGATTCGTCTTCTTCGTGCTTTACGTGTTGAGAAAAGAAGATGTCGATGACGTGCGATCCGATCTTAGGAATACCAGGAGGCGGACCTACGCCATACTTACACAAGTTCTTACGTCCGGGTCCTTAGTTCGGATCGGCCCTTCGATGCTTAAGTTAACGAGAGAAGAACATGTCTACGCATGGAACTTCGGAAGGGAGATAATGAGCCAAAGTCCAGAAACTTTACCCGTGTCCATTGGTCAGTGTCTTTGGATGAGTGTACCTCGACGAACCAATGGTCGCTGACATGTGGGGCTTCGCTGAGACAGGTGGCAGCTTAGCTGAACATGTGATGACTTTGCCGTGATAGGCGGTGGCTTTGTCGACAAGGGCGGCGATCAAACCGACTTTTAGGGCCAGTGGTAGTGGGGACATGGTTGCTCTCTCCAATATATTCATGCAAGGTGGGTGTTTTGTCGATGGATGACCTGTCAGAGTCGATTGATGTGCGAATAGGGCGAGCGGCTTTAGAAACGGAGATTTTGCAAGTTAAATGTATGGACTACTCAAGCGTAAAGGCACAAATTAAGGATAAATAACTATTCAATTCATTACTAACATTGGATAAAGAGTCGGATATAAATTCACTCAAATAGATAAATTCTCATATATTTGTCAAGTCGTCTATTTTTTTTTTTGTTATCCTCGATAACTACCCTCCATTTATAAAAAATTTAAGACATACAAAACAGATAAATTATAAAGACAATCGAATATTTGAGACATAGAAACGAGAAAGCAGATAGTCCTAGAAACAAGAGTTTTGATCTTGGAACTTGAATCACACGGAAGATTCTTAGTACTTACACTTTAAATGCATTGACCAGCCTAGATAAGAAAGTAACTATCTAGATAGATCAATAAATATCCAGGGAATTGGTCAGACATTGATGTGTCTTTCAAAAAGGCTGCTACTCTAGTGAATTGCTAACGTAACACTTGATCGGCAAAGGAAGAACCAACGACTACTCAACTAATAACTTGGTCAATAACCTCCCCATAGGTAACATCACTGTTGACCTAGGGGTGAGCATCAATCAATGATTGACCCTGCAATGGTCCAACCTCATCGGTCTTAGTTCGATTTTAAGGGAGATTGGGCTGGTCCTTGGTCTTGGGACCCCCGGGCCCTACACTATGTACATTGATCCTTAGTCCTGGACCTTTGGAGTTTGTTCAACATGGACCAACCATATATGTAATTTTTATTATATAAGAATATACATTAAATTTCATATGTTACATAATATAGTATTTTTTTTTTGTAATATAAACCCTAGCACTTTCGCCCTTGTTTTTTTTTTCTTATGCAAATCTATTAGGTAAATTAGAAAGTAAAACCCCACTTGACTCAACTTTGATCCGGTTAAAATTATAAACTCTCTTTGCTCACCTTGCTCGCATTTGGCCTCTACTCATGAGTGCTGCTCCACTAATGAAATTGCTCAACTTTCTTAGTCACCTCACTAACATAGCTTGCTCACCTCTTTGCCCTCAGCCCATGAACATAGTCGACTTGGTGAATTCTCATTTTGTGCTTGATTTGAGTCAAGCTCATATGGTTTCCTAATTTGTGTTGAATAGTCAATTTTTGCAAGTGTTAAATCATGTCCTGACTTTATTGTGTTCGTTATTTATTTACTTGTGAATTCATTTCTAAAACTAATGAACTAATTTTTTTCTTTTATTCTTTTTTTTTAGATATGGATTGTCTTACCAAGGATATTACCTTATAAATGAATGAATATAAGTGATGTACCTCATGAGTGCTACTCTGCTTATGAAATTGCTCAACTTTCTTAGCCACCTTACATATATCGCTTGCTCACCTCTCGGCCCACGCCCCATTAACATAGCTGAGCTGGTGATTATTCATTTTGTGTAGATTTGAGAGCTTCAAATTCATGTGATTTCCCAATTTGTACAATACTTGTAGGTGTTAAATCATGTCCTAATTTTACTACCTTTGTCATTCATTTACTTGTTAATTCATTTGTATAGCTAATAAACGATTTTTTTTTAAATATAGATATGGATTGTCTTACCAATGATATTAAATGAATGGATATAAGTAGTGAAATATTTTGTCAATTGCGGTAGTGATAATTTCAATTTAAAACTTTTGTTAAGCATTGATTATGTGTCTTGTTTGTTTCATTTTTAGGTGTTCAAAAGTTGAAGCAATTATTATGAAAATGATATGAAGTTGTATAATTTATGGCTTATATCATATATTTTGAATTTATTATAAATTAATTGTATTTCACGTATTCATTTCTTTTTAATGATTTGTTACTTTTACCAAATGGAGATTTCTATTACTATGTTATCTTAGATTTATGTTTGACAAGTACCGACATTCATAGTTTGATTGGTCAATGTCACATTATCTTAAAATTTGATGTTCGGAAACACTAACATTCGATCTTTTTACCTTTGGTGGCGGCTTCTCAAATTTCAATCAGCTTGAAATCCAATTGACGAAGAGTTTTAATCTCCTACACTATCTCCAGCTTGATTCAAAGTGTAGCCACTAGGCTGGATATACTTCCAATTGTGAACTTAAACTCTAAAGTTTGAACTTTCACAAAAAAATTCCACTCTCTTAGTATGAGACACAAGATAGCGGACTTTCAACTAAGGGCATTAGTGACTTTAGTTGTTTTACTAGGATGGTATAGTATCTCCCAATCATAGTTGTTTAGCATTTGCATCCATCTTATTTGCCCATATTCAACTTGAATGATCTAGTGCGATCACCTAGATGGGGTGAATAGGTGATTTTAAAAACTTTTACTGAAGTATACAATAGACATCATGTGAAGCATGATATACGGGTGATATACGAAGAACTATAAGCACAAACAGAGAGTTAAGAGAGAAAAGATCAAGACGCAAGAATTATAGTAGTTCGCTTAGCTCAAGCCTACGTCTACTCTCTCGGGCTAACAGCCTATTGGCTGGATTCCACTATGAATCAAAAGAGTTACAATTTATGTCCAAGACTTCACAGAGTCTTCTGCTCTCACAAAGCAAGTGTGTAATACACTCTTTTATTTACAATGTAAGTGCACAGTAAATGAGCAGCTCTAAACTTTGGAATTATACTATTGTTAGCTTTTGAAAGACTTGAAATATCTCTCTTATATACTCATTCATACCAAAACGACCGTTGGCACTTTCCAAATGAATTCTTCCAATCAAATTGTTGGACAGAATCAATCAGAGATATCTCGAGCAATCTTCAGATCGTATTAAGAGCCCGTCAATCCTGGTCGTCCATACAATCAGGATCTTGGTTTTCATAAGTGAATACTTGCCACATTTACCCGATCTTCAGAGAATCCAATATGCCAATAATAATTCAAACAGTCGTCATAATTCGGCTTCCCAAATTTTACCAAATCTGTCTTCCCAGACTTTACGGTGAACACTGTCTGACATCTCCAGATGATACTCTGTCTGGCAGATGTTACACTATCTGGTATTGCCAGACGATATAAGATCTGGCCACTTCCAGAAGATACAAGATCTGACATCTCCCAGATGATACAAGATCTGGCCACAACTAAGTATTTGACTTCAAGTCAAATCACGAAATTTTGTCATCTTGTCATAGAGTTTTGTCATCTTCAAAATCAACAATAGAGCTTCCTCTAACACAACTCATTTTGGAAGAATAAATATTTGAGACTTTGATGATCGGTGTAAATTTTGAATATTTCTCTTTAAAAGTAGTGCCTCCATATTTTCAAGACAAAAATGATTGTTGCAAGTTCAAAATTGTGGATTGGATTATTCAGCTCATATGGTTTCAATTACCTTGAAGTATAAGCAACAACCTTACCATGTTGCATTATTACGTAACCCAAAACTTTATGTGGGGCGTACTTATGGATGATGAAACCTCTTGATTTTGATCGTATTATTAGAACAAGGGCTATGGTCAAATCCTGGAAACTCGTTGACATGTGTTCATTCACTTGAACTTAACATCCTTCTTTGTTAGGTACGTCAAGAGAGCGACAATACTTATGAACCGCTCCGTGAATCTTTGATAATATCTAGCTAGACCCAAGAAACTTTGAACTTCTGCTACTATAGTAAGTCTTGGCCAACATATCACAGCTTATACTTTGGCCGGGTCAATCGATATTCCGGCCCTCAATACAATATGGCCTAAACTGCACGATTCAATCAAAACTCATACTTTTTGAACTTAGCATATAACTTATGTTCTTAGAATGTTTGGATAACTAAGCTCAAGTGTTGTTCATGGTTGTCAGAGTTCTTGGATATACTAGGATGTCATCAATGAATATGATAACAAAGTGATCCAAGAATGGCTTGAATAATCTGTTCATCAGGTCCATTTGGAAAGTAACGAGTTTGGAAAGTTGTTTTGGGGATATCATCCTTTTTGATTTGTAATTGATGATATTCCAATCGGAGGTCCACTTTGGAGAATATCGATGCATCCTGAAGTTGATCAAAGAAATCGTCTATTATTGGCAATAGATACTTATTCTTTATAGTAATCCAATTCAATTGTTGATAATCAATACAATAACCGTAACGATCCCTCCTTTTTTCAATACAAAAAGGCCAGTGCCCGGATGATATATATCTATATATCTGAAGCGGAAGTGATCGTTCTACGAAGATCCGTGAGTTGCGAATTGCTGATCTCAACCCCCAATCGAACCTGTGATTGGTAATCTTGGTATGAACGCGACCTGTTGACGAACCTGTGTCAACCAATCAACGCTATAACGCCACGAACAAGAGAATTCGCGATCTGCTCGATAAGTTAAATTCGATCGCCACAAGGAAACCTTGATAAGATCTATTCCTCAAAAGAAGTCAAAGAAGGAAAACCTTTCTGTGTAAAATTATGTCTATCCCTTGAGAAACCTATAAGCAACCTTATATAGGGTGCTAACCCTAATCCTAACCCTACTAGGATTAGAATTACAAAAATAACCCTAATTAATTTAAATTCGTCCAAAATGGAAAAAAGGCCTAAAAGTCTATCTAAACAACTTCAAATCGCTAAAACATATCATCAATCACTACTAAAGTAGTGAGTATTGATCAATGGCCCGTTTTCAAGCGTCTATCCAAATTTGAGTCAATTCGGAGTTCGTCAACTTGAAACCTCTTCAGAATTCGCTAGAGTAAAAGTAATCATGTTGCATCAAAGAATTTCAGCATCTTCAAATCTTGAATCCGAATTGTCTCCATGCCAAATATCTTGAATCATGATGCCGATAGCTTGTTTGAATTCCTTTGCTCTCGCTTGAGTGATCGGGCCTGGCGGATAGATCAACGGGTCCCTAGCACCTCCTCCTCGATAGGGTTCGATGTCCTCATCATTCCCTCCCCCGTGCAAAGGATTTGCCCTCAAATCAGCGTCTGCATCAAAAAGAGTCAAATCAGAAACATTGAAAGTAGCACTAATACCACATTCACCTGGAAGGTCGATCTTATAAGCATTATCGTTGACTCTCTCCAACACCATGAATGGTCCATCCCCTCGCGGTAGTAATTTAGACCGTCGCTGTTTGGGAAAACGCTCTGTGCGCATATGAACCCAAACCCAATCGCCGGGCTCAAACACTACTTTCTTACGCCCTTTATTAGCTTGCTTTTCATACTGCTTTGTCTTGTGCTCAATATTCATTCGCGTCTTCTCGTGCAAGGTCTTCACAAAGTCAGCTTTCGTAGCACCATCTAAATCCACACGCTCATCAATAGGCAAAGGGGTTAAATCTAACGGAGTTAAGGGATTAAAACCATAGACAACCTCAAACGGTGTGAATTTAGTAGCAGAATGCACGCTCCTATTATAAGCAAACTCAACATGTGGTAAACAATCTTCCCAAGACTTAATGTTCTTTTTAATGATAGCACGCAACAATGTCCCTAAAGTCCTGTTAACTACTTCAGTCTGACCATCAGTCTGTGGATGACAAGTAGTAGAAAATAAAAGTTGTGTACCTAACTTCTTCCACAATGTCTTCCAAAAGTAGCTAAGAAATTTAGAATCTCGATCAGAAACAATAGACCTAGGCATGCCGTGCAAACGTACAACCTCACGAAAGAACAATTCAGCAACATGCAACGCATCATCAGATTTATGACATGGTATAAAATGAGACATCTTTGAAAATCGATCAACAACCACAAAAATAGAATCATTTCCATGCTTAGACCTAGACAATCCTAAGACAAAATCCATAGAGATGTCAACCCACGGATGCATCGGAATAGGCAAAGGTGTATACAAACCATGTGGTTTAGTAGTAGACTTAGCCTGCTTACATGTAATACATCTCTCACAAATTCGTGTAACATCTCGTTTCATGTGTGGCCAATAAAAATGTTCATGTAGCACTTCATAAGTTTTATTGATTCCAAAATGCCCCATTAAACCTCCACTATGTGCCTCTCGCACTAACAACTCGCGCAAAGAGCATCTAGGCACACACAACTTATTTTCACGAAAAAGATATCCATCATGCCTATAAAACTTTTCAAACGCAGCATGCTCACAAGCTTTGAATACTCTCCCAAAATCATCATCGTTACTGTATAAACCTTTGATATGCTCAAAACCTAAACACTTTGCTCCTAGAGTAGTTAGAATTGCATACCGTCGAGAAAGTGCATCCGCTACCACATTTTCCTTACCCTTCTTGTACTTGATTACATATGGAAAAGTCTCAATGAACTCCACCCATTTGGCATGTCTTTTGTTCAATTTTTGCTGTCCCCTCAAGTACTTTAAGGTCTCGTGGTCGGTGTGGATCACAAACTCCTTTGGCCACAAGTAATGTTGCCAAGTCTCCAAAGCTCGCACCAAAGCATACATCTCCTTATTGTAAGTCGGATAATTCAATGTTGCTCCGCTTAACTTCTCGCTGAAATATGCTATGGGACGTCCTCCTTGCATTAACACAGCTCCAATACCTGTACCAGAAGCATCGCATTCTATCTCAAAAGTAGTACTGAAATTCGGTAAAGATAATAAAGGAGTAGTCAACTTATCCTTTAATAGATTGAATGCTTTCTCTTGTTCTTCTCCCCATGTGAAACTCACGTGCTTCTTGATAACCTCGGTTAAAGGTGCGGCAATGGTGCTGAAATCTTTCACAAATCTACGATAGAAACTGGCTAAACCATGAAAACTGCGCACCTCTCCTACTGTCTTAGGCGTCGGCCATTCACGGATTGCTTTTACCTTTTCTTCATCAACCTGTATTCCATCAGCACCAACAACAAAGCCTAGAAATACTAATTTGTCAGTTACAAAACAACACTTCTTTTGGTAAGCATATAGTTGTTCAGCCCTTAAAACCTGCAAAACAGCTCGCACATGCTTAATATGGTCATCAATGCTTCGACTATATATCAAGATATCATCAAAATAGACAACAACAAATCGACCAATAAAAGCACGCAAAACATGATTCATAAGTCGCGTGAATGTACTAGGTGCATTAGTTAAACCAAATGGCATGACTAACCATTCATACAACCCATACTTGGTCTTAAATGCAGTTTTCCATTCATCCCCCTCTTTCATCCTAATCTGATGATAACCACTTTTCAGATCAATTTTAGTAAATATGCAAGCTCCATGCAATTCATCCAACATGTCATCTAGCCTAGGAATAGGATGTCGATACTTTACCGTTATATTATTGATTGCTCGACAATCAATACACATTCGCCAAGACCCATCCTTCTTTGGCTCCAACAAAACAGGAACAGCGCATGGGCTAAGAGATTCCCTCACATATCCTTTTTGTAGCAATTCGCTAACTTGCCGTTGGAGTTCCTTTGTCTCTTCAGGATTACTTCGATATGCTGGTCGGTTAGGCAATGGTGCACTAGGAATCAAATCGATTTGATGCTCTATGCCTCGAATCGGTGGTAAACCTCCAGGAATCTCATCAGGAAAGACATCTTCAAATTCCTGTAACAAAGACATGACAGAACTTGGCAAATTCGGGTCAAGTGCATTAGTAGTAAGTAGTGCCTCCTTGTACAAAAGTACAAGTATCGGTCGGTCCAGAACCAAAGCTCTCCTCACTTCGCTCGATTTTGCATAGAAATTATTTTCTCTCTTTTCTTTTTTCTCTCCTTTTCCCTCGGTTTTTACCACTCCACTCTCTTTTTTTCTCTCCTTTTGCTTGCGTTTCAAAATTTCCACGCAACCCCTCAATTTTATCACTTTTTTTTTCTCTCTCAACCTCACGTTGTAGTTTCAATTGATCTTCATACACCTCAGTAGGTGTCATTGGTACCAACGTGTAAGTCTTCTGATTCATTACCAATGAATATCGGTTAGTGTACCCATCATGATGTACCTTTCGATCATATTGCCATGGCCTACCAAGTAAAAGATGCCCCGCTTGCATAGGTACAACATCACACACCACCTCATCCTTGTATCGCCCTATTTCAAATGGAATGCGGACTTTGATACTTTTACTTCCCCACTATCATTTAACCACTGCAGTCGGTATGGACTTGGATGTTTTGTAGTCTTCAATCCCAGTTTTTCCACCATGGTACAACTTGCTACGTTTGTACAACTACCTCCATCAATAATCAAACTACAAACCTTACCATTCACCAAGCATCTTGTATGGAACAAGTTATCGCGTTACTGGTGATGCTCTTCTTCCTTGACTTGAACACTAAGAGAACGCCTAACAACCATCAATTCACCTGCAACTGGCATCTCAACATCACTGCAATCTTCCAACGATGGCATGTCATCATCGTCTTCCTCCCTATCACTTTCAGATTGAACATCTCCAGGCCCAGTCATTATCATCACCCTCCTATTAGGGCATTGATTTGCCATATGACCCCTGCCTAAACACTTAAAACATTTAATTTCACGTGTTCTAGTATTAGAGTTTTCAGTTTTACCTGAAACAGGATTTGAACCAACTCTGCCATCTTTCTCCTTCTCCTTTGAAGATTCTGTCTTTGTGTTGTTTCCCTTCCAATTCGGCTTCTCATCTCTCTTCCAATTAGACTTCCAATTAGAGTTTGAACCTCCACCACTCTTGTGATTTCGATCCAACTTCAATTGCCGCTCAACTTTGATGGTTTTGTCCACTAACTCCTCCAATTCAACGTAGTGTTGCAGCTCTACCACCCTTGCTATATCCCGACTCAAACCACATAAAAATCGTGACATTGTGGCCTCACGATCTTCCACCACATTAGCACGGATCATAGCAATCTCCATCTCTTTATGATATTCTTCTACACTCTTGTTGCCTTGTGTGAGATTTTGCAGCTTATGGAACAAGTCTCTGTGGTAATGACTAGGTATGAAGCGCCTCCTCATTACCACCTTCATCTCATCCCATGTTTCTATTGATCTTTCACCGTTGCGTCTCCTGCTAGTCACAAGTTGATCCCACCAAATTATAGCATAATCAGTGAATTCAACAGCTGCAATTTTTACCTTTTTAAGCTCCGAATAACGCTGGCAATCAAATATCATCTCCATTCGCTTCTCCCATTCTAGATACGCATCAGGATCATTCTTTCCTTGAAAAGATGGAATTTTCATCTTGATATTACCAAGCTCATTATCTTCTCGATGTCTAAATCCGCGGCGTCCGTTTCTCCTCTCAAACCTGCCATCTCGATCATCTTCTGTATCGGACACGTATGCATCATCGAATTGACGTTGCCATCTAGGTTGTGCCCTAGGCTCCTCTCGCTGATTTTGTCGTCCCCCTCGGGGTGGCTCATCAATTCTCGTCTCACATCTTGCAACCCGGTTGCTAAGTGCTTCAATTTGTAAACTCAATTGTTGTATGCCTGCTAGAATCGCATCATCCCTTGGACGAGTGCCATCCTCCCTTTGATTCACACTTTCCTGACCTGACATCTTTTTGTTTTTTTTAATCTGCAAGAAAACGTTAGAGAAAAAAAAAAGTTCTCACCAAACACTCCCTCACGTGTTTCACTCAAGGTGTTTGTCGCTCCTCTTGTGTTTAACTCAATTTCGGCTTTTTCTTCCCTCAAATAAACTCACCCACTCTTGCCTTTTACCTCTCGTTTTCTTCTTACAAGCTCTTTATCGGACTTCAATCTAGTATCACAAGCTCCTCGCAACAATCTCTTAACCTCCAAACAGGATCAAATTCAGCACTATATTGTTCAAATCAGAAAATTTTGCTAGATTTGAATTCAGACTTAATGTTTGCTGTTATTTCTTGTCTATTCGGTCCAACTATCAACAATAATAGTAATAACGAGTCGTCCTCTTGATTTTTTTTTTGGCTTTTTTTTTGGCCTCTTTTTTTTTTGCCAAATCTTTTTTTTTGGCTTTTTTTTTTGCCGAATTTTTTTTGGCCTCTTTTTTTTTTACGAACTCAATTACATAAAAAAAAAGAACTAGGACTGAGAAACCCTAAATCAAAGTTTAAATCGCAGCAAGAACAAATTTAGAACCTTGACTCAACTGGTAACAAAACACTAAATCCTAAAAACCTAGTTTTATGAATGAAAAGCAATAAAAGTATGATAACTAGACCTTGTAGAACTAGCTCTGATACCAGATGATATATATCTATATATCTGAAGCGGAAGTGATCGTTCTACGAAGATCCGTGAGTTGCGAATTGCTGATCTCAACCCCCAATCGAACCTGTGATTGGTAATCTTGGTATGAACGCGACCTGTTGACGAACCTGTGTCAACCAATCAACGCTATAACGCCACGAACAAGAGAATTCGCGATCTTGCTCGATAAGTTAAATTCGATCGCCACAAGGAAACCTTGATAAGATCTATTCCTCAAAAGAAGTCAAAGAAGGAAAACCTTTCTGTGTAAAATTATGTCTATCCCTTGAGAAACCTATAAGCAACCTTATATAGGGTGCTAACCCTAATCCTAACCCTACTAGGATTAGAATTACAAAAATAACCCTAATTAATTTAAATTCGTCCAAAATGGAAAAAAGGCCTAAAAGTCTATCTAAACAACTTCAAATCGCTAAAACATATCATCAATCACTACTAAAGTAGTGAGTATTGATCAATGGCCCGTTTTCAAGCGTCTATCCAAATTTGAGTCAATTCGGAGTTCGTCAACTTGAAACCTCTTCAGAATTCGCTAGAGTAAAAGTAATCATGTTGCATCAAAGAATTTCAGCATCTTCAAATCTTGAATCCGAATTGTCTCCATGCCAAATATCTTGAATCATGATGCCGATAGCTTGTTTGAATTCCTTTGCTCTCGCTCAAGTGATCGGGCCTGGCGGATAGATCAACGGGTCCCTAGCACCTCCTCCTCGATAGGGTTCGATGTCCTCATCATTGATAAGACTTTTATTGAGCAACTCTTAGAGTTGAACTTTAACTCATTGAGTTATGCCAATGACATGATATAATGCGCTTTAGAGAATGCTTGTATCCCTAGGACTATTTCAATAGTAAATTTGATTTTTCATTTCGGAGGTAACCTAGGTAAATCATTGGGAAACACATTTGGAAAATCTTTGACTATCGGTTTGTCTTCTAGTATTGACCCCTCTTGAACTTTATCTTCTGGCATGGCCAAGTATCCTTAACACCCATCCTCAAGGAGTTGATAGGCCTTAAGTGTTGATACAAATGGTGAAGAGAGACTTTCACCATTTCCTAGAAAAGAGTAGTTAGGTTGATCGAGATGACTAAATTAGACTACCTTTCAACAACAATCCAACTTACCATGTTGTTTGCCAAGCTAGCCCATTCCAATAACTACATCGAAGTTGGCCATAGTTAACACGATTAGTTCAATTCACTGCTTATGACCATCGATGGTAATCTTACAACCCAAACAGACACATGTGAATAACATGCTCTCCATTAGTAGTGTAATAATATTGAGGTGTACCTCAAGTGGTCGAGGCCTTAACCCAAGTAATCATTTAAATTGCTTGGAGATGAAAAAAAATGAGTGGCACTAGTATCAAATGAAGTATAAGCACTAATGTCACACACCGAAATCATACTTGAGATTATAGAGTTGGATTTTTCGGCCTTTTTCTTGAGTTAGTTCATTAACATTTTCCTAAGTTAGAGGTCGTTGGAAGCCTCCTTAGGGTTGTCTCCCCTCGTACCATAGTAGCTAGCCTCTCTAGGTCATCATGGGATAATCTCTAATTGACTGCTCTTGTTGACCACATCTAAAGCACACTATGGACTATCACCCCCAACAATAAAGATTTACATGGTTAATTCTGCATGTTTGACCAATCCATATGGGGCAATAAATTTCTTGGCCTTCCCATTTACAACTCCCTTGTTCTTCTTACTAGAGGGAAAAAAGAGCTATTTTTCTCCATAAGCCAGCCTTTTAATACGATTGAAGGTATTCCCCTAATCTTCCGCCCATTCTACCAAGTTTTTCTCAATCAACTGGGCTCATTCATATAACTCGTTATAATCTTTGAGGTTCAATGGCCCTAGTTGACTCATGATGTCCGATCTTCAATCGTCGCAAAATTTATTTGCTTGATCCACTAGTTCTTCAATTAGCTTGGGGGCGAATTGAGATGACTCTGCAAACTTAACCTCATACTGGTCCACGATCACTCTGTTCTATTTCGATTATATAAATTTCGTAGTTTTTTTTTTCACGGGCACACCTTGAAAAACAATCCCCAAAAGGCATCAACTAAACTTGTCCAGATTATCATGGCATCCTTATGGAATACAATCCCTTTGGTCGCATTCCATCAATGGCTAGCATTTCCCTGAAGTTAGTATTCCGCGAGGGTCACTTGGTCGGCATCACAACATCCTAAGAACGAGAAGATTTTTTCCATATCGTCCATCCAAACCTTGGCCTCCTCGGGATCACCCATCTCGACAAATTTAAGAGGTCTTAACTTTAAGAATTGTTTGATCAATTCTTGGAGATTGCGTAATCTATTATTATTATTATTATTATTATTATTATTATTGAAGGTAGATGCAATCTGATATTGCGTCTATTATTGCACCTAGCGCTCTATGAATAAGCCAATATTCAAAAACACTTGCAAAATTCCTTCCAATCGAGGATCTTGAGTTGACTTCCCTTTGGAACTCATCCTTTACTTCACAACATAAAATTAGTAATATGATATATGTAGCAAGCAAACAATTACAAGCGTTAGTGTTCTCTATCCGTGACACCTATGACTCTAGTACACATTACCACTCCAAGGTTAAACCTTGCTTTAATATCAAAGCCACAAGGCTGTAGCGAACCGAGGCACAATCCTTCATATGGACAAGGGATCGATGCCCGATCTTTGTAAGGATTTAACGCTCCAGGTGCATCACCTGTACTCTCACGACCTAACATCTTTATTTGTTCTCTTTGATTAATTTATAAGCGGAAGCACGACATCAAAATCTGACCTCAACAATATGGACAAACTCTTTTTTTATTTACAAGCACTAGTATTCATTACAATAGACTATATCAAAATGGACGCTCCCACTCCCTTATTTATAGGAGTCCTTCATCAGTCAAAGTCAAAGATTTTTTTTTTACTTAGAATATTCTAGCATCTTCCTTGCAACCAAAGAGTATATATTTTGTAAGACTTTTCTTCATTCTTCTAGCAAATACACATCTTAGAAAATTTTAGAAATTGGATCAACATTTCAGCAGTTCTCTAGTTCAAAGGGAGTTCATCTAGGCTGATCGTCCACCATCATTGAGGCATTAGGGAACATCCTGGACTTTGGTGAAGAGTAGGGTGTTGTCGAGATCATGCAAGTACCTCCTTCCCCACCGCTCATTGGGACCCAGATCCCTTGACCGCATGTTAGAGAGGTTGGGGGATCCAAGGTTTGGGAGAGGGTGTATCTCATTAAATAGAGGGAAGGTTTTAATCCAATGGTTTTTGTTTTGGGCTGCCTTGCGTGCAGGTGATCTTTTTGCCGGGATGATGATGGAAAGCAGCCCCATGACTACTTCGTCGAGCTCCCTTGGGCAGTGGGGTAAACTAGGTCAACATTCCGGACCCACTAGATGTGATCCGAGAGCTGCCTCTTCCTAGCCCATGCGAATTGCATCAGGCTTTGGACGATGCCACTACTACCATTGGCAACGTACATCCTAACAACTAGCCCATGACCGCTCTCTTCTAGGCGGCGCTTTACTGTTGTTTACCCGGGAAATAATCTTTGGCCTCACTCTTTCTCTTGCAGGCTTTGAGCCCTTCCTTCATGTGATTTCACTTCTATGGTTTCCAATTTGGCTTTAGTTAAGGCGGCGGTCAATGCCCACACTCGTCTAGACATCATGTTCTGGTCGCAAGATCTGGACAAGAGCGCCTAGGAAGACGCCCGCAGCAGCTGCAAACACCCCCCAAGGTAATGCCAGATGGCCGCTCTGAAGAAAGAGCGAGCATTGCCTATCAGTGCTTACGGAGAGAAGGCCACTCCCCAGGCAATGGCTTAAGGTTCGGAGGCATCTTCGTCGTAACTCCACGGAATTGACTGAACTTCCCCCTTTGGTACGATCTCACGGGCCAAAGCCCCTGACAGCTACCGCCAAAGGACCACACCTTCGTCCGAGGGAGGGGAGGGGAGGGGGCATTACGCTCTCGTTTCGTTAGTTAAAGGGCATACAACGGCTCCCAAGTGGCAAACGAACTGCATGTAAGGCCTTAACTTGTATTGCGTGTTTCTACGTTTGCGTCCGTGCTCAACATTCGCCTGCTTTGAACAGATAATCTCATCGAATTCCAACTTCTGAGAAGTAAGCTTTTTCATGACATTCATTCTCTATTTACTCATATAGGTCTCGACATTGAAAGGGGAAACAACACAGCAAACATAGCATATCCGTCTTAACATAAGGTTTCTTCTCAACCGAAAGAAACCAAAATTACCACCTAAACAATACGGAAAAAGAAATACTCAAAATACACGACCACCAGCAGCCTCAATCAGCGGCTCTACCATCTTAATCAACCTCCTCGATCTTGGGGCCGGCACCGCTGCCTCCCGCCGGAGGAGCATCTTCATCCATCCCACCGCCCGCGTCTGGACCAGCCCCTTGGTACATCTTCGCAATTATGGGGTTGCAGAGGCCTTCAAGCTCCTTCATCTTGTCCTCAAACTCGTCTGCCTCAGCGAGCTGGTTGCCGTCCAACCAGTGAATAGCTTCCTCAATGGCATCCTCAATTTTCTTCTTGTCCGCTGCAGGGAGCTTCTCGCTGATCTTTTCGTCCTTGATGGTGTTCCTCATGTTGTAGGCGTAGTTCTCCAGTGCATTCTTCGCGTCCACCTTCTTCTTGTGCTCCTCGTCCTCAGCCTTGTATTTCTCAGCTTCCTGCACCATCTTCTCAATCTCATCCTTTGACAGCCTCCCCTTGTCGTTTGTGATCGTGATCTTATTCTTCTGGCCTGTGGTCTTGTCCTCAGCAGAGACATTCAATATACCGTTAGCATCAATGTCAAAGCAGACGTTAATCTGAGGAACACCCCTAGGAGCTGGAGGAATGCCCGAGAGCTCAAACTTGCCCAACAAGTTATTGTCCCTGGTTCTCGCTCTCTCACCCTCGTAAACCTGGATGAGTACGCCGGGTTGGTTGTCTGAGTAGGTCGAAAAGACCTGCTCCTTCTTGGTGGGAACCGTGGTGTTTCTTGGGATCAAGACAGTCATGACACCTCCAGCTGTCTCCAACCCAAGAGAGAGCGGGGTAACATCCAAGAGCAATAGATCTTGCACCTTCTCATTGCCCTCACCACTCAAAATAGCTGCTTGGACTGCTGCACCATATGCTACAGCCTCGTCAGGGTTGATGCTCTTGCACAGCTCCTTCCCATTGAAGAAGTCCTGCAACAGCTGCTGCACCTTGGGGATCCTAGTAGAACCACCCACAAGAACAACATCATGCACATTGCTTTTGTCCATTTTAGCATCTCTCAAGCACTTCTCGACAGGCTCCATACACTTCCTGAAGAGGTCCATATTCAACTCCTCAAATCTGGCACGCGTAATGGTGGTATAAAAATCAACACCTTCATAAAGAGAGTCGATTTCGATAGTAGTTTGAGCAGTTGAGGAGAGAGTCCGCTTTGCTCTTTCACAAGCAGTCCTCAATCTCCTCAGAGCTCTGGGATTTCCACTGATGTCCTTCTTATGCTTCCTCTTAAACTCCTGTACAAAGTGGTTGACCATTCTGTTATCGAAGTCCTCACCACCAAGATGGGTGTCTCCAGCTGTAGCCTTCACTTCAAAGATACCCTCCTCTATGGTAAGCAGAGAAACATCAAAAGTACCACCTCCAAGGTCAAAAATCAACACATTCTTCTCTCCAGTGCTGGTCGCCTTCTTGTCAAGACCATAGGCAATGGCTGCCGCTGTCGGTTCATTGATAATACGCATGACATTGAGGCCAGCGATGACACCGGCATCCTTCGTGGCCTGCCTCTGAGAGTCATTGAAGTAGGCAGGGACCGTGACGACGGCATTCTTGATATTCGTCCCAAGGTATGCCTCAGCAATCTCACGCATCTTCGTGAGGACCATGGATGAGATTTCCTCTGCAGCAAACTGCTTCTCTTCGCCCTTGTAGGTGACAACAATCATCGGCTTGTCGCCAGGACCAGCGATGACCTTGAACGGCCAGTGCCTCATATCAGCCTGGACTGAAGGGTCGCTGAATCTCCTCCCGATCAACCGCTTCGCATCTGCCGATACATCAGAATCACCACATCAGCTTCCGTCGTCAGATTAATACCATGATGATCTAGCACTTCAAACAAATGATTAAAACAAACGGTAAAATCTCATGAGACCAGACGGTCGGAAAAAAGCCAACAGGTAGAGGTCCCTCCCCGACTTGAAAAATAAATTCACGATCATAACCCTAATAATACTCACACCACCAAGCTAATATCCAGACATCATCTACTAAATTGTCATCGGTGCCATAAGCAGAGCTTCAACATACAGAGCATGCATCAAACACGTTCGCTGGACACTATTCGCAATACTTAACATGAGCAAACAATCTTGCTCTTTAAATAACGGGGGGTCAATCATTTGACTACCATCCTCTAGCATGCAGTAAACATCGACTACCACGCCACTTCACAAAAGATCACCACCTTCATCCACAAGGCCGAAGAAAAAGCAAATTCATCCGAAGGAAACCAGATGACACTACGGACATCGATGAACCACGTCCACCAGAACAATCGACAAAGACATCGATGAACAGCCGATCGGGAGAAGGAAAAAAAAAAAAAGCAAGCCAAAAACAGAGCAAGGAACGAGGTCACTTACCGAAGACGGTGTTGATGGGGTTCATGGCGACCTGGTTCTTGGCGGCGTCGCCGATCAACCTCTCGGTGTCGGTGAAGGCGACATAGGACGGGGTGGTCCGGTTGCCCTGGTCGTTGGCGATGATCTCGACCCGGTCGTGCTGCCAGACGCCGACGCACGAGTACGTCGTCCCCAAGTCGATGCCGATCGCCGGCCCCTCTCCCTTTCCGGCCATCGATTCCTTCTCTCTAGAGAACTCAAACAAAAACGACGGCGATTGGCGATGATAACCAGTGAAGAAGACTCTGTTTTACAGTGACGAACGTGATGATCGGGAACAGAGAGGGTGGAGAGGTTTTATAAGACTTGCGAGGGAAAGCGTGTTTCGAGGGCATTCGAGAATGTTCGGATGGCACGGCGGTAGCCGTTGGATCTGGCACACTCGGATGGTGCAGGTTGGGCCGCGTGAGGACGGTAGGAGACAGGGATACGGTGGGGGCGTGCCAGATGGACGCTCGTCTTTCCTTTTGATCTATTGGGTAATTTCTCGTTGATTCGAGATTTCTCCTCGTTGACTTTTTGACTCTCATTTTTCCTACGACCTTATGCATTGTTTCCCCGACAGCATCATTAAGTGTTGATTATTAGATAGAGCCCCGGAACACACATATATATAAATATGTATATAACTCTTCAAATAAAATTCTTATTATTCCAGATCCAACTGATGAAATTAGCACCTACTTTGGATTCATTGAGACTCAAACGTAGAAAGATTACACGCGATACTCGTGTTGAAAAATCTCATTAATAAAAGTTTGGTTGAGGTCTTAGATCTTCATTATTTACGGTAAAATGCTTTTGCCAATAGGTCACCAAGTCCTCTTATACAGTTTTACCTATCTACTAAGCATTTTAAGCCCACACAATGTACGGATATCCATCTAGTAAGTCAAATATAAACTAATTTGGCAATTATTCAATCCCTTTTTTATTGGAATTTTACTTTGAATGTGTTGTCAAAGTTGCATAAAAAAAGAGAAAAAGAGAGAATTATGAAGAAGAGAATATGGTAAAGAAAAGAGAGTTATGAAGGCTCTATTTATTGCGCAAAAAATGTAACGTTCGTGTAAAATATTTTTCAGTAAGCCATTTTAAAAAAAAATAAAAATACTTTCCAGTTTGGTTGAACACTTAAATGAACTAGAAAATATTTTCCGCCATTAGTGTAGACTTTCCCTAGGAAAGTTACCCAAAAATTCAAATTTTTTATTTTTCTTTTATTTTTCCTTCTTCCTTAACCAATCACCAGCCACTGAGTAGCGAGCCATAGGTGAGGGATGAGCTCGCCAGAGGTCAGCAAGGTCTTGGCCTCGCCAGATCATCAAGCTCAAGCTTGTTAGAGGCCGGCAAGACTTGTCCCTTGCTTGTGATTGATTGTCGTGACTGGCGATCAAGTTAGGAAGAAGAAAAAAGAAAAGAAAAGAAAATATAAAAATGAAAATGAAAATAATTAAACTTTTAATCTAAAAAATCATTTCTATAAGAACATACACTTCATCAATTAAGGATTTGAACCTGGCCAAAGCTACCTTTGTGGATTTGAAACCAAGTGTTGGATCCAAAACTCAAGCACTAGGGACCTGAGCATTGCCTTTATGGACCAGAGCTTAAGTGTGGGGTCATTAGGCATGGGTAGCAAGGGTTCAACTCCGACCACAATAGACTTGAGCTTAAGCGCCAGAGATCTAGTCTTGAACCCTGAGAACCAATGTTGGGCACCCAAGCATAGAGTTTCAAGCTCAAATGTCAATATTAGTCATATTTTGGAGAATATTTTCCGGTTTTCAATGATGAAATCGTTTTTTATATACAATATAGGTTTTCAGTTGACTCATTTTCTAAGAGAACCAAACATCGAAAAATAAGGAAATTTTTTTCTATGAAATAAATGGAGGCAAAGAAGAGGATGGTGTTTTTTAACAATATATATTTGGTACTCTTTATAGATAATCAAATGAGACATCTCTCATATATAGGTATCTTATCGAATTGTCACTACTTTTCATTATTAATGTTGCGACCTTCCCGAAATTGCACTACCTAGGATTTGGCAAATGGGTTATTAAGTTCAACGTAGGTTATGTTATGGTAGGTTAATTAGAGACCCATGTAAAGTACAGTATTGAGAGTTGTACTTTACTCAACGAACCAAAGATTATGTGATACCAGAACATAGTAGAAAATTGGCTAAACATGAATTAGAATTTATAGAGGAACAACTCGTTCTCTCAAATTTGATTATCAAAATCAAAGTGTCAAAAGCCTGAATAATAATAATAATAATAATAATAATAATTAACTTTTGAAACCTTAAAACACCTTTTATATGTTGTTAAAATAAGAAACCTAGTCAAAATATGAAATCTAATAATAGTAGAAAACCTAATGACAATAGGAAATCTAATTAGAATAGGAATCCTAGTTATGATAGGAAACTAAATTAAAATAGGAAACTAAATTTTAACTTAAAGAAATTACGCCAATCTTGATTGCATCATCCTCACCTGCTAGAAAAAAGATTTGTCCTCGAATCTGCTTTGTTGTTATTGATATCAATCTCCTTAGGTGGCAATCCAGGTGGCATCTCCTTCGGTACAGTAACAGCAAACTCCTCAAGCAAGGATTGAACTTGGATAGGAATTCTAGAATTGTCGTTGGACTTTCGCTCCATCAAGACTTCCATAGCAAACTCTTCTAATTTAATCATGTAGACTTCAACAAATTGCTCATCCTCATGCTTCTTTATCCGAACTATTGGACTAACAATAGATATCAACATGTCAAGCTTGATGATTTCTTCTTCCTCAACATGAGCATTGTCTCGAATTTCCAATCGACTAGACTTGGAAATTTCTACATTAGAATCATTGTTCCCATCATCACAGTGAGGAACTAATTGATCTGGGGCCATGATATGAGTAACTAGTTGATCTAAATCATCAAAGGTACATATGATTGCCTTCAAGATCTTATTATTTTCCACCATCTGTTTTGGAGAGTTCTACTCTTCGATCTCAGCTACCTTTAATATTGGTTCGTCGTCCGCCACTGTAACATTTAAAGTTCTTCTAATAACTAAGGACTTACCAAAATCAGTAAAAATATTCTCTTCTTGTTCTCGATTCGCATAATCTTCTACGACGTCGAATTCATCATAAATTGGGCCTTCATCATAGACTGTGCTATGAAACTCAACAATCTCGATCTTCTTTTCGAGATTCTGCGAAGAGAGTTGATTTCCAATACGTACTTCTCAATTCTTTCTTTGGTCCAAAACCCTAAAAGGGTTGGCATCCTCCTTCATCATCATCGAATGGATCAGCGGATTTCGCTTCTTCTTCGGGTTGAACGTCCAACTTTGCCTCCGCAAGTTATTGCTCCAAATCCTGGATTCTCCTTCTCTGTTTTTCAATTTCTACGTCTCACAAGTCTCTTAGACGCAGCTGTTCATTTGCTTCAGGAATAACTCCATGTCCCCGGCCTCTACGAGCTTGCCGTCCACGACCAATGCGATTCCGTTTAGCCATTGATTCAAGCAACATGTGCTCTAATACCAATTGATGCCAGAACGTAGTAAAAAATTGGCTAAATAGGAATTAGAATTGATAGAGGAACAACTTGTTCTCTCAAATTTGATTATCAAAATCAAAGTGTCAAAAGTATGAATAATAATAATAATAATAATAATAATAATAATAATAATAATAATAATAATAACCTCTTCAAACCCTAAAACACCTTTTATATGGTAGTAAAATAAGAAACCTAGTCAAAATATGAAATCTAATAATAGTAGGAAACCTAATGACAATAAGAAACCTAATTAGAATAGAAATCCTGGTTACAATAGGGAACTAAATTTTAACTTAAAGAAATTACGCCAATCTTGATTGCATCATTATGGATCCGGAAACTTGACTACGCTAGATTATAAAACACTTTCGGTACCTATTTCATTCAAAAAAAATATTTTGCAAGTAATTTTAATTGATTTTAATTGATATCCTAACATGTGTGGTGATCACGCGGGTGCACAACCATATTTAATACTCAATAATCAAAGCCCCAAATAAAGTTGCAAGTAAATGGAAGAATTACTTATCTCAAAGCAACTGCAATGCTAGTTATAAATATCACATTAATAACTTAAATATAATTTTATAATTGTCGACACCTAATTTTTTCGTTCAGGTATTTTGGGTTAATTTTAGGAGAATCACTACCAATCAAATTCAAAATATCTTCTATCTTTTGACCAAAAAATAATAAATCATAAATCATAAAAAATCAAAAATAAAAAAGAGATCGGACCTAACTAATCTGGCCCACACTCACACTCACGTGGGCCATGCCCACTTGGCCCTTTGCCTGGGATCGACGCCCTATTCTCTTCTTAGCCCATTCCCTTAGCTTTTCTCTTCTATGCCCATCTTCCCTCGCCCACATGGACTCTGCTTCGCTTGGGCCTATCACCCAACTTCTCTTTCTTTCTCGGCCCATCCAACTCCTTCTCATCCGTGGACAACTCTCCCCTTTCTTTCCTCCTGCCTAGTCGGCTCCACTTGAGGCCCAAGACCTAATCCATGGGATTTATGGAGCAGTAGGCACAGAGGGCCGACTAACACATGGAATAAGCGAAGGTAGAGAGCAAAGGAGACGAGGATAAGGTGCAAAAAAGCAGGGGCAGAGGGACAACAGAGCAGCGAGAGCAATGTAAAGGGAAGGAAGCGTTTGTTTGCCCTTCCCCCCAGCCACAACAACTTGCGTGAAGTCACTCCGCTGAGTCCCTTCCATTTTCCCGATAAGCCACTGCTCAAGTTCAATTTTCTCCCCCCCCCCACGCAACGAAGATCAGGTTATGGTGCGTTGCGCAAGCAAATAAAGACTTGGCTTAAGCCTCTTGAGTGCGTCTATCAGCCGCCGACCACCTGAACCGAAGAAGGGAGCTCTGTTCCTTAGCATTTTTTTTGTTTGTGCTCAGTGCTCTATTTTTCTAGACTCTGCAGACCAAGATGGCCTGCCACCGGCTCAAGTGAGCTCCGAACTCTTACTTTAGTTTGCTTTGTGTCGTATCTCATCCTTACTTGCTTATTGTGCTTCCTAGATGATTATTTAGTTTCGTTTCACACCAGAAATCAACAGTTTTCCTTCGCATGCTACATGTTCGATGAAATACATAAGAGAAGTCGTGCACGGCTTGAGGCTTTGTTCGAAGTTTTGGGCTGCCACTAGTGTCTTTGGTTAGGGCTGGAGGTTACGAGGGAATTGCCTTGAGGCTTGAGCTCACCGCGAGGCTTACGGCACCTCCCTTCTCGGCCTTGGCTACCAGCCATCTTGCAAGCAAGGGTGCAAAGGGTTCCCAGAGGAAGAGCTGATCTTTGCCTCTATCAGGCCCGACCTTCCCAATCAGACATTCATCCATGGGCCTTTCATAGGCTCGCCCAGATAGCTGAGGCTGGTCTTAAGACCCATGAGCGATGGGCCACGCTAGGCAGAAAATAGCAGTAAAATTGAGCCCGACGACGATCTTCCTAGATTAGGTCGGAGACACAGGCTTTGGAGCCTGGGTCTTCGCATTTGGGTTAGCATAAATCCAGATCTTTTTTTGATAATATAATGACTTTTACTACTAATAGAATAATAATAAGTATAAAATGATATAGTTAATTTTTAGGGAAAAAAAAGCCAAGGACCCAAGTTGGTCCATTTTGCTTGATGGCAGTGTGTTCTGTTATTCTGCTTGTTGATCGTGTGTTCTGTTTGTGCTATTGTTGTTTTGTCTTTACATGTTACTATGTTGACCCTTCATTATGTTCTGTTATTGTGCTTGCTGATGTTTAGATATTTTGTTCTACCCTTTTGCTATTCTCCTTGTTGATGTTCTACTTGTTGTTGTTCTGTTGTTTTACTTGCTAGCCATGTGTTCTTCTTGTGCCATTACTATTGTTCTGTCTTTACATGTTATTATGTTGACCCTCCATAATGTTTAGTTAACTCATTACATAAAATTATCTTTTTATATGGAGTCGAGATGAGTGATCGAAGCGACCAAATAGACAACGAATACTCATTTGATGGTGATGGTGATGGTGCTAGGTTAGAAAGTGATGAAATTGATTCAGATCGCGAATACTCATTTGATATAGTCTTGACTGATGATGATGATAGATGATGAAGACCTTACAAAGGGAAGAAAAAATATTAAGAAATTAAACAGGAGGGTCACAAAGAATTATAATATAGGGGAACCACTTATGGAAGTTGTAGATTATTGTTGAAGATAGTTACCAGATAGACTGTTATGAAACGGATGAAGATGATAGTTTGAGTTCTAATGTCGAGCGAGAATATGGTGATGTGAAATATGATCCTAATAGTGTGATGCTTTTTTTGTACGTCTATGAAGTTTGATTATGGTAGACAATTTAAAAATACTCTAACAAAGAACTCAGTGGCCGAGGGTAGAGATATAAAATTTGTCAAGAATGAAAAGATATTTTTTTTAAAATAAAATGCGCCGATGAAAATTGCACTTGGAAGATTTACGCATGTTTAAATGTTAAGACTGAATCATTTCATGTGAAACCTATCATGAAAATCATGCATGCAGCATTAGTTTTAATAATAAAA
This sequence comes from Melaleuca alternifolia, assembly GCA_019926035.1. Lineage (NCBI taxonomy): Eukaryota > Viridiplantae > Streptophyta > Magnoliopsida > Myrtales > Myrtaceae > Melaleuca > Melaleuca alternifolia. Next base: position 1,912,715 of record JAGKPW010000053.1, read on the forward strand.
GGGTCACCAATTTTTTATTGGCAAAGCACTACCTTGGTACAATTAGGGCAATGTCAACTGAAAAACTAGTGCTTTTAAGGAGCTTATTAATGATCAATTAGGCTTAAATGCAAGTATGGATCAGTGTACAAAAGCTAAGCTGCTTGCCTTTAAAGGGATGCGTCACAAAAAGATTGCTCGACAAGTTGCCGCATGAGTTGCAATGCCCTATATGAGGCAAGATGATGCGAGCGCATCCGACTTTATCATTCTTGATGAGGAAATATGTGAATCATATATATGTTCACCAATGGACCAATCTTTGCTTATTCAAGCACATGACACTGAGTTTGCTTATAACTTGCTTCGATGGGTCAACAAATGAGTTTGTTGGTTGATGTTCGACATTATCTTATGGGAAGCTATTTTGAGCATTGTCCTATGGCGTTTGGTGACATTATGAGGTGGTTATGTGGTGGTCCAAGGTGGAGCTCGAAAATTAGAAGAAAACTCATCAAAGCTAAAGAGTCAAGAAGTCATTTATTCATTTTCTTAGTTCCTAAGTGTCTTTAGTACATTTCTAGTTCTCAGAGTCTATTAAGACCAAACTCCAATGTTTTAATGTTGGGTAGTTGTTGAGTAACACCATGCTCTTAAATTTTTATATATTTCATAAATAAATGAATCATCTTCATTGTAACGCAGACTTAGTAAAATGAAAAGAATTTCTCTTTGTGAGTTGAATCAAAACACGGTTTTTTTTATCCATGGAGAGTGGATTACTCCTTGGTTGTGAACCAAAAGCCCTTTAGCCTAAGATTGATGGAATTTCCTTTGGACCTTTGGTGGTAAGCTTCATTCCGATCCCGATCGAGACCCTTCGCTGGTGGTGCGTCTTTTACGCCTCGGTTCTAATTCCTTACCCTTATTTTCAACCATTTCACTTCTTTCTTACCCACAAACACACATCCATACCCTTATTTCAAAATTCCCAAATACTCCAACCTTTTGTCGAATTTAATTTTTGGAATCGCTCACCCACGTATACATAAATATTATGTGTGTGATTTTAAAGTAGATTATAAAATATATATTATTAAAAAGCTATGTATTATAAATTTATAGAAATTGATTTATATATTGATATATGTCGCGTATATATTTATATTTTGATTATGATTAGATATATTTTGTTCATATTAAAAATAGAAAGTTAAAATTAATTTATAAAAAGATATTATGATTTATATATATAAATCAATTTCTATAAATCTATAATACATAATTTTTTTATAATATATATTCTATAATCTACTTTAAAATCACACACAAAATATTTTATGATGTTTGAAATTATAATATGATTATATTAAGAAGATATTTAATTATTGATATTATTAGTGAAAATGTTTATTATTTAATTATCGATATTATTAGTGAAAATATTTATTATAATTTTTATTAAATTATAAAATGAAAATGAAAATATTGATAATTTTTAAAAATGTCAATAAATTTTTGTGTAAATTTGATTTGAAAATTAATTAAATTGAAAATATGATAAGTTGATATAATATATTAAAGAAACATATTGAATTTATAATAAATTTATGATAATTTATATTACAAATAAATAATAATAAATAATAATTATGTAATAGTATTTATAAATATAAAATGAGAAGTTATGATTTGAAATTGATGTGTGTGATGAATATGTGAAATAATGATTATTTTATAAGGGTTTATGTGATAAATTTGTTATATATTATTTAAAATTTTCTAGAGAGTATCAAGAAGCACGAGGAGCATATGCTCGCAATTGTTTGTTGATATTATGTGGATTACTTAGTTACAATAAGCATATATTTATTAAACAATTTCGTTGTTAATTTGCCATTTGCATTCATGACATCAAGTGTTAGGTCGACATTCTACCTTAAAGCTAATGATTTTCATTTATTGTGCTATTTGCTCATCCCTTTATTTTTAGAAAAATAGCATGGAGACACCACCATCCCCACCCTTTGCATTCCCCTACGTGTCGATTTCTTCAAGAATGATATCGTTAATGTACAGTCGAAGGTTACAATTACTTGGATTAAGATGATAGTTTGGGTCGATGTCAGTATGGAAAAGCTTGTCCCTCATGTTTTCATTGCCTAGCACTTCAATGTAGATGGGATGCTGATTGGGCGCTTGAAGAACTTTGACAAGCCTCCCGATTTTCATAGCGAGAGTTCACCGTAGGTGATGGAGCTAGACTTTAGTAGTAGATAAGTCAAACACTCCCCAATTTTGAATGTAAATAAAATGAGAGGCTTACTAGTGATGAGATGTAAAAATATATAGTATATATAGAACACGTTACAAGCGTCTTGGGTGTTCTTTATGATGTGTTTATTGTTTTTTGTTACACTTCCGCATGTCAAGTAATAATAAATAATTAACAAATAGGGCGTGTTCAAGGTTGGCGTACTTGGGACATCACATTAAAAGTCCATTAGCCTAGTGTATCAAAAAAGGAAAGTTGGACATTCAAGTTAAACTAAGAGTGGGTCAGTCACCCATACATAGGGGAAGGAAGATTTGGATGGATCTTACATATAAAAGGATCCCATTTACGGGTCCCTATGTTAGTTATTACAACGATGTCCCTTATAATGAGGAAAAGTTCACATTGAAGAAAGGGTGTCGTAAGAACTAGTTGTGAGCAAAAATACAATATCACAACGTTTTAAATTGATTCTACGAGAAAAAATCAAATGAAGATAGAGGAAGAATTTGACAAGATAATTCCTAAAACCAAGAGCCGCAAATACATATCATATTGCCGGAGGAGGTATGGATAAACAGTTCTATTACCCCTAGATTTCCACAAAAAGGGGGGTAAATATTTGCAATTCACTTTTACAAACGGGAACTTAAAAGAAAACACAAGGAAACAGTTATTGGGATGAATATTCCGATGCTCCTGGAGCCTTCCTAGGCTAAGAATCCCATGGGAAGCAAAAAGAAGGGATGCAAGGAACCCAAGATCCCTTCAATAAAAAAAAAAAAGAAGGTAAAAGGTATAGCCTTTATATCTCTAACCTTCTCGACACCCGTATGGCTGGATGAGTCCCAACTTTTGGACACACTAGTTTGAATGACTGAAGATATTGTTTAATAGGCTTTCGTAGCTAACCTTATAAACCCCCAAAGGAGAAATGTTTTTCTATGCTGGAACTATCAGGATTTGGGCACATTCTTGATAGTTCAGAGAACTAAGCACCCTTGTAGCTTGGCATGGGTCCGCTGTGGTTTGCTTGATGGAAACTGAAAACAGAAAATTGGTGCTTCAGAGAATGAAGAGGAGGCTACATTTTCATAATTGTTGAGCGGTAAACCTAATAGGAAATTCGGTGGATTAGTCATCTTTTAGGATGATAAAGTTGGCTCAACTGCGATTTCCAATTGAAGAATTTTGTGAACCTTAAATGCAAAGATTTGATAAGTGGCAAGAGGATGGAAGTCACTTTTATTCGTGCTCCCTACAATTTCCAAAGAAGGCTTGACCTTTGGGAGGAGATTCGAACAATTAGCTCCTCAAATCTGCTGCACTGGGTTTGTTCGAGAAATTTTAATGAGGAATTATTTTGTTGGGAAAAGGGAAGCATATGACTGAGAATTTTTGCATGATAGCATTTCAAGATTTTGTAGATGATTTCCCTTTCACAAACATAAAAAGCAAAAGATACACATTCATCTAGTCAAATAAAAGAAATGGAGCAGAAACATTAAATAACGTCTTGACAGGGTCTCATGCGACATAAAATGGAGAGTCTTAGGACAATGCATGATTCGCCAATGGAGAGTCTTAGGACAATGCATGATTTGCCATAATTTATGTTCCAGAATTAATTTTTCTATTCCAGAACTCATTATGGAACAAAAATCCGTTTGGTAGAAAGATTTTTTTTTTAATTGTGGAATAGATTTCTGTTCCAGAAATAGGTTTGACTAAGAAATCAGAAATAAAAAACTTGTGATTCTGTTCCATAATGAGAAATTCAGAAATTGTTTCTCTTACTGAATTGCAAACCATACACACAATTGATGTAACTTTGTCACAATCTTCCCTCTCCCTATCTAGACTTTTGTTATGTATTTCCTATTGGGGTTATTTTATGTTGAATTTTTAAGTATCACTTCCAATGAGGAGATCAAAGCGTTTAAATTGAATTTGAAATTATGCAACAATAGAAAATATGATGAAATTTGTCAATTTTTCGTACTAAACAATAAACATTTGAAATTTATAGAAATGAACATATATCAAACTCTAAAAAAAATTAAAATTGAAACAAAAACATAAACAAATTTTTTTGTTATTAAACATATTTATGTTTCTGTAATAGAGATTATTTGTCCTTATCAAACGCATTTTATCCTTAAAAATTCGTTCTATAACAGAAATAGAAAAATCTATGTATATTCCAGAACTCAATTTCTGGCCAGAAATTGTATTATGCGCACACTGACGCCAAAGCCTTTGTCCTCCCAGCTATAGGATTCGACATACACCAAAATAAGGTGAAACAAAGAAAGGACGTCAATTTCGAAGCTTTTGACTCGAGAATGATGAATATAGAGAAATTATTAAGAAAGTTTGAGTTTCTCCCTCTAAGATCAGAGGATATTCAAACTACAGACTATGACTCTTGAGCTATAATTTGAGGAAAAAAACTTTGGGATTGGCCAAATGGAATTTTTTTTGGCTGAAATAAAAGCTCTAGTAATACATAAGCAGTTGTGACAGTCCTTTTGATAAAGAAAAAGTCAAGAGGTCGGGGGGGGGGGGGATATCGACACCTTGTGGAGGCAAGAGGACATGTATTGTGGGTTATGATCATGGATAAACCGGTTGAAATGGGGTGACAAGAATACTAAATTCTTCTAGCGACAGCGATTCGGTGATAGTAAAGAAATAGGATCTTCATGATCAAAGCTCCAGATAAAGTACAGATTTCAAAAACGTGCCAAATTAAATAAGCTATAGAGACGTTTTTTATTTGAACTTTATTAGTCCGAGGGTCAAAGAGACTTCTCCGTTGTTCTGGAACAGTGCCTCAAAATAGTCAATAAGGAATTGAACCCTGCTTTGCTAGCTGATGTGAATGAAGAGGTAGTTACAAGGGAGCTTGGGCCCGAGAAAGCACCGAGGCCAGGTGGCCTCAATGGCCTATCTATCAAAACTAATGGGAAGTACTGAAAATAGACAATTTTCTGGAGGTGAATGAGTTTTTCAGAACCAGAACCATGCTGCTAAAACTTAATAGAACTTTGATTTCCCTAATACTGAAGGTCCAAAATCCTGAAAAACTAGATCAATACTGTCCCATTAACTTGTGCAACTTTGGCTACAAGATTATTGCTATAGTGTTAGCAAATAGGCTTAAATCATTGCTTCCAAAAATCATAACCGAAGAACAAAGCGCTTTTGTCAGAGGGAGATGGATTCAAGATAATAATTTTGTGGTGCAGAAGGTGTTGCACCAAATCAATCGGAAGAGAAGGAAAAAGTTTCAAGCAATGTTAAAATTAGATATGAAAAAAAAAAAAACTTGTAATCGTGCAGCATGTGATTTTTTGGAGGCATGCCTGATTAAAACTAAATTTGATGAAAGATGGATGGGCGGGATTATGCAATGCGTCACCACCTTTCATTGAATGTGAAAGTGATTGAAGAATCTTTTCGGTACTTTGAACCTTTCGAAGGAATAAGGTAAGGGGATGATCTGTCGTCTTACCTTTTTATCATGGTGGCCAACATGCTATGATTACTCACGAGAAAGGCTGTAAATGATGGCATCATTAGAGGAATAGAATTTGAATCAATGGTGCCATCTTTTCCACTTTCTATTTGTGGATGACTCGATATTTTTAGATGAAAAAAAGTTCTGAAATGTTAGAACTTAGTTTCAATTCTAAACCAGAATGATTGGCCTCTGGACAAGCGGTCAACTTGAACAAATTGGGGATTATTTTTTAGGAGAGACTGCCCTTCAAACTTAAAAGAAAACTTGGCCAGGGAATTGAGGGTGCCTATTTGGAATCCATTGCAAAAGGTGGGGATTGCCGAAGACGAGAATGGACAAAGGGTTTTTGAATCTTCGAGACTTACTGGACATTAACAAGTCCATGCTGGCGAAACAAAGCTTGGCGCTTAAACAACAACCCAACCTCCCCAGAGGGTTGACTTTTCCAAGGTCTCTTCTTTCCGCATAGAAACTTTTGGCGGGCAGAAAAAGGGAAATGCTCATCCTATAGCTGGCAAAGCTTGATTTTAAGCAGGGATTCTACTTTACCCGTCACTATGTGGGCTGCCAGGGATGGGACAAAAATAAAAACTATAGAAGACAAGTGCTTAAACAATGCAGTATTCATTAGCCCTGCCAAGTGAAATGAAACTCAGTTTATGTCAGTTTTCATAGCAAAAGAGTAGAGATGCTGCAAAGAAACTGCATTCAGGCTCTCCCTTGTTAGATTTTATGAGATCACTATAAATATTTCTAATAGTTTAAATTAGTATATTAATACATGATTTAATAATTTAATTATTCTAATAATCTCCCTATATTTAGTTTGGTCTTTTTTGTCTAGTATTAAGCGATGACATGACATATTAACTCAGGTACTCTAGCTCTTATACCATGTTAAATTTTGTTTAACCACTGCCAACTGTTTTAAGAGATTAAGTTACTAAATAAATGTATGATTTGATATTTAATTATTTTTACACCCCTAAAATTAAATTGCTTATGTGGAATATTTGTAAGAATGCACTTCTAACCATGAACAATCTACATCAAAGAAAGATCGTACCCAATCCTCTATGCCTCCTGTGTCGCCGGAGTCGTGAAATATTGGAGCATATTTGCCTACTCTGCCCATGGACCAGAGCTGTTCGGGCACATCATGTACTAAACCTACAAATTTCAAGCCAAGGACTAAGTTGAGTTGAGGTGTGGCTCTGTGATTAATCTAAGCACAGGAACTGGCCAAATCTTATCAAAGTTGCCTTGATTCTACGGGATATATGGAAGGCCGGAAGCGCGACTGTAATCAAACAAGATACACCAACTCTCAATGATGTGGTGGAGACAACTTTCATCACACTACAAACCTTTCAAAAATGGAACTCATCAGGAAGTAAAATTGAACCCTGAAAAAGAGACGCATCTAACTGCCGGAAACCACCTAAAGCTACACACCAGACAATCTAATGAATAATGACATTGTGTAACCGACCAATTTCCATTGCATGTGCTACGAATCCCACCTTACATGGTCCTACATATTTACGTATATCAATTTTGATCGGTCACTAAATATCCGTCCCACCAAATACTTTCTCCGTGACAAAGACCCTTGCAATGAGGCGCACACAAAAAAAAAATTGTGCCGATGCATCTAACCCAATTCAATAGGCCATACACAAAAGGAATAAAAGCTGACCGTAGAGATCGTCTTTGACTTAGAGAAACAAAAGAAAGAAGAGGAGGAAGTCCAGCTTTCCCACTAAAGAAGCATCTTTCAATCTCCAAAGCACAAACAATGCCCGCAACCTCCAAAATCATTGATATTTTTCACTGCTCAATCCTTTGATTGAAGTGGAACTCCATATCAGAATGCTGCGTGCTTTCCGTGGCTTTGTGCGTGGCCTGGTGTTTGCCAATATGTGAAGAGGATCGTGGGCCACAAAGGAGAAAGAGAAACAAACTTTGGGAAGAGATAGACTATTCACTGCGCAAAAAAGTCCTTTTGACATCTCCTGTGAATAGAGCTAATTAAGTACATGATCTCAACATCAATTTCTTGTTAAAGATTTCATTACTCATGCCTTTGTTATAGAATAAGCTATTACCGCCTCGAATTATGTATGCACAAAATCTTAGACCCTGATGACCGAGATCACCGTCATGTAATCGGTCCAACCCTCGATTTCCAAGTTTGATTTCAAAATTGATTGCCAAGAGTTTGCTTGAAATCCTCAACTCACCGATCTCATGATTCTCCAATTTAAATCCGTATTCCTACAACAAAACGAAACCCCATGCATCGTTCTTTTCATACTCTCGAACGGTCAAGTGTCTGTAAGTAATATGCAAGCTCTTTTCCTAGTAGAAAAAAACTATACCAATGCTCATCAGGATGGTCTTTCACGAAAGAAAAAAGTACTTTACGTGTATTGGTGCAGAAACATCGTGATGTCATGAGCTAATCCTAAATCCCAAGTGGAATAAATCCCAATCAACTATGTATTGATTTCAAAAGCTTTTCTCTTTGGACTCGCTTGCCTCTCCATGTTACAATATTTGCAACATGGTTAACAAATCATACACTAACATACAAAATGAAAAAGCTCACGCTGCATAGGGATGAATTGTAAAAGTCTAATTTGAAAGTTGGAATAAAGTGATGTTTAAAAGATATAGACTGTACGAGTAAATCGGTAAGGCCATTCAAAAAATTAATAATTTCTCCAATTACTTAGTTTCCATTTGGAAACCTGTGGGTACGCTTCCCACTAATGCCAATCCATCATCTATTATGTAAAGGGAAGCAAGTGTTCCTTGTTAGGACTATGTATTGATTTGCTGAATTTTACTTATGTATATATTTAATTCTTGAAATATTCCACTTCCACCAAACAAAAATTTAAAATTTTAGAAAAAAAAACCCACACTCTTTTGGATTCTCTCGTTAACAATTGGACGAGAATATCTTTTGATCCACGACGAAAATCACGTAATTCACTGGCGCACCAATTCGACACGAAAAGAAAAAGGCCAAAGCGCGATTTCACCCTAATTAAACAATAACGAATATTCAATTTGCCCCAATTTAAGCTTGATAATTTGAAGATCTGATGGCCCCCAAGATCGTTTGCTCTTTTGATCCCATAATCATTCTTCACTTAAATCATCAAAAGAATCGAATTTTCTTTTTTCCTTTTGATATCTTTTTCGATTATTTTCTTATTTGTTTCTTTTTCCACTTTAGATATACTTTTTTCCACCTGAAGCTTCTCAAGAAGCTTTTGCGATCTCCTCTACAAAACCTTCTCTCTCTCTCTCTCTCTCTCTCTCTCTCTCTCTTTCTGTGTGTGAGCGAAGACACCCCGTCGTTTTGCTTCCCTCCCCTTAATAATCGGCGGCGAATGGCTTCGAATCAAGCCAGTCTCCTCCTCCAGAAGCAGCTCCGAGGTCCGATTCTGAATCCCTTGTGAATTTCGTCTTCTTTCTTTTTAGGGTTTTTCTTTTTGGCTTTCCTTCGTCTTGGCGGCCGATGATCGTTTCTGGGTGTTTGCGAATCGCCGCAGATCTTTGCAGGAACCCGGTGGATGGGTTCTCCGCCGGGTTGGTGGACGAGACCAACGTGTTCGAGTGGAGCGTCTCCATAATCGGCCCTCCCGACACGCTCTAGTGAGTGGGAATCGCTTCCTGTTGATTTGTCGTGCGCGGGGCGTTGCTCTTGCGTGAAGCCTTTCTTTTTCTCGCGTGTTGATTAGTTTGATTTGGTGGCGTCGATGGTTGGGTCTTTGGTTCCGAAATGGTTCTTGCTTTTTGGTTTCGTGTTTCGAAAGGGTCTTGAAAAAGTGGATCATCTTTTCATTGACCATAGAAAGAGGTGCTTCAAGTGGGTATGTTTTCTTTTAGGGCTGGGTTTCGTCTCGATCGTCATGACGTTTCGCCTCCAACTAATCTTCTGTATGGGCGTTCTTGAATCAAAATTTGTTAGCTGACTCAGGAGATGTATGTTCTCTAGTTGTTTAAAAAACAAAACTTGGCGGCGGTGGGTGCTGTCAAACCATGGAAAAGAAGGATGACACTTGGATACCACATGCTCGGCTAATGGTTTAATCAATGGATATTACTTGATATATTGCTTAAATTGCACGTGGTTTTAGATGAATTTTTTTTCTTACTTTTCCCAAATTTGATGGGTCATTACCTTGATTAGATATATGATTTGTGCCACAAAAGGTAGTGGTTGTGTTTCAACAATCTTATATCTTCTTTAGTGGGGTTTTTCAGCAGAAGTTGCTCAACACTTACAGCAATTTGGGCAGAAAAGGATTTTTGCATTTGATTTATTTTTGGGAGAGTTGAGACTTCCTTTTTCCCCTTTCCTTTTGGTTTATCACTATCTGGCTTAATCAGCAAACACTGTTTTCTACATTTATGAAGTTAGATTATGAGCTTGCTGAAAAAAAATAATTTACAGATGCCTCATAGGTAATGTTGATTTTATTAGTCTGTTGGTGTGTCCGATTTAGCCCCTGTTTTGTTGTTCTTTTAGGACACTACCACTTGTTTGTTTGTACTTTAGTATGAGACAAGGTTCTCATGAGGATTAAATCTGTATACATGGGGGTCCAGTTCTTTAAAGATTTATGTGAGATAAAATATCTCATATTGTGGTTTTGGGTGCCAAGAAGACTGACCTATAGCTTAACATCCATGTGTGGCTTTTAGAAGGAGGCTACTTAATTGTTTTTTTACCCTGTATATATGTGAAATGGAGAATTCTTTCTATGTCCTTTAACCTGTTTTACTTCTTAACGAGCACGTTATTTTGTGGCTTCTCGCGTCCTCTGCTAACTGAGGGCACTGGCACACTTATCTATCATCTTTTGTTAACAGGAGTGTATTATGTAGTTTGGAAAACTTTTTGACATTTTTCTTCTATTCACATTCTTATGGCAGTGAAGGAGGTTTCTTTAGTGCAATAATGAGCTTTCCTCCCAACTATCCTGTCAGTCCTCCAACAGTGAGGTTTACCTCAGAGGTGTGGCATCCTAATGGTGAGAGCCTTCTCCAAGCATCATGAATGTGGCCATGCTTTTACTGTTTTAAGCTGTCTAATTGTCCAAACATTGGCATCTGTAACTGTAGTTTATCCAGATGGAAAAGTTTGCATTTCAATACTCCATCCACCTGGTGACGATCCAAATGGATATGAGCTGGCAAGCGAACGTTGGTCTCCTGTTCACACAGTATGTCTTTGATTTAACATGTTCTCCTTGTGCTTCGTAACCTTCATTCTCAGTAAATTTGCCTGGTTAACCACCTCCAGTTATTGCCCTATGGAGAGGCATTGACTCTTAATGCATGACTCAGTCACGAATCTCAACGAGTGAGCTTTCTAGCAGCCTCTTGTGGTGCATTCAAGGCTCCTCTATACTTAGCAATATCTGCCATCAAATGCTACAATTATTAAAGAGCACGCTGTTGGTGTTGCTGCTTACTTTTTTGTGGGAAAGGAAAACAGCTGGTTGCTGGAGACAAATGCAAGTGCTTTTTATCTGTGCTTGATACAAATCTCTAGTCTAGTAGGCCAACAAATGGCATAGCAAGCTGAAAATGACATATGGTCCTGCAACACAACCCGAAGCTTTTGATGGGAATGCATTGTTAAATGCATGCCTTGACACTGACATTGAGATGGATTGAGTGCCTCAAAATTCTTGTGCTTTAATGCTTTTTCTCAAATTCACCTCACAATCTTTTGCCATGAACTATGATCACTTTTGCAGGTTTTACTCCATTCAAGTACACATAGAAAAATGTTTTACTAGCCTTTTGCCTGAATTCGTTTAGTCTGATCTGTGGCCTGTAAATAGATCTGCATAAAGTTTCTTAGCTAGTTACTAAGACTGGCAGTAGAAACTACTAGCTGAAGTTGGTATATCACTTTCACTATTTTTGCTTTGGCTCCTTTTGTCTTCATAACAATAGGAATGTCCGGGTTTTTACAATTCTCGCTTTAGCTCTCCATTTTGGAATGTAACATTTTTTTGTTCATATGTGCATTTTATGGTTGAGTTTCTATCTTCACAAAGTTTGCATCACATAAAGTGACATTATGGTGCCTTGTTGGCCATCAGATCAGCAATGAATGGTTGCATTTACAATTGCTCGTGGTGATGGGATAAAAAAGTCAGGATTAGAATAGAAAGATTAAAAAATCTGATGAAAATTGGAGAGACCCTAGAGTCCATGGTTTTTTAAGTATAACTAGGCTTAGCCTATACCACATTGCCTGAGCTTGCCTCATTAGATTTTGCTATGGTTCAACTTTCATGATACAAATGGGCCTAAAAGATTATTCTCTTTCCTTTTTATTCAATTGCCTTTTCTGACTACCGGGAGTTATAAAACTAAAGATAAACTTATGTTACATGCAGAAATAGTATCTTAGTTTGCTTTTGTGACTACTGAGTGTTTTAAAATTAAAGATAAACTTATTTTATGGGTAGAAGATGGTATTGTAGTTGATACACCCATGCTGAAGTATGTCATTCGTCACATGATGAATGTGATCTACTGAGAGACATTTGCTATAGTGGATATAGGAATGGTGTTTCATTCCTTGACATGCATCAGATGTATAGTGTGTCTGAAACTCTCCTTGTGCGGCACTTCTTAATCCTTTCCATTAAAAGAGCATCAATTTTGGGACTGTAGATGCTTTCCTGGCTGTATGTCAGATTCGTCAGAATCCAGAATGCCTATCTGGAAAAGGCTATAGAGTTGTCTGAGTGGGGGCACTTTTTGGAAACAAGCCATGTGTGGGTAGCTCAACTTTATCATCCTTAGATTTGGAAGGAATGCGATGGTGTAGTGGCTATATAAATAAAAGGTGGTGAGCCTATGGTTTGAAGAGGGGGATCCCCTTAAACACTTGCATTTAGTGGAATAAGGGGCTTTGTTATTCATGGGAAAGAGTAGCCAACAAAGATGGGACACCATAGCAAGCTGTTTCATGGGTGCTTTGCAAATATACTCAACAAAAGCACAGAGGAACACAGACCATCGTACTGTCACTATTTTGATTTATGCAAAGCACCATATTATTGCCATATTGTGGATGACAGAAACAGGAAATGTGGAAGTCAAGTCATTTAGTTGGTACAATTTGCACCAGTTGCATGTGTTGAAACTTAGCTGAAAACACATCTTGCAGAAATGGTGGAATATATGGTGAGTGCGGTGTCGGGGACTTTGTGGCATTTCTTGTGGAGGAGAAAAGATTAAGTTTAACCCATAATTTGATGACCTAGCTTTTTGGATTGGAGTAAGTATTCAACATTATACACTAAATTAGCAAATGTCCGTGTTGCATTTTACTAGGGCAAATGATACTGAATTGAAGGATCTTGACGGATTTCCTATAATGTTCATCACGTTTCAGACCTAGGAATACTTTCAAAAGTTTGTGTAGCCTTGTTTTTTGTTTCCCTGATTGACTTTGAGACACCAAAGTTAGGATTTTGACTGCTTTTATGACCGCTTTGTCCTCAATCTCCTTGCTTTGGATCAGAAAATACTCAATTGTTATAGATGTTTCTTGTTTTCATGATGCTATGTAGTGACTGATGTCTCTCCATTTGGCAGGTTGAGAGCATAGTTTTAAGTATTATATCGATGCTTTCCAGTCCCAATGACGAATCACCAGCAAATGTTGAAGCTGCGGTAGGTTTTTTATATCCTCTTTTTTTTTCTGTTAAACAAGTATGTCGAGTTTGGTAGATATTGACCTGCATGGAGGAACAAGTGTGTGTCTGTTCTAAGGATATCTAATGGGAAATGTGGTCATAGTATTGGTAGAACTATGACCATGTTGGGAGCTGTATCATCTGGTTTTTATAATAGCATTAGAATCCTATTTTTCTGCCTTGGTGTGAATAGCTGGATATATCCTTCTTGAAGTTTGAGTTGTATGTGGTGCACCTAATTGGAGGCATTGATTTATCTTTGTTTGATAGAAGCCTTTTTATCCCTTGACCGGGAAGGAAATTTATACCCATGCGTTTCTGTGGTTGGCAAAACTTCTTGTGTGGTGGGGCCAAAATGTCTGTGAGTTATGGATGGACTAGGTTGCTATACACTTTGGTTGAATTTCTGCATCATGTTTAAAGGCTTTCTGCTAGATTTTCTATTTTTGAGGCTAATATGGTAGATTGAGAAATGCATCTTTAAAATTTTTGAGTGATGCTTGTGGGCTTGTGGTACTCTACTTGCCAATTATTCGGAACTTATTTTTGTGTCATTTTAAACTTGTACTGCAGAAAGAATGGAGGGAGGACCGGAATGAATTCAGGAAGAAAGTTGCTCGCTGTGTGAGACGGTCCCAAGAAATGTTATGACCTCTTGCATTGCTTCTTCTTCCTGGTGCTGTTTTAGTTTTTCTCCTGTAACGTAAGACTTCTTCCTAGTGGGGAGGAGCCTGTGTAGAATTTTTCATTCATTGTATGTGCATTCATGCAGTTTATTCACATGTTGAGAAATCGTCACATGCAGTGATGCTTGCATATGGTACTTCTACTGGTCTGTTGCTCAGATTGTGCAATTTCTGCATGATTTCCCTCTATATGGTTTTCATTTCCTATAATCCAGAATGAGTTTGGGAATCTGCTAGGTTCATTATGTCCCAGATGTTTTGCCATTGGCCAAGAAGACCTGTTGAGGTGACGGCCAACAAATGTAACAGTTGCCTCTTTTATATACTAACTGGGACTCATTTTGGGTCAAGGGCTCCGTGATTTTGTCTTTCGGCATATAATTTTGTTTTCAATTTTTGGGACATTTACTCTTCTGAGTACCGAATCCAAATATCCTGTGTTGACTGCCTAATTTCGTAACTTGGACATAATATTTTTCATTTCCATATTGGTTCTTTTAAGTAAAAAACCAATGCAGCGGAATTTTTAGTAACTGCATTGCATCGCCATTTCTAGTGTGTGCTTGTACCCGTTCCTTGATACTTTGGTCTGTCTAGAGGGGTGGATTCTTTTCATGCCTTGGCCATCATGGTTGCTCAGATCTAAGGAGTGCTTCATAGCTGTTGCAACAATGGGAGCACTGACATTTCATGAAGAACCACTGGCTGGTTTGTAGGTAATTGCTGTCGTCCCATCCTAATGTTATTGACACGTTCACAAGCACAGAAACACCAGCATGGAATGATATAGAAAAACAAAAATGGCAGCCATTGTGACCGGAGGGGTCCATCTAAGAGAAAGCAGTTTACTTGCCTTCACAGAAGTTATTTCAATGTGTCGTAGATTTGTTTATTGATCTATTTTTTCATGTGTTGTTGTGACTTTGAGGCGATAGCAGAAGTAGAGGGACCATTAGCATTGGCCAAGGGAGGTTGCGACTTGTATTTCGAGCAGTTGGTTTTTAATATAGAGATAAGATCCAATCCCTTCAGCCTATTCATTCCCAGCTGTAGTGCTTGTAGTGTCTCAGCATTTTCATCGGAGTCCTATTAACATTGGTCAATAGTCAGATGAACTAATAAGTTGATTGGATCTACAAAAGAAATGATAGAACTCTTTTGCAGGGTCGATGTGGCTTTATAATCTGTGGCAGTAAGGAAAATTTAGTTCTTGAACTTTTGGTTAAAATCAATTCAGTTTCTTTCGAGCCAACTTAGTTCTTTAAGTCAATTTTGTTGCTAGCCATGTAATTAATACTTAAACTTGGGTTCCCATTCGTCTTGTTCTGGAAGAAGACGGTCGCCACAAGGGGCTTTTACCGGATGGATGAAACCTGTCTCCAGCATTTCATTTAGTTGCTTCGGATGTGTTTTGCAAAAATGGTTTTTTCTATTTCCATTTTTTGGACAAATTTCATTCTAAGAAAATGCGATTGGTAACTGTTATCATCGGAATAGAAAATAATATTGATGTATTTAGTAACTATATAAAATTTATATTCTTGGAATAAAAAAATATTGCAAATGCGTTTTGGATAAAAACATAGGTGGAATCACATTTGAATTGATTTGTTGCAATTTTTCTATAATTTTTTGCAAATGTTCTCCCTTGTCCTTAACATCGCAGGTTAGTGTTTATTTTGTTATTATTGAACAAAATTTTCATTGGAGATTACAGTTTTAGCAAGGGAAATTCATATTTTGCAACAAATGTTTCGCATATATTGTGACACAATTGGCAAGTTATATGATGTATATATGGCGACAACATCCTAGGGATCGAAGCTTTATAATGGAAAAGCATGCAAGAGTCGATTCCTTTTTCCTTCCTCATCTTCAAAGCGGAGGAGATTGATGTTAAGAACGCTAATAACATGGTTCATTAAGGCGTCTTTTCATGTCCATCTACAGCAGTCAAAGCAAGTTAGCTAAGAGGATGGGCACAAACTTTTGGATTGAAAAATTGCTCTTTCGGTGATGTTTTGATTTATGTGGTTCAATAGAACTTTTCTAGCCCTTCTCTCAAGGACAGTAGAATAGATGGTGATTAATATTAATCTCCTAAGCAGGCACGCCCACCACACCCAACAATACAGAAGAAACTCTCTAGATGTTAATAACAAGCAAGTGCTGCGCAAAAACATATATTTTCAAAATAGATTATGATATAAGTTTCGTTCGTTTCACGGAAAATTACTTTCGGAAAAATATTTTTCGAATTTCTTAGCGCTTGTTTTACGGAAAATAAATAGTTAAAGAAAATATTTTCACCAATAGAAAAAAAAAACACCTTCAAAAATTAGAAAAATATTTGCCATTGTTTTTGTTTATCTTTAAATATCATTGTCTCTAGTAGTGTGTTTCAACCTCGCCTGAGACTAGCGAGCTGGCGGCTCTGACAGCCTCTAGAGGCGAGTTCGAGACTTACTTGGATTGACAAATTCATGGCATCTGGTAGCAAGAAAGGAGCTCGTGGAGCCTGGTGAGACTTGTGGCCGATGACATGTCTGTGTATAACATAAAAAGGAAAAAATTTAAAAATCTATTTTTGTATAATTTTCCTTAAGTTAAAAAAAAACACTAGAAAATATTATCATTTTTCAGAAATGCTATAATTTCCGTAAAACGAACGGAGCCATAGAGTTGGATGATTTTAATACAATTAATAGAAATGCTGCCAAGTATTTAAAACAACATTACAAAAATTCAGAAACATAGAGTCATGGAATCTAGACATATTTTCATCACTTTCCATTTTATTTGTTATATTTTTCCTTAGCATGTTATCTCAATTGCAATATATCATCTACAATCTCCACTTGTCTAGGTCCAAATGGATACTTCAAATCTCCATACAGGGAAAATGTTTGGTCTATCTTGACATGGTAACAAATATAATTATCGTGAGCACAACATGAATTATAATAAGTTTATACTTTCGAATTGTAAATGGAGGCATGTCTCAAAATGAAGAAGTGATTCTTTAATGCACGAAATGACCTTTTAATGGCATTTCTTAGCGAAAAATGCCTATGGTTAAAAATTTGTTGTTCTAGACCATCTTTCTCTACTCCTATAATCATTTAGATTATATCTTTCACCTTTAAATTGAGTTTAAAAAAATCTCAAAAGTGTTGCATAATCAGGATCTACGTAGTACTTGCTTATAACAAGGTATATATAAGTTTTCTATGATATGCAACCGTAATAAAATCATAAAGAAAAGTACTTCTTATAGACAAAGCAAATAACAAATGGCAGTCAAGGAGTCTCAAGTGCTATTGAGAGCACTTGATAGCTTTCGAGACTCCACGAAAATTGTTGGCTAATCCTTCTCACCTAGCATACACAAAAGGAAATTTCATATCAAATAAACAAACACATGTCACCAAATTTTAGGTGGTACTCCCTTTCCTGTCTCTAGATGTAATCTACTTCGATTTAGGGATGGAAGCACCGATATGGGTGTTATCAATAGCAATTATGTAGCCCTATGATTTTATGAAAGTGAAGTGTTATACAAGATTATCGATCACATGTATTTGATAATGTAAAATCGATTTAAAAAATTATACCTTGAAGTAGCTTTTATGGTTATGATTCATAAGAATCTCCTTTGGAACAACATCATAGAAAAGTGGTTTGATAACCTCTTTTGACAGTTTGAGTACTGCTTACAATATAGTAAAATACTTGCTAATTGTTGCGCCTGAACATTGGAATCTCACATAAATCTCTAATGGAGCTCTTGTGACCAACCAAAGATAAGAAAAGCCCAACTTGTTCATCTACTTTAATGTATGGACTATCTTTTAACCAACCTCTAGCTCTCATTAAATCGCACAGGTTTAGAAAACATGTCTCTCCAACCTGAAGGCTTCATATATTCTATCAAAATGATCATAAACAATCTAACTTATCCATTTGATTGCTGACAATTTTCTTTTGTGTGTATGGACATGTCCATCGTAATAGTGCACAACCATGCTACCATTATGTGAAGTCAAACTCATCCAAATACTGCTCAATTAATGCTACATGCCCATTAGACACGTTGTTTGGTCCCCATTCTATAATGCATATGCCATCACATATTACAAAAATATCAATATGGTCTCACGCAATCCAAATACAATAGTAGAGTGAAAGTAAACCAAACATAGAAATCCCATGCAATCCATCGTAACCGTGCCACCACTCAGAAGCAACAATCTCAACCAAACCAAGTAACAACCAATAACATAACTCATGGAGTAAAATAAAACCAAATTTAAAAAAACCCACGAAATCAACAATACATTTCCTTAACATCTATTTAAAGATATAGAAGAAGTTCATTTCTCCTTTTAGTTGAGGATTTGATAAAAGCCTCCTTCCATGTGGTGCTAATGCATATTCCACTGCTTTATTATAATGATTTTGCTCCAACTCCAGCATGTTAACTGTAACGTTTTTTTTTTTTTTTTGTAAGTTAAGGATTATATTAACTTTACCAAGTAAGAATGTACAAGGCTAAAAAACCTGGCACCTCAAAAACTTGCACTGAAACATTAATCACAGCAGATATGAAGAAAGGGTCTACAAGTGTTGTAACCTGTGAAGCGGCAAAGCCACTCACAGATTGACTTATCCTAGATTTGATAATCTATTGTATGGCTTTATTGGTGCTAGCAACATCTATTTGAGTTACTCTTTCTTCTTCTCTTGATATTTGTAATCCTATCCAACTTATGCTTGTCATGAATTAAAGTAGCATTGTTGTTAGATGTAAAGATTCCCTCATTAATATGATGTTTACTAAAGACTTAGAGCACCATCTACATCACCACCACTATTGTCATCTTCCTCCAACACCATCACATCTTTGGCATTTCCTGCCGCATGCTTCCTGATTGCATATATATGACCAAGTACATACACAACTCAGTATATTGAGGAAATTCATTATTCTTAAATTTTGCCCACTCACTATTTTCCTACAATTTTTGCAATGATAACATACGTCGACAACATAAATAAACCTTTATAATGATCTCAAAATGATCAAAAGTTAACACCTTGATGTGAGGTTCCCATATACTTGAACCATCGACAAAAACCGTTTTAGTTACATTATCACAGCCAAATCTCGATTGTGAAAGAAGTTGCTTAAAACTATCATTTTTAATAGTTTTTTCACCTTGTTCTTCAACTATACTTGGTTTTGGAGTCCCGTTTGTTTATTGAATTATACCCGTATATTATTTGAACATGCTCTATTGAGAGTAGGAGAGGTGGGATCCCCTTTTTTGACCTCTTTTACAAGCAAACTTACATATAGATTGGTTAAAGGTTTGGTCCACTTTGTGATGATTGCCTCTTTCTAGGATATTATTTAACATTTGACTGGTTGAGTATCACATGAGTTATGCATTAAATCATAACATAATAATATAGAAATTACACATAATACTGCAGTAAAAAGTCACATGGTAATAAGATTGTAACCGCTTAACATTGGAACCACACACACAACCATTCTCACAAGATGAGGTTAACAATCAACAAATCAGTGGCCCATAAAACAGCCTTCCCTCTCAAGCCATGGATAAAACGATGTTACTCAAAGATGTCTATTCAAACTCAACTAGATACCAAATAATCGCAGTTGCAGAAAGGAGGTCAAAGATCAGCAGATCAATGCCAAATTCAGGCCACATATTCCCTTTCTTCTCAAAGAAATATCAAAGTTTTAAAGCTTGAAGTTTAAGCTAGACCCATTTAATGAGTAATCAAAGTTAATGCATCATAGTTACTAACAAGAAGTTGAGTTTTCCCGGTTCCAATTCATCATACAAAACAAAAAATCCAAGGAAATGCAGCAATCTAGCTTCTAAGAAAGACAACAGGACATGGGAAGAACGATTGAATTTGTCTTTAGACATCCATACCTGCTAAATAAGATAGCAAGAAGAAGCTAAGTTTGCCCGATTCTAATTCATCGTATAAAAAAAAAGACCCAGTGAGATGTACTAATCCAACTTCTGAGAAATACTTGCTACATCAAGGCACCCTAGTTTCAACCACCAAAAACTGATCTGCCAATTTCTGGAACCTTCTTAATCCCCAATTCTAGTAATTGACCAATTGCTATAATACTTGTCTCATAAGGATCGCTCCCCAAATCAAAAAGCACAATTCGAACATGCACTAAATCACCCATCCACACAAGCACGAAACACAGGTTAATAAACACAGTTAATTTCTTGATCTCAAGATATTGAAATAGCCTGGAGATCCCAATCACCAAAAATCAATCCCCACAACCACATCTATTCGAAGCAAGCTATGGAATCAACAAAACACCCACTAAAACCCAACAAAAATCGCACTAGCAGACAAAAACTTAGCCAAAGGTACCCCCATCTCGCAATCACCAATGACAACAACATAGTGCAAGTTGCAACAGAGAGACAGAGATGGAAGGGGCAACAAGACAATCAAGTTACCAAGTTTGTTTGTTGTACAATGCAAAAGAAAAATCGAGTGAATCTGGTAAAAATGACAGACGAATAAAAAGAGAACATAGAGGGGCAAAAGGATGAACTAAGGTCATATTCAGCGGCTGATTTCAACTTGATTGCATATGATTTTACCAAAGCAAAGAGTTCGTCTTTATAATTTTACTGAAACAACACGATACATCATTGACATTCGTCAACCCACCACCATTTCTGCAATTTTCCCGTATGAAGCTCAAACACTGGTTAGGGTCGTCTAAATTAAGGTTGGGGACCGATCAATACCTCTGAAGATTGCTAAACAAGAATGGGAGCAAAGAAGGAAGAGGGTGATAGAAAATGGAATGGGAGAACAAAGAAATCAAAGGAATAGCAAAACAAAAACATCCAAGACCAACAACTTCGCTCAATTGAGCGAAAAATGGAACAAGAAGAGAGAGAGAGAGTGTGTGTGTTGCATCTTCTTTAGTTTGGACTTAAATTCGGACTTGATTCTGTTTTACTCTTGATACAAATAAAATTTACTTCTCATTTCTATTTCAAATCTATTTCTTGGTCACATTTCTATTCCGGAGAATAGAAAAGTCAACCGACATACACAAACGGATTTTTGGTTCTGTTTTCTATTCTCGATAACAAAAGAATAGAAAATCAGAGAAACATAAACATTATTGAATGCAGCATTCCTTAGCTTAGCTATTAGCTGCGGAGGGGTCTTTTTGCAAGGCACTTGAGCGGGTGGTTTGGCTCCAAGCATGAGCTCAATTTCATGATCCCCCCAGTCGACGAGGCAAGAGTTCCTTCAAAAGTTTATTCTGCATGATGTATTATTCATTTGGTCCATGCTTGAGCTGAGTACCAACAATGCATCATGGGGTCGCTGCTGCTGCTGCTCGGGCCACTGTCATCTCTTGGCCTACGCCCTTAGGCTGGCACACTGGTCGATTCACCACGAGCAGCAAAGGGTTCGTAAATGACATTAGAATATCACGCGCTTTTCTCGGGAACACGATCCTAAGAAGGATCGAGGAGTGATCCGAAGGCACAACCATGAAAGTGGGTGTTAGAGAAAACTCCGTTAATGTTTTGAAGATGACAAAACTTGATTCAAAGTTTGAAGCTTAAATGTCAAAGTCTGAAGATCGCGAGACTCAAACTCAAGTATCAAAGTCTGAAAACTGTCAGACTCAAATACCATACTCAAGTGACAAAGTCTAAAGACTACCAAACTCAAGTGACAAAGTCTGATGATTGCCATCTAAAGACTGTCAGACTCAAATGTCAAAGTCTGACAACTCCCAAACTAAACTAGAGAAGAAAAGGAAAGTTTATCCAGATACGAGATTTCCTTCTAGGATTCGATTCATATGGATCACAGATAGCTTCTTAGTTAGATACATTACCTAAACGATTAGCTATCCTTATTAAGATGGATTTGGATAATGATTGATCATTTGGAAGGCAAGTAGATTTGGAAAGTTTCTACTCATAAAAATCAAGATCCTAATTATATGGGCGAACATGATTAACGGGCTTTCATCACAATCATCAATCGGCTCGAGATCCCCTTGATTGATTCTGTCTAACGGGTAGATTAGAAAAATTCTTTTGGATAATGCCAACGGTCGAGTAGGCATGAAGGAGTAATTAAATGAGGCATCTATAGTCATTTAGGTAATGTGTGAAAGAAAAATTCCAAAGTCAAAAGCTTCCATCCTCTTGCTATTTACTGAGCTCAAAATTATATACAAAAGAGAGAGTTGTTTGTATTGCTTCGTGAAAGAGTAGAGAAGACTCTTCATTGTGGACCTGTGATTATAGAATTTTAATCTCTTTTGTTACATAGTAAAATCCAGCCAGTAGGCTGTCAGTATGGGAGAGTACGCAGACTTGAACTAAACCGAACCACTATAAATTTTGTGTTCTCATTCTCTTCCCTAAACTCTCTTATCTTGTTTACAATATTATAAACTCTGATCTTATCAAAGTTCATTGCTCTTCAAACTCATTTTAAAACATATCATTCTACTACATTCCGCGAAAAATTTTCTATCACCTATTCACCCCCCCCCCTCCCTCTAGGTGTTCATACTAGCACTTTCAATGGGCATCCCTCTCCATGCTCCAATCTTCATAGATACTCACCTCGGCCACTCCATGGACTGAGGGTGCCTTGAAAGTTTACGACCTTGATCTTGCCCGCATAACCACAACCATACACATCATGGGTTGCACCTAAATCGACCATGGCCTGTGCGGTTTCACCATTACTTTGCAACTCCGTTCACATCAGCTAAATCTCAGCAGTCCCTTTGGCCTTGCCCTTGGTGATGGCTTGGCAGTCAACATCATGGAGCATGTTTAAGGCCCCCCATCCTCGAGCCATTTCCTCCATGCTCTCTTCTGCACCGCTTTCACCTCGTTCCGCAGCTCTATTCAATGCACTGGATGTGAAGTAAAGTAGCAGTTGCTTGCCTATGCTTATCAGGTTTTTCCCTTTCTTATGGTCCTGAATCCCTAATTGAATCCGCCGCCGCCGCTTGAGCTTCCAGCTCTAAGGCTTGTCCGGCCGCTCGAATGACCTTTCCGCCACTCATGTTGGGGACACTTGATTTCTTATACTCCTTGTTGACGGAGGACTCTGTCAATCCGGTCGTGGCTTGGGCCGCTTTCTGCCTCTGCTGCTCAATCCTCGCCTATGGCTTCAAGCCTTCCAAAATGCGAAACAGCCTATCCGGCTTGGACATCCATCGTTAGTGCCGGGACTCAATTCTTTCAGATGTCGTCACTGTGTTTTCACCTCGCATAATGCCATCCGAGCATTACGCTCCATGTTCTCAGGAAAGAATTGATGTCTCGATTGTTGGGAATGCTTCTATCCGAATACACTCAACTTTGGTATCCTAAAGTTGAATATTGCGGTCACGTCAAAAGGCACATTGCCTACTTAGTCCATTTCCCACCCTCCCCGTCATCCCAAAAAAACTGCTAGGAGACACTCCTTGTCCATACCAACTAGCTCGGCAATCACTCTTCATCCTCATCGAATTAGATCATAATAATTTGAGTCGCTCATGACACGACGCATCTCTCAATGAACTCGATCTACTTTGATATGTTTCTGATATGCAGTACTTCGAGCTCCATATCAAATGTCATAACGTGAGTTGAGGCTGTGCAACATGTGCTAATATATTTGTCTACTCAGTCAGCCAGCAAACCAACAAGAAACAAACGAACTTACCGGCTCAGGCACGTCCGATGATTATGATGCCCTCAGCTTGTTTGCTTCTCAACTCCATAAAATCCTTCTTCTTCACTCAAATTATCAAAAAATATATATAATTATTTTGTTTTTATTATTATTATTATTATTATTTGCCCTTTACATATTATTTTTTTCCATTTTCAAGCTTCCCGACGAGCTTTCTAGGTCTCGTCTACAAAATCGCCTTTGTCTCCCTCACTCAACGAAGACTCCCTCTGATTCTGCTTCCCTCCCTTAATAATCGGCAGTGAATGGCTTCTAATCAAGCCAGTCTTCTCCTCCAGAAGCAGCTCAGAGGTCCGATTCTGAATTCCCCTTCTGATCCCGTCTTTCTTTTAGGGTTTTTTTTTGCAGCTTTTCTTCTTCGCAGCCGATGATCGTTTCTGGGCGTTTGTGATCGGCGCAGATCTTTGCAGGAACCCGGTGGATGGGTTCTCGGCGGGGTTGGTGGACGAGACGAACGTGTTCGAGTGGAGCGTCTCCATAATTGGTCCTCCCGACACTCTATAGTGAGTGTCGATTCGTTGCGCTCGAAGTTTTGTTCTTTTTCATGCTCTTGATGAAGTTTATTCCTTTCATGTGTTGATCTCTTTGATGTGGTAGCCTGAATGATCTTTCGTGGTGGTTGTGTTTCGAATTGGTCTGAAAGAATTGGTTTATTTGTTTTAATGACCGTAGAAAGATGGTAATTGAATTGATAATCTCTTTGCTTGGAGCTGGAATCCGTCTCAATTGTCATGATGCTTCGGGTCCTACTTTTTATACGTGCGTTCTTGAATAAAAATTTGGCTGCTGACTTAGGCGATGTATGTTTTCTAGTTGTTTGAAAGACGAAACTTGGCAGTGGGCATTGCACTAAACCATGGAAAATAAGTTTATGAATTGGATACCACATGCTTAGCCAATGGTTTATTTGATGGATATTACCTGATATATTACTTCGACTGCACATGGTGATGGGGTTAAATGAATTTCCTTGCATTCTTTTCTCAACTTTGATGGGTCATTACTTTGACTAGATATATGATATGTACCACAAAAGCTAGTGTGTTTCAACAATCTCATATATTTGGTCAGTGATTTTTTTCATTGGGAATGTGCTTGATACTTGCACAATTTGGGATTCATATCTTAGGAGAGTTTGAGATTATTCTTATAATTGTCATTAGTATTATTACAATTATTGTATCCTTTTGTTTTTTCACTTTTGCCGTATGCTGCATTTACTAAGTTATGCTATGAGCTTGATGAAGGGACAATTCACAGATGCCTCATAGGTGATGCCATCTGTCACATCATGTTAGCATATCCCTTTTAATCCTTGTTATGTTGTTTTTTGAGGAACTCTGCTAGTTTGTTCGTACTTTTATATGAGAATGAGGTTTTCTTGAGGATTAAGTTGATATGAAGAGGAGCCAGTTCTTGAGACATTTTTATGTGAATAAAGTACCTCTAATTGTCTATTCTGTTGTAGTCTTGGTGTTCAAATTCATGTTTATTCAGCTCATATTGCCATTTCAAGTGTCCAAAACACCAACATATGTCTTGAGTTTGATGTGTGGCTTTTAGAAACAAGACAAACTGATTGAGTTTATATTGTCAGTTTGGTTGCTCTGTAGTAATGTGAGAGAGCATTGGCACAATTATCTAGCATCTTCACTGTCTGGATTGTATTATGTACTGAAATTGAAAATTTGACATTTTTCTACTATTCATATACTATATTGTTATGGCAGTGAAGGAGGATTCTTTAGTGCAATAATGAGCTTTCCACCCAACTATCCTGTCAGTCCCCCAACGGTAAGGTTTACCTCAGAGATGTGGCATCCAAATGGTGAGAGACCTCTCCTACCATCGAGACTCTGGAATTACTGCTTTTGGTTGTACTTTTATCAGCTATTCTAACTGCCTAAACGTTGCATCCGTCACTTTAGTTTATGCTGATGGAAAGGTTTGCATTTCGATTCTCCACCCACCTGGTGACGATCCCAATGGATACGAGCTGGCAAGCGAACGCTGGTCTCCTGTACACACAGTATGTTTTTTATGTATTAAGAAGCTCTCCCCATGCTTTATAGCCTTCAATTTCAGAACTTTTGCCTATTCTTGCTTTTATATTTCCTTAACTACTGTCCACATTATTGCCTGACCGATGTTCAGTAAGTATGAGTGCACGACTTGGTTGTGAATCTTGATGAAGTGAGCTTTTATCCATCTTTCTTGTGGCGCATTCTAGGATCCTTTTTACTTAGGGATATGTACCCTCTAAAGCTGTATTCTGTGCCACTTACTCTCTTGTGGGAAAGCAAAATAGCAAGTTGCTGGAGACAAATAAAAGTGCTTTTCTTTTCCTGTGCTTGTAGAGACCTCCCATTGACTGGGCAAACTAATGTTTCTTATTCAAAAGACTGGTGACCTCTTAAGACTTATCCTTTAAAGCCATAACAACCTGAAACTTTCATAGTTCCCTGGAACATGTCTCAAGGTTGTGATGGGAATTTTCCTTTTAATCCCATAATGAGAAGGCTTAATTGCCTTGAAAGTATTGTACTTTTACAGGTTTCTCAATTCAATAGAGATTTCAAATTTACCATGAAGTATGGTGTCTATTGCAACTTCACTCTGTTTCCTGGACACAAACATGTTTTACCAGATGCGATATGCCTGAATTGGCTTTGTTGGATCTGGGACCTACGAATAGATCTTCATAGATTTTGGTAGTTCATGACTACACAGGCGTTGAAAATTATCAAGCTGCAGGCAGTATCACTTGCATTTATTCTGCTTTTCAAACCTTGTGACAGATTTTCCTATCTACCCTAGGTGCCTGCCCTTCAGGATTAGCGTCTGGCTGTCTAGTTAGGCAGGTCGGGTCTGCTGCCCATATGCAATGTATACATTGAATTGGATACTTATTTATACCTCAAACTCTGAAAACTTCCAACTTTAACACGAATTATGATGTCTATTTCAATATTATTCCATCTCTAGTTCACATGCAGCCATGCTTACTAAACGCCCTAGGCCTGAAGCAGTTCAGTTGAACCTGGGACACTTGAATAGATCTTCACTTATTTTGGTGGTTAGTGAAGACAGGCGGTGCAAACTATTGGGATGGAGTTGGTATCCTTACATTATTCTTGCTTTCGCTTTCTCTGTTAAGCAGTGGGGGTGTTTGGGAGGTTCTTTAGCTCCCACTTTAGCTCTTTATTTCAAGTTACTGTTAAATTTGCTTTTTGAGATGTTTATTATATGGTTGAAGTTCTATTTGTCCTAGGTTTGTGTCACGTTATAGTAAGGATTGCACCTTTTCGCCATCACATCAGCAATTAAGGGCTGTATTATCCAATCTCTCATGCTGCATTTGGAAACCACTTTCTAGGCCTCTAAAAGCCCTTGGACAAATGCTAGGATCTTTGGCAATTTTGTTTTGGGGAGCTTTGGGGAGATGCATTGCATTTCCAAAGTCCCCTAAAGTCTCTTAGCCCAATGCAAGTCTTACTCATATTCGGGGTTTAGCATTTCCAAAAATGCTAATGCGTTTTTTTCCGCTAATTTGCCCTCACTAAACTTTCGAAATTCCAGTTTTACCCTCACCATTTTCATCTCGAGTAACATTGTCAGCAAGCTTAAATCTGAGTGCTGGAAGCCTCGCCTGTGGTCGTGACCTTGAGTTATGGTCGCTGGTGCCTTCTTTAGCTCACTGGCATCTGGATGTTGCTGGTGGTGGCAAGTAGATTTTCTTTTTATTTATTTAAAATATGTACCTAAAGTCTTTTACAAAATATGTACCTAAAGTCTTTTACAAGTCTAGTTTTTTCTTAACAGTATTTAAACCAAAGTCGATTCCCTAGGAATTTTTCAATTATATTATACCAAATACTATTTGCATTTAAAAAAAAAAAACCCTAATCTAAATTTTTTATATTTTCCCAAAAGCCGAACCAAAGGTAGCCTCATTGTGGTTTAGGATAAAAAAGGCAGGGAGTAGAATCGGAAGATTTGAAGGTTGGACAAAAATTGAAGAAGCCCTTGGAAGTGTATGGTTTTTCAGTTAACTAAGCCTATAGTGCATTGTTTGAGATTTCCTTGGCACATTTTGCAATGGTCAGGAAACAAATGGACCCAAAGGATGACTTATTTTCCTTTTTTTTTTAACTGCCGATGTTTCAAGTTTGAGTCAGAAGTAGACAATGGTGATGTTGTTGACAGGCCAATGCTGAGGTACATTGATCATCTCATAATGAATGCAATCTACTGAGAATCAAATGCTGCAGTGGATGTTGGACTGATGCTTTTGGTCCTTGACAATTGACATGCATCCAATAAATGAGGCGTCAGAAACTCTCCATGTGTGATACTTCTCCATCTATTCTGTTAATAAAAGCATGAGTACTTGGACATAAGATGCTTCCATGTTTGTACATTAGATTCAACATAATATCCCTCTGGGAAAGGATTTTGACTTGTTTGAGTGGGGGCACTTTTAGAAACAAGCCGTGGTAGGTTGCTCAACTCTATGATCCTTATAGATTTGGAAGGAATGGGAGGGCGCATTGACTCTCACATAAAAAAGGTAGTGAGGCTATAGAGTTGAGGTGACCCCCTTACGGACGTGGATGGTGGCAGCGGTGGCTTTCTTATCCATGGAGAAATGTATTTTACAAACCGGGGCACTGTAGCTAACTCTTTTCATGGGTGCCTGGGAAATATGCTGTGCTCTCACAAGTACTGAAGAACACGGGACAGTGTTACTATCATCATGTGTTAAAAAGCACCAAATTGTTGCCGTATTATGAATCACGAAAAACAGGAACTACAAAGATGAAAGTTGTGGTAGTTGGTACAATTTTGCACCAGTTGCATTGCTTCGAATGGAGAAATTTAGCAGAAAGGGCATCTAGAGCAAACAAGGAATATGTCAAAAGTGTAGCTTTCGGGGACTTTGGGCCATTTATTTTCTATTGGAGGAAGAAAGGTTAAGTTTTTGGCCAAAATCTGGTGACCTAAATTTTTTGGATTGGAGAAGACATCCTTAATTTTACATGCAAGTGTTGAGCGTCCATCTCGCAATTGCAAGAGCAAATGATTGTGAACTTAATGGTTTCAGAAAATATCCCACAATAGTTTGTCATGGTTTAGACCTATGAGGCTAGGACTATCCTCAATAGTTGTGTAATAATGTTTTCCTTTTTTGGCTGATTAAATTGGATGCACGGAAGTTAGGATTTTGACTGTTCACTTATGCTTTATACACATTCTCCCTTTTAAGAATCATAAAATGCTTAATCAATTGCTATACATGGATTTTCATGTTTTCATACTGTCATATAGTGACTGATGTCCTGTCCATTTGGCAGGTCGAGAGCATAGTTTTGAGTATCATATCGATGCTTTCCAGTCCCAATGATGAATCTCCAGCAAATGTTGAAGCTGCGGTAGGTTTTTGGTTTCCTCTTTTACTTATCCGATCTGTTAAGACTACTACATACAGGAGGTAGATATCGATCTGCATATGGGGATGGGCAATTTCAAAACCAAAGATATAAAATCGGAAATCTGGTCATAAGTGGTAGGAGGATGGTGTTGTCAGCTACATTTTCTGATTGTTGAAGTGGCAGTAAAATCCTGTTTCTCACCTTTGTCTTTATAGCTGGAGTTATCCTCTTTGCATTGAATAAGAGTTGAATAATGTTTATGGTATAGAAACCTGGTGCATGTGTCCTGGTCGACCAAACCTGGGAGGCCCAAGTCTGATATAAGGATGGACTAGGTTGCTATTTGTTGTGGTTGAAGCTTTTGTGAACATATTTAAAATGCTTTTTGCTAGATTTAAATTTTTGTTTTTGAGGTAATATGGCGAATCTGGAAATGCATTTTTTTTATGTGATGTTTGTGGGCATGTGGTAGGCTTTACTTTGCAATTATTGGCAGTATCATTTTAGCATCCTTCTAAACTTGTATTGCAGAAAGAATGGAGAGAGAACAGGAATGAATTCAGGAAGAAAGTCGCTCGCAGTGTGAGACGGTCTCAAGAAATGTTGTGACCTATTATTGCTACTTCTTGGTGATGCTTAAGTTTTGTCTTCCTGTAACGTAAGACTTCTTTCTGGGACGGAGGGATTTTCTGGTTGCTGCCAATTTAAGCCTGTAGAATTTTTCATTCAATGTGTATGCATCCAGGTCTCTGATGCATATTCTTTCCGTGTCAAGCAATCGGCACTTAAGTGACTCTTACCTATGGTAATTC
The DNA here is from genome assembly GCA_019926035.1 of Melaleuca alternifolia. Lineage (NCBI taxonomy): Eukaryota > Viridiplantae > Streptophyta > Magnoliopsida > Myrtales > Myrtaceae > Melaleuca > Melaleuca alternifolia. Next base: position 1,942,983 of record JAGKPW010000053.1, read on the forward strand.
TGCCGATCTGATGCTCAAACTAGTACAATCGCCAAGATTTCTCCCTATATGCTTTACCTTATGCGCGAATCTGGATGAGTTTGAGGAAATGCTAGGTTAATTGTCGCAGATGTCTTTTGCCATTGGCTGCTGGATTTGTTCCTTCACTCTCTCTGCTTCATTGTGATCTTTGCAACTAGTTTGGAGGCATTTGTAAAATATGTAGCAACTGTATTGAGAGGGATGGTCCTTTGGTGTAGGCCGAGGGGCAAATTCTAAATGGGGATAGATTCTCTCTCAGACAAAGTTGTAGGTACGGATTATGGACAGAATAGAAAAAATGATGATCGTAGAAAGCTCAGGGAAAGCTCTCCATTCGGCCCCTTTGAAGTTGATTCACTTCAGGGCATCAGCTTTTTCTTTGCTCAGCTTTTTGACACTTGCCCTTCTCTCTTCCTCCCTTCATCCCCGGAGATTCTCTTATAACTTTTTTGATAAATTGAGGAAATCGGTGCTTCCCTTGATTGGATCTAGACACAAAAAGTCAAATGTTAAAGCCGACGAGCTCATCTTCCTCCTGTTCTTTTCACTACACAAATATTCCACTAGTATGTACACTCACTCAAATGGTTTTGGAGTGACTATGAGTTGGTTTTGTTGATCCGAGCTGTTTTGACCCAAACAAACTCTAATATGGGGGTACAGCTTGGATGTAAAAGACCAACGTCAAAAAAAAAAAAAAAAACACTCTCGAGAAGCTGAGAAAACAAATTGCATAATTTAAGGTGAAGAAAAGAAACAATACGTAATCATGCTAGCTATAGCTCAATGAAGAGAGAGGCAGAGAGACAGAGTTGATTGAGCGAGGCAGAGAGACAGAGTTGCCTCATCCCAGGTCCCTCACGGCCAGCCTTCCCGGAAATGGATGTGGTGCACACAAGGTCAGGTGACCTGCGTGCACCAGCCATTAAATGTCCTCGAAAATCCCCCTCTCCCCTAGTACAAGGGGGGTCCCTCCGTTGGATTACACCCGGTCACCTGACCTTTCGGTCAGTTGATCCGGGTCCAACCTTCCCTGCCTACGTCTCCCTCGCTGGAAGCATCACTCTATCTCTGATTAGTAAAACAGTTCTCAACCATGGTTGGCAATGCGATGCCATAGCTGAGCCGAAAGAACATGCATCGCCACCGAACACGTGCTCAAGATCCATGATCTTTTGACCTTGCATTTGCGGCAGGTGAGATCATCCCATGAAGATGCAAACCAAGCTTCGGCTTGACTTTGGGGTTCGACGATGCGCAAGGTCGAACACTTGGAGTCAAGTCAAAGACTCATGCTGTTCCAATTTTCCTATTGGAATAATCGGTTCTGCTTTTTGGTAAGACTTCCTGTTTCAAACTCGCTTTTCGTTTCATACGGGTCGAAATGGATAGATTAAGATTGACACCGAAACCAAATCTGACCCGTTTAAGTTGCTTGCTTGTCCGATCCGACACGTGAAGTCATCCGATCCGAAACGAGAAGTAAATTTGGGTCGGGTTTTTCGGGCCTTCCGAATTTTCCTGACGCTCCTGATTTTATGTTGTGTTTTTGAATGTATGGTGTTCCTATTCTTCAGGTCTTTGCCTTTCTTGTCCACTCTCGTTTTGGACCATCGAAGACACTATCATGTACAATCTTCCAGAGTTCATTTTTTAATGTTGGATAGTAGTCTCATGGTTGCAATTTCTGGTGGTTTTCCATCATTTTAATTTAGTCAAGCGGTTCAACAGGATTGATATTTTGTCAATTTAACTCGTAATAGTCCATGTGGCGTCTGGTCATTTGTCGATTCCTATTAACATTTATCAATAATTGTATGGACAAATAAGTCAATTAGGTCTGCAATGATAGAAATGACAAGATTGAGAATTTGTTGTCTCATGATCACACCATTAGTCAATTTTCAATCTCCGACAAATTATAGAAAACATCATAGAAACTCGGAATTTCAACGTGATGTGATGATAATAATTTGTTTACTTGCTCCGCCTGACAAGCACCTCCATAAGAGCATCACTTAAAAAGATGACTTTAAAAATAGTTGTGTTGACTGAAAATTTGGGTCTTAGTAAATAAATTTTGATAACTAGTATTGTTTTTTTGACTTAGTGAATTGGAAAGGAAAGGTATTCATTCCATCTTAAATCATTCAAAACTATAATTGTAAAGTGCATCCTTGCCCTTCTTTTGGGCTATTCATACTTCTTTTTAGGGAGATATTCACACGATTGAACAGTTTAGGATTAATTTAATCATTGTACAATAGTTTTAAGACTTTTTTTTACATTATCCTCCAACTAAACATTTGAATTGAAGTGCTCAGGCATTCATCTTTTTTCTCCTTTTACAATTCCAAACCCGCCTGGTTCTGCTTCTTGGTAGCAAAAGTCTCGTTATCGAGTAGTTGAATTTGAATGTTCCAATTCTTAAATCAGGTTCCACTTTAAGTCATATAATGCTTGATCGAAGTAGCTCACGTTATTGAGTAGCTGAATCATGTTCATATCGATGCATGTTTCTTAGAAAGCAAAAACTCTATCTCTCTTTGACTTTTACTTTGAATTTCAAGGTAGTCAGTCTAGTTTGAGCATAAGAAACGCAGTCCAACGAAACTAGTTTGGAATCTTTCGATTCTCAGTTGTGTGTGGTCGAATTTGAGCACTGAATCATGTCAATAGGACGACATGTCTATGCTCGTAGGCTCTTCACTGTCCCCACGGAGCTTCCTAGACATCATTTCAAAAATACTTTTCTCATCGAGACTGCTAGGTTCTATCTTTTTCTTTAGAGGTCGTAATTAGTTATTCAAGAGGGTAAATTGACGTGATCCTAAAACTTTAGTTTTTATATAATTTGGTCATTGTGCTCTTTAAAATTGAGCCCACCTAGTCCTTCAACATTTGGCGATGAGGTCGTACACGATAGTAGCCTCATCAATAATTTTCAAACAATGAAAAGAAAGATAGAGAGAGGGCCGGTGACCCTCACCGACAAAGGAGAGGTGGCAGTGCTTACTGGAATATTATGGTGAAGTACAATAATCAATGTTGCTACTTATTTATCATTTCTTTTACTTATACTTTGGTGAAGGATCGGGTCCCTTCAAGGACATGCTTCTTGACCATTTATGTCATTTGTGTTTTAAAGAGATTTTGAACACTTTTTCCTTAGTTCTTTTCATCTTCCAAAAACTCTTCATTTCTTAAAACTCTCCCCTTTTATTATTTTGCTTGCATATTCTTTTCTCTTCCACTATGTTATGAGAGCTTGTTTGTCTGAATAAACTTCTGCAGTAGATCTCAGGTAGTTTAATCCTGCATCGAGTAGAGGTTATTCATGACGTGGTTTGATAGTCTCTCCAAAAGCAAGCCGCTCTTCTCTCTCGATTTAGATTTCGATTTAGATTTGGGAGTTTCGCCTCCCCAAGTAACTCTAGGAGTTCCTTACAGGTATCTGAGTTATATGATGATAGTGATGGGAGCGTTGAACCTAAACACACACCACAAATCAGTGCAACTAGAAATGACGATCTAGGCGTGTGTTCATCACTGAGTATAGTGATTGGCCGTCAAAAGTTTATGTTGGCAAATAGTTCTTGAGGGATAAGAGTGTACGAGCTACATGTTATGTTATGATATATGTACTTTTTCTTTCAGATTTACTAGACTTGAAAAATTTATATATACCTCTCATCTATTATTTTGAGAAATAAATAAAATCTTTCTTTCAACCAAAAAAAATTGCTTGTTCTAATTTGGCTTCTACATAAGCTTTGATAGTTCTTCTTCTCTTGGTGCTTATACTAAGACAAGAACGTTTAATTGTGGGCATTGTGTCCAAGATATTTTATTTTAACTATTTCGCCAAAATTTTCCTCAATGGCAAAACATCTTTCGCCAAAAAGTCCTTTATTATAATTATTATTATTAAGGGAGACGATTTTGTGGCGACTCTCAATAGGAAATATTACAAGTACACAAGGAAACCGGTAGATATACTTCAACAGAATTGAATCGATGTTAAAATACATAAGGTAAAGATACAACATCGAAATTTAATCAATGACATAGCACCCATAAACTACAGTAAAGATACAATCCTGAATTTGATCAATGACGAGGTACCTGAAAACTAACAGATGTAATTATAATACGTGAATTCGAAGATTATAGGATTTGTTTGTTTGTGCGAGGGTGTCCAAAGAGTACGATATGACCGTTTAAAGCTTATAATTGATGGTTACCAATGGCAGTTGAAAACAATTATTGAAAAGAAATGGCTTCCCATTGGTTATGAGAAACTACAACAATCCTAAAAGAGCACCAAAATAACCGATTAATGGTTAACCTTTTGTCGATTTCTTACTACCAATGTTGCTAGCTTGCTGTCAATGTTGATTGCTTGTTGTCAATCAACTTCAAAGTTTTCATCGATAACTTCACTCTTTGTCGCTGATGACTTCATTAGCAAGTTATCGATTCTCTTCAAGTTACAGCTAATTATATTCATCAAAGAGCAAATATAAGTCTATCACATATCAATAATAACCAAAAATTGATCTTTTTTTTTATGTAAATAGTAACATTATACATCCATTTGGGGAATCATTGTCTTTAAGAGAATGTACCAATTGCCCTGCCTAATCAACTCATCCTTCTTAATTGTAGAATGATGTGTTTTAAAGCCGTACAGTGCGAGTTAGCCGAGACCAAACCCAACAATATCTTGTTGGCACCCAAGAGGGGTCGCTGCCTACGGTGGCATCATAGCTAGGGCAATGATGTCGGATTCCAAATGTCTCTAACCCCACATTACTTAGATGGAGCGATCGCGTTCATAGATAAGTCTCACATAATCTTAAATTAAGATGACCCGTTATATACCCATGTGCTCATAGGCGACCAAGCTTGTGTTTCGCCAAAATTACGCACGCATTGATGAGATTTAGTTCTAGAGGTACTCGCATGAAGAAAAGTAGCATTGAATTTAAGGGAGGATTCATGGCCATGAGCTGACGTCTGGATGATGAAACGACAATGCTTGCAACAGTTATGAATCATGATCAGTGTGAATCTGTAGGTTGACCGGACGACATGAGACTGAAACTCATAGGCTGTGCGATTGAATGATTTAGAACATGGAAAGGCCCCTTCTTTTCAAAAGCTGGAGAAGGGGAAAAGCCACACGGAAAAGGAGAGTGGTTAGGGCAAATGATGGGAGCACAGAGGACCCGCCACAGCAAGCAAGTAAACTTTACAGATTGACCAGGCTTTTCTAGACACCACATTCATAGCCATCATTTCCCTGCAAACCCTAAAACTCTTGAGCCAATCTTGGGGGGTCAACGACCAACTTTCCATTCCCATGACTTCCAGCCTCCAGCATAGCGTCACTACCCCATTTCATTTCTCTAATCTGGGGATTATTCCCAATTAAGGGTGCAATTAGTATAGGCTAACCTCATTTGAAGGTGAAATACATATATAGAGGAAGTTGTGGAGATACCTGCAGATAATTCTTATTATACTGTGAGTAGAATGTGGATTGGGGTGGAAGTAGGGCAGATATGATTGAATGCACCATTTGCCAGACTCTAATGGGGCATAAACAGATCGTGGGGCTTTGTGGGATAGGTTTTAGGTTAAAACCTAAAATCCCTATGGAGTCTTAGATGTTATAATTGGGTCGCATTTGATCTCTCTTTTATTTTTTTTAATATAATCTAACAAATTTTAATATGATTTGACTATTTTGGGTGACAGCTACCATTTCGTACTTAGTTTGTAATTCATAAGTTGATACTAGACTTTTGCGATCATCGATCCGGAATTTTTTTATCAATCTCATATGCCAAAACTCTATAGATTTTTTATTTGGTAATCTAATTGAGTTCTAAATAAAGGCTTGTGTTTGCAAATCATGATAATGTATTATACATTTAGTGGAAGACAATAACTGACCAAAATAATATGACAGTAGATTGCAAGTGTCCAATAGATACTCAAACCACTTTAAGATGGAGATTACAAGAGTATTTCAAAGATCGATTTGTAACGAATTTTTGACGAATTGGGGGAATAAATGAAAGCTGTGCGACACCTATCCACGCATGGCTACGCTAGTAGAAACTTTTTTTTTCTCATAACTGGGTTCAGGATTCATCTCTTAGGTATTGACTCTATGATTTAAGTAGGGGATTGTAGCGGTAAGTTATTGGGCTAGTCTCATCCAAGATATTGATCCGTGAATATGTAAGTTCGAACGATTAGTGAAAAGTGAAGATGCTCGATTATTAAAAAAAAATTAAAAGCCTTGTGGCGGATTAGGGATGACATGAGCTGTTCCAAACTCATCCCACTTCTATCCTTACATATTAGGCGTAGACATCGAGCCTGAAGAGATTTATCCTCGGACTCGTTTTTTTTTTTTTGTTGTGTGTGTGTCAATAATCATTTCCTATATTATTTTTCATGTTTTGCAGAAATAGCTTTTCCATCCATGATTTTTTTTTTTACTTATCCAGACTTTTTTATGGACTTAAATGCAAGCCTCAAGCAAGCCCAAATAGACTCAAGGAAGTATTACTTTCAAGAACATATAAACTATGCATATTGAAATGGAAATCATTCTCAATTAAGGAACGAATTATCCAACGCTTATATTTTCGACGACGATTGCTTGTTGACACACTCAAACTTACAAGATTCAACTTATGTATATGATTTCAAGTCGGACGATCACCAATAATTGTCGGTAAGGGTAATTTTAACAAGCGACTGCATTTCATGATATTATCAATAGGTCCAGCTTTTCGATATCATGAAGGGAAAATGTCTAAACAAATAGTAATAGACATGGGCATGCGCATTTTAGAATTATCTTCTGGAGTTGCTGACAGCGACAATGCAAAACCGCCCTTCACTCCGACAGTTTGAATTTGGTTAAGATAGGGGATTGTTTGTCTCAACTCATCGGAAATTATAGATGTTTTCGAACATTAAGGAAAGGTTGGAAATAATTCGTCGTGTCAATATTTATATAATATTGGAGAATTTGGGTGTACAAAATAAAAAATTCAGTAGAACCTGCATTTCAAAACTCTCTCTCTCTCTCTCTCTCAAGGTACAGTACAGACATCTCTGGCTAACGTCTCTCTCTCTCTCTCTCTCTCCATCCTCAGTAACTCTCTCACTTCCTTACCTTTTTCACCCATTCTCTGCCCTTTTCTCCTTTCACAGAACTCTTTCTCTCTCTCTCTGTCTCTCTCTATCTCATGGAAGTCTTGCCATGTCTCGTGACTGCAACTCCCTTCTTTCCATCTCGTCCCCCTATTACACCCACTCCGCTTTCTTCTTAGCTCTCCTCCTCACAACCCCACCTCCACACCCACCTCCCATGTCTGCATATTTGTTTTTTTTTCTCAGAGGCTTCCCAAGAACATCCCTTACTCTCTCATGACTCAGCGCAGAACCCTGCTTTACTTCCACCGCCCGACGCCTCCGACGACAGCAGCATGCGATCTCCGCCCCCGCCGCTCCACTCTCCCCGCAACGGCGACGCCACGCCGCCCTACCACCACCGGCAGTACCAGTCGACGGTGTCCGTGCAGAAGCTCCGGCGGTTCAACTGGCTGATCCTGGTGCTGCGGCTCGCCGCCTTCTGCTTCGCCCTCGCCTCCTCCATCTTCACCGCCACCAACTGCCGCGGCCCTTCCTCGCCCCACTGGTACGACTTCGAGGCTCTCAGGTACTCTTACCCCCCAAATCTTGTTTTTTTTTTTTTGTGCTCTCCTTTTCTTTTCCTTTCCTCGCCTCCCTCTACCTTTTTCGAAACCGGGAAGACAAAAGACGGCAGCTTTTCGTCCTAAGAAAAAAAGGGGGCTTGAGAAAACGTAGTCCGCAAGCGCTTGCCATTCTTGCGCCCTCTCGAGCTCGATCCCATCAAATTGAGCACGGCGAATCGATCTCATCATGAATCTGCTGAAGTCAAGAACTGGGTTTTCTTTCGCAGATACGTGTTCGCCGCGAATGCGATGGTGGCGCTGTACTCGCTGTTCGAGACGGGAGCTTCCGTGTGGGAGATACTGAAGAACGCCACATTGTTCCCCGAAACGTTCCAGCTCTGGTTCGACTTCAGCCACGACCAGGTATTAAACTCCTCCAAATCTGATCTCGTCTTCCTCCTCGGCTTCTTCTTGGGAAGTAAATGGAGCTGTCTCTTTGCGATATTTACAAATTTTAAAAAAAAAACATTTTCCTTAAATAATTAATCGATAATAATTCATAAAAGTGTTTGACAACAGAAAATCAATCAATAAAATGTTTGATTCTTTCTCAAATAAGTTTAGGATTTAATATAGGATTATTGTTGAAGAGATTATTTTATGAATATTATCAAGTACATTTGGCAATACGAGCGTATCGAGTTATGTTTTGCATAATCGAAGTCATCCACGTGGCTACGTTTCACGGCAATGGACCCACCATAATCTTTCATTTCTATATGTATGGTGATTGTTTGAAAGCTAAGTTCTTACGATGAAATTGTGGTCCGAGCCAATTGTAATGCAAACGTAAGATTAAGGTTTTTTCATGGCGACTCACGGAGAAATTGTGTCTGATTTCTTGCATCGCAGGTGTTCGCGTACATACTGATGTCGGCAGACTCGGCTGCGGCGGCGCTGGCGAGGACGCTGAAGGGATCGGACACGTGCACGGCGTCGAGCACGTTCTGCATCCAATCGGACATCGCCGTCGCCCTTGGGTTCGCGGGCTTCCTCTTCCTCGCCGTCTCCTCCCTCCTCTCCGGCTTCCGCCTCGTCTGCTTCCTCATCAACGGCTCTCGTTTTCCTCAGTAGAGATCGCGAAGGGCGGCGGCGGCGGGAGCGGTGTGATTTTTCGGGTTTGATTTCATTATTTCCTTTTGATCGATTGAGCTGCTTCTCTTCTACTCCTCCTCCTTCCTTCCTTCCTTTACTTGTGAACTACAATGATATATTACATCATAAATTAAGCAGATGAATCTCATGACTTTCTGGGAGGATCGACATTAGCATCTTTTCAAACGACGCATTACTTAGGCCTTCATGGTTACCAAACTCAGTGTCTCTCCTTTATGCTTCTGACGACCTAAAATTCTTTTTCAAGAAAGTAGTGTATATGCCAGACTGATAAAAATCGAATGACTAAGCTTGATTAAATTTTAAGCAATATTTTTAGGTTCGACTTGAATTCTTTATCGAATGAGAAACTCAAGAAAGTAATGAAGCTATCATCGAATCGTTTAAATAATTTGTGATTTCCAAAGCAGCGAGACCCATAAAACGTGCCTGAGGTTGTAATCAATCGGTCAATTTCTTGGAAATTCTATGTGCTACATCGCATGAATGCGCAGCGTGAACGATTGAATGTCCAACCCAACCCTAAACAATCACATTTTGATTCCTAAAAGCCGTCCCCATCCAGGCGTACTTCGCCCAACACCAACTTTAAAGCGAAATAGAACCGACATGGTGCACAAAACACAGATTGGGTTCTCCAGAACCCGATTCTCCAAAAGAAGACATCTATCTGCTAGATAAGACAACAAAGCCGGGTCACCATTAGTTGCCCTATGTTACGTGCATCCAATCGTGCGTAGAGATTGCCCTGCAAGATTTTCAAGTACAATTCATGTTGTCTCAACGCATAAAATAAACCGATTTACGGCGGAACTTTTTAACTGGGAGCATCCTGAGAAGTACGCGATTCGAAAGCCGTTTTACCTTTCACACACGTGATATTCGCCTCATCGAACAATGACCCCATCATTCACTCATTGGGATCTTAATGGTGTTGGAGTTTTGGCGAGTTATACCGGAACATCACACGACACCGTTGGCTCACTGGAATCTTGATGGTGTCGAAAGATTTAGTAAGTTAAGAAATATCACATGACACGAGCAAAAGGCACACACAAAGCGCAGAGAGCCAGCCTTCAATGTAGGGATCGAGTGGCATTTCCATGATTGCCTCTGCTTGTACTTATCTAGATTGGCCAGTACTTTACGAGGGGGAAAGATGATGGATCACATCACAGCCTCATATCATGTTCTCTCCAGCACCCTCAAGGGTCAACTTTCTTATGCTTTGATGCCACAAGGATGCCTTTGGCATCTGAACAGGCAATCTTCAAACCAAAACCTCCCCAAAGTGCCGATTTCGCACAAGGCCACGAATGTGGAAAAGCTTTCCAAACATGGTATCAACCATCAAAGACGACAGAACAAGCAACCAATCATGCTAAGAAAAGTTCTTCACTCTATGCTAGTATTGTTACAACAAACCTGTCCAATCATATCCTGTCAACCGACTAAAAAAGAGTACTCAGGAAAAACTGTGAAACTCTACAAAATGTTTCAGTTGCCTTCATATTTTGGGTCAGCCATCACAAAATGGTACGCTATTACCAGGAGAAAGATGAAAATACCAAGAAAGTTGGCGAAAAAGCCGAGGTCCTGATCATCAATCATCTGCAATAGTCATAAAATAACACATTAGTTCCACATGGAAAAATTCTAATACCAGAGGCCAAAACAAGGGATATCTTCTTAAGGAGAATTCAACGAAATATATTCATCCAAAACATGCTTTTCCATCTTGGTCCAGTGCTCAACTACAACGCAACATAATAAGGAGGGGAAAAAAGGAGAACCAAGAACAATAGTCCTCTATCACGCCAAGATTACAATTTACAAGGAACCAATTGAATCGCTTTCACTCAACCTGCGATCTACCTCTCTGAGATATTTAAGGTCACTATGTGTTCGGGGTGACTTTCACCTTTGTCACCCACTGTGATTAGTTTTTCATGTATAATATTTAATACCTTTGAAAAAGGTTGAATATTAACATGTAGTTTTACATATAATCACAATTTCTTAAATTTAATTAATATTTTAAATATTTGGCAGGAAATAAACGAGTTTTGAGTCTAGGCAACCAGACTACTACAAAAAAGATTATGAGCGCTAAATCCATGGAGGCCAATAGCTGGCTGTGGCAAGTAATCTGTATCACAGTCTACAAGTCCAAATAAAAAAGTACAACACCTACTAGACTACTTAACAAATAATCACATTGTGAAAGCCTGGACATATATTGACCATTTGAACTGAGAAAGATCATATAACTTATGATTTCTCAAACTATATTAGGCTGAGAGAAGAAATGTTCCACCGCTCAACCTATAATCCTCACCAGAGCATCTAGTCATGTCTAGACTGATGCAGGCTAATTATCTTCTCCATCACAAGGAAAAAAGATAAAATTTAAAATACTTTTCTTTCCTGATAACCCAAGCACAACATAACGCTTTTTTCTAATTCATCCAAACACTCATCAACATAAACAGGAAAGTCCACCACCAACTTTTCACATGGAACAAGTTGATATTAAACAAAATCAATGCGAATATTTGCAAATATTACAGCAGCAAGACAATTTGGTATCTTAAATGTAATTGAACTTTCTATGCACAATCCAAAAACCATTTCCTAGATCGAGAGATTTCAGCTGTTTTTTACATATGCGATAAATCAATCCTCAAGTTGTCAAGCCAATGTCGAAGATACAGAACTATGTTGCTATGATTAGGTTTTTTCCTAGTACCTAATGCTCATTACTTAAAGATTCCAGTATGTTGTGACTGAGTTTCGGTATCACTTAAGGTTTCCATAAACTCAATAGTCAGTTCAGCCACATGAAAATTCAAAAGATAGAACAAGTAAAGATTAGTATGCGAAATTGTAGAGGATAGCACAAATAGTGAGTACCAAAGTTTTCGCAACAAGCGCGCAAATATTCGATCAGCAGCTAGCTTTCGGGAGTTTTATAATCAGAAAACTCATGGCACCATCATGAAAAAACACAGAGATCTTCATTTTTTGTATGCAGATGTCCTTGTGACACATAGACCAGATTTAGTATTATATACAGTTGGATTTCCTTAAAAAAAGGTAACATTGAGATCGTCAAGTTTCTTTTCGGAGGTCAACATGTCATCACATACATATCACCCGAATAAGATTCAAGGAGTGCAAATTTTCCTTCATCAATTATTAACAGATTCGAATGAAAAGAGAAGGATGAGTCAAGACATCTATTCTTTCCTTCTAAGTTTTCTGAAGAAGTATGGAATAGAATTATCCAGTTGTGTGGCATTTATAGAACAATTGGTAATTGGAGTTTTAATTCTAGGATAATCCAGGAGCCGCACCCAAGAAATTTCTTCAAGAAACTATTGGAATTAGCTTCAAGTACTACTCTTTACTTCTTGGGAAAATATTGAATCAAATCCAAGAAGAGATCTGTCCACGAGTAGAAAGAGTTGTTCAATGCGTAAAGTCTGCTGTCAAGACAAGATTTAAACCAGTTAATAATTCTAATAGGAGATTTCATTTTGCTGGTCATAAAGAATTGTGCACTCAAAGTCAATGGAGTATATTTCTAACTTTGTTGTTTCATGTTGGCTGGCATTGATATGCTAGATTCAAGGGGTTAATTGAGTGCCGCTGATACTTGCTGATGACTGATTGTGGTAGTTGTCAGCAATATCGCAGGGTTGATGGGGGGTGTGCAGCTCTCCCAATTTCAAGGTTCTATTGATGAAAGCTGAACTTAAGGAAAGTTAAACCAAGCATTATTTTTGCCTATATGTATGCATGCTGACCACCGGTTGATGGACCTGTCAAACATGATGCATGGAATGATGAAGAGCCTTATCCTGTAAACCCTCAGTAAAGCTCCTAAAAAATTTCTTATTGACAGCTGTTGAAGCTGCACTAAATGACAGAAAGTGAACAGCTTTAAAAAGGGAAATAAGCTTGAAACCAATACCAATGGAGCTGCATCCCACATCTATCTTATACTTGAACCAGAGTTGGCGTCAATACTTCTTAAGGTTCTTAGATACAGACCCGTAATGCATGGATGGGGATATGTGAAAAAGCTCGAAATGTCCTAAAGAACTCCAATAGTCAATCATCTCCTTTGGGAGGAAAATATAATTGGGTTTTGATGTCAACACAACAGAAGCAGGGATAGCTACAATTGACAGGAACAATGGAGGCACTATTGCAGGGGGCATCTACTCACTAATGGAAGATAGAGCCGATGATGCAAAAGCCTAGTAGTAAGAAAGATTATTCTGATGGATAAAGTAAAAGGCTGGTACCAAAACTGTAGTTGAAACAAACTCAACAGTAGTTTCTATATGCATCCTCAGTCAAGATAGTACAACAACTGCCAGAGTGAATCCTTTAGACTAAGACTTTAAGAGCTTATCAGATTTCTCTTGTGCTAAACTCCTTGTAACCAGGATAATGCTAATGAAGTAGCCAATCGAGCTCCTTCTCAACTCAAAGGAGAAATCCCCCGACTCCCATCAAGTCTAATACATTTAAATTGCTAATGCAAATCAAGGTGCGCATTTTCCCATCACACAATACAACAGCTGCTCTCAGAATGCATCAACACGCACAATCCTCACCCTCAGTAACCGTCCTACTCCCGAGACCGTTCACAATTGAAGTCCCGTGTTACTCACGCTCGATCATGACTCAACCCAAATACACGTCAAGCTGACTTCTAACTTAGATGAATTGACTTCACTAACCGGCCTTCCATCCTCAGGCTCGCCCACGCTCAGGCCACATTGTGGCACTCGAATGACATCAAATACAGAAGAATCGTAACACACCACAGACTCAGACTCCAGATTTACGATCCCTAAAAGGAACTGCAAAAACAACTACAATGATATTATTCCCATCGTAAATCTTTCCTTTCCCGAATGCGATCTCCATGAATTTCACTATACTCCCATCACAGACAAATTCAGGCGACGACCCTGCGGTGCTTCGAGGAACAGTAAGTGGCCTCGGAGATTAAGACCTCGAACGAACTCGAACGAAGAATCCACGATGGAGCGCTCTCTTTCTAGAGAGAGAGAGAGAGAGATATAGGTACCTTGGCGGAGGAATTGCCGACGGCGGAGAGCGATCAGATCTCCGTTGGAGGTTAACGAAGACGAGCTTCTCGTCGTTGCTCCGCTCTGAGATCGCGAGAGATGTTGGATCGTCCTCCGTCCAGACGACATTTTATATATTCAAAGGTCCATGGGCCGGCCCAAGGCCAAGTGGTCATGGTCTTCACAAAAAAGCCCACTTAAAGCCATAACCAAAAGTACATTGATTAACCCAAAAGAGTGCTCCCATGTATCAATTGACGCTGACCAAAAAATATATTCATCATCTGCAAAAGTGTTCCAATGTAAATTATTGTCGATAATAAAAATAATTTCATTGACCGGTTATTTTAAATAATATAAGCTATCATTTTTAAGATAATATTTTCTAAATTATTTATCTTACATCCAATAAATACACCCAAAAATTAAAACTTTGAATCGCTTGATAAATACGAACGTGCATCGCCGGTAGTAGTGACACAGCGGTACTAATTGATATTTTCTCAAAGGTAAAGTCTCGAGCTTGGACTTGATTGCAATAAAAGTGGGTGTTGCATAACTCTCTTTGGTGACATTTTCTTCCATTATGTCCTACGTTCGTCACGTCGGATTTTGAACTTGTGCCACCAGCCCTCCTCCCCGACAAGCCTCGAAATTTCTCTTGGTGGGAAACACAAAACGTGTAGTATGACGTCTCTAAACTTTTAGTTTGTTTTAATGTGATCAATGTATTTTGATTTAATATGTCATGCCCTCTCTAAATTTTTAATTTGTTTCGATGTGATCTTTGAATTTTAATTCAATGTATAATGACATTCTTCAACTTTTAATTTGTTTAATATAATTTATAAATCTAAAAAAAAGAAATTCATATAGTTTAGGGACTATATTACGTACTTACCAATAACTTAGGAATCATATCAAATAAATTAAAAAGTTTAGAGATGACATTGCATATTTATCCAAAGTTTAGAAACTACGTTATATAAATTAAATTTTTCTTTGAGAGCAAGGGTTTTGTTGGTTGTGAACATGTCGGGAATTAATTCCAAGCATCTAATTACACTCTCGACTTGTGCAGCTACACAACAAGTGTTACATGGAGCAATCTTGTTTGTTTAAACTTGAGATACGATTTATTGGAATTAAAGCACTATAATTGTCTTCATTTTTTTACTAATTTGTTTAATGTTCGAATTAAGTATTTTCAGTATGCACTCTAAACTTGACACCTTCAAGGATTTAAAAAATTATTTAAAAAGGGTCTTATTTTACATATAAGTTTGTGGCCAACATGTCCTTGAATTTTTGTGAAAGTTCAAGTAATATTAGTCGAATAGATTTGAAGAATATCAAACCCAAAATTGAAAATGCCGAAGCTTGCAAAGCCATTATATTTCCGTGCACTTATGCCTCTGTGATGAATTTTATACTATCGGAAAACACATGACCTATTGTTTGGTAAAGCTTGATGATAATTATTTACAAAACATCATTGTCGATCAACTCGTTCATGGAACGTGACCCTAGCCGATCATTGATAGTGTCCCACTCGTCCATGGATAGCGACCAGTTTGTCATGTCATTGTATTTTCTATTTTACCATTCCATAAAAAAAATTCATTCACAAACTATATAGCTAAATCAATCACGAACTAATAAAATTAATTAAAAGAAACTCATTTTATATTAATGATACGAGGAAAATTGGAAAACTGTGGCTGCTGGGATTCGAGCCCAGGTCTCCACGGCCACAACGTGGAATTCTTACCACTAAACTACAGCCACATTTTTTGTCCTTTAACACGTAGCATAACTATTTAGCTCATAATATCCAGATGTAGCTTTGCTTGCTTCTCTCAAAACCAACTTGTGTCTTATAAGAATATTATCATTTGATGATATAGCATTTGGAATTATGATTTAAACTCACTCCCCACATACACTTGCATAAAAGCTTTAGAAAAAAACTTTGAACTTGTGATTAAATTGTATCTTTGAGTGGTACGAATGAGGAGAAGGGACCTCCATTAATATAAGAATCCCTCTTATTACAATAGTTGATCTTCAGCCAAATCTAATGGTTCATATCGATGACAAATTTCTAGAATACAAGTATATTTCCTACTTTATCCCTGAAGAGTGATCTCATGTACATTTCCTATATTACCCTCAAGAGTGTTCTAGTGTGTACAAGAAAGGTCCTTTGAATTTTTAAGATAACTTATGAAACATGGCTCAGTTCAGTCTATTATTTGCTCAAAAGTATATGGAAAATAAATTTCTTCAAACGCGGTGTGACAAGTCAATTGCAAATCAATTACTTTAAAATAAGTGTCATGTGGGATGATATGTATTATATATGCATAATGTGATTGATAAATTATACTGCGTCAATCATATGATTGTATCATAAGATAATTTATCATATGATGTACTTCTTATTATCGCATTGCACCTAAAAATTGACTAGTGAGCACCCTTACTCTTAGTCACTTTTTCTTTTATCCCCTCGATGCTTTGAAACAGTTTTTTTAGCACCTTTTGCTTTATCTTTTTGGAATCAAAGTAATACGACACTTTCCACTACCTTTCAATGTTTTAGAAAATCCATTCTATTGCAAGTTAGTATTACTAAAAATTAGACGTAAATGTATGGAGATTTTAAAACTTATCATTAAAGTGCAATTGAGTAAACCTTTGACAATTTTATAATTAAATCTTAAAACTTATCACAAAATGTAATCGAGTTTTAAGACTTTCAAAAAGTGCATAATTTAATCAAGCCATTTCGTTGATTACACTTCTTGAAAAATTTAGAGATCAATGACACTTTCGTGATAAATTTTCAATTTGATTGCACTTTCATGATAAGTTTTAGGATTTGATTACACTTTTTTTAAAGTTATAGAATTTAATTATACTTTTCTGACAAGTTTTGCAACTCTCAGCGATCCCTGGAAATAAAATAATAATTTTATATCTTATCGGTCAGATGAATTTTAAGTACATCTATTTTCATTAAGCAAGATCGCTCTAACTCAATTATATTAAGATTGAAAAGCAAAAAGGGACACGCCCTATTTAAATATTTTCATTTTCTACGGAATTTCACTCACATAGAGCCGATCAAACTATCAGAGTAGGAAGGTCGTGAAATAATCTACTTGATATAGAAGATTGATGCATTCGCGACAAAACTCATAAAATTAATAAGATATATCCTAAAACATTGAACTATAAATATATTTTAACTAAAAGGACATTACGAAAACGTTATCTAGGGTTTCCTTCATCGTAATTTTATAAATTCAGTCTCACCCGGCTCTTAAATCCCCAAAGCCATACTCGAATTTCGCTGAGTTAGAAATCTATGAAGATCTACTTGCTACAAAACTTAGTATTTCCTAGACAAAAGTGTGCAAAGTCAGATGATTAATTTATCATTTTCATGGGATGTAA
The DNA here is from genome assembly GCA_019926035.1 of Melaleuca alternifolia. Lineage (NCBI taxonomy): Eukaryota > Viridiplantae > Streptophyta > Magnoliopsida > Myrtales > Myrtaceae > Melaleuca > Melaleuca alternifolia. The sequence continues at coordinate 1,960,474 of JAGKPW010000053.1, forward strand.
TTTTCTAGATATATGTGTAAATTTTTGCAGATAATTTTTTTTTGTAGACACGTCTTCGAGATTAAGAACTTTCAAATTTGTTGCACAAGAAATTGAGTTTTACTTATTTTTTTAATTTTTGATTAATCTAAAAATTGCGGATAGCCCACTTTTTAAAATTTTAAACTCTTGAAACTTAAAATTACATATTTAAAAAAATTAGACATGTCATAAGAAATTCTACACTTTACACTACTTTTCATCGTTTTGTAAAGCCCACTGTTAGTACTGTTAAAAGTTAATTGAAAAAATCTTGTATACTTAGGCTCCGTTTGTTTCACGGAAAATATTCTTCCGAAAATATTTTTCGGAAATTGTGGTGTTCGGGGGGCGGAAAACAAGATAGTCAAGAAAATTATTTTCCACCAATGGAGGAAATATCTTCAAAAGTGAGGAAAATGTTTTTTGTTTTTGTAAAGTGGAAAACATTTTCTATTTTCTTTACTTACCTTTAAATATTGTAGCCTCTAATAGTGTCCTTCGACCTTGCTCAAGGCCGATGAGTTGGCAACTTTTGACAAACGAACACCGGAAAATATTATCATTTTCCAAGAAAATGATTTCCTGGAAAATATTTTCCAGATTGCAATATTTTTCGTGAAACGAACGGAGCCTTAATGAAATGATAGCATCATTTCCATTTAAGTACGGCCGCTCTGAATACAATTAATTAAATTTTAAAAGATAAAAGCAATATGCATTTTTTATGTATTTTTGTTTACATTCGAGAGCCGCACAACTATGAGTATAGAAAAATTGCACAATGATCTATTTGGTATAGAAGATTTGAAAAAACCTGTGATACTAAAAAGGTATATCCCAAAATGTTGAACTTAGAAAAATGATATTTAGAAAAAAAAATCACGATTTCCTTCATTACGGTCAAGTCATACTCGGAATTTCGTCGAGTCGGGATTTTTTAAAGATCAACTTTCAACATCTGTGTTAAATGGACAAAAGTATGCAAACTCATATGTTACATGTTCAAAGACCCACAAAGTTCAGCTAGGGCTGTCAAGAATTTCCACGAGTGGCCAGGTAATGTTTAGTATGCATGAACACCAAATTAATTCTCTCTCCCAAATTTCTTATCTCAATGAAGATGGGAGAATTTCAAATGCTTCTTCCACTTGTTAATCCATATTTCGCCTTTGCTTAACCTGCCATTTGCTTACCAACAAGTTCATCACCCCCCAAAAGAAAGATTGATTTTCGAAATTTCTGAACTTGTCTTGTTAACTAGATTTGATCAACATAAAGTCATCGGTACTTTAGATCGAACAACTTGTTATACTCCAAATCCCTCCAAAGTTTCCTCGTCAGTTCGTACAGTAAGGATGCACACATCTTCGTTTTATAGCAATTTGCTTTGCCCTCAATTTTCATGGCAGAAAAGGATTGCCTGTTGTGGCAAGAATGGCACTACCCGGTGCTCATTTTCTTGATTACCAGTATGCTTGTGTTGCTACAATTTGGACAACACTAAATCCTAGAATTATGTTCGTAACCCTATTTTGTTTCCGACTTTCAACATGCTGAACCTTTGTTTGAGAACTTCTAATGTATAAAACTGATAAGATTAAAATTTTAATTTGACATCTCGATTCTATAAAAAACTATCATATGATATTAATGTCTTAAAAACTCTATCATATCATCTTATCATAATTAACCATAGAGTTATTGAAGAAAAAACATTTCAAACCATTATCTTCTGAAATTACATTTCTTATTTCCATCCATTGATTTAGCTTTATTGCCATTTTCCTTTATGGACCACAACGTCGTTTGGGGAGTTGACTGATAGATCAATAAAATGATGATTTCTCGTCTTTGCCAAGCGCGATGATTGATTGGAGGCCCAAACAGGGCCTGGGTTTGCTTGTATAAGATTATAGAATGGGCCTTGCCTTGTCCACGAGTCGATTCAAGACAATGTCCAGGCCCATCTTCATGACGAATTGGGCCTATGAGATAGGTTGGAGCAACCTAATATCATAGTGCAGATTAATGAGAAGTGTATAGGATAAAGTATATCTCCTATTTTACTTCCAAAGAGTACTCTAGAACGAATTTGTGTATACTTTTTACATTTCCTTTAAGAATATTTTAGAGTATTCACATGTGAATGTAATAACATGTGAATGTCGGCTTGGTTCAATTTACTATCGAGGCAAGAATTTATGAAAAATAAAAATTTTCAAACGTGGTGTAACAAGTCAATCACAAGTTAGTGACTTCATATTTTAAGTGTCATGTGAGATGGTATGTAGTTTACGTGGGTAGTGTGATGGATCGATTATCCCATCTCAGTTGTAGGGGTCATCAATTCCTCAGGCGATCTAGTTCCCTCCCGAAACTAGAAACTAACTCCTCGGCGAAACCAAACCGATTAGTCTTGGGATCAGATCGAATCGAACGATCAGTCTGGGTTGATTCTTGGATGGTCTAATGGGACTAAGAAAATTCAAACAAAAAACTTGAGCTTTTTTAACTTTTTTTTCTTTTGGTAATGTTGGGCAATGATCGGAGCTTCAAAATATTAAGCTGGGGTTTATTTATTACTTTTTCTTATATTTTTTTTTATCTTTAATCAAATGCAAAAAAATCATGAAAAATTTAATTGATTTAGTCTCACGGTTTGATCTAGTCCGGTTTGACCCTCCTAAAAATCGAGAAGGTTAGGTTAGGATCACTTCCTCCCACCCGAAGGCGAAGCCTAGCTCTGTCACCCATGGGCCAAATAGACTGCACTGCGGTATTCTTAAAAAAATAGAGAAATCAGAACCAAGTCACGATGATACGGGTCAACCCCTTCCTCGCGTTGGACTTAGTTGGAAAGGTAGGTCTTCGGCATGTCCCTTGCTTGCGAACTTATTTAGTAGGGCGTGGAGATCCCATTCCTCACGTTTACCCTTGTCCTCAGACTTCACTCTTTCAACCATGCTGGGGCAATAGGGCATTATACAGAAAATTTCACCGCATTGGATTGCCCAGATACCTGTTCCACTTCAGTGAACCGAGCACCAAATCGACGCTTCCAAGAATTGGGTCAATTGATCGGTCCGAACAGTTTCAGATTTGGTTGATTCGGCTTACTCAGCCTTACTCATAATAAAATAAAGTTTCACATACTAAAATTCTTATTTCCAAATTGCACCTGAGAACTGCCAAGTCATTATCTTAGAGTCCTCGTCACTTTATCTTCTCCCCCCTCAAAGTATTTTAATGGTTTTTTTAACAGTTTTATTTTACTCTTACACTACATTTGATTGACATAAATTTTAGTTAAGTCATAATTGAATATGACATAACATGAAATTAAGGGATTTTAGATCCTTTTCAAGTTTGGTTTTATGCACTCACAATTTGAATTATTCTACTTCATTTATACTTATTGTTTTTCTTGTTTTTTCATCTCTATTTTATTCCATTTCCATCATTCCTTAAGAAAAATTCTATTAAATAATAAAACATGCTAATATACCTAAATATGTAATATACATATACATGATATATATTGGTGTAGAAAGAAATTCAAATGTATATATGAAAATAAGAATACTTTAAAATTACAATATTTTTATATTTAACTATTATCATTTATTAGTTAAATAAGTTAGTTATTAAAAAAATTATACCATAGTTATGAAAAAATACTATCTATTATCATTTATTAATTAAATAAGTTAATTATTCAAAAAAAATTTATATCGTGAATATAAAAAAATACTATCCACTTTATTGGGTTCAATCTATCATAAGAAATTCAAAACTCGGCACTATTTTTCATCGTTTTGGAAAAGTAGCCGAAGGTGTTGCAGGCCCATCTGCACGACGAACCGGGCCTGTAAGGCCGGTTGGACCGGAGGCCATGGGTTGCAGCAACGCTCGTTGCCCAACACATAAAATGCTCCCCGTCAGTCCTCATCCTTCCCCAGGGAATTAGGGTTTTCTCTTCATCAACTTCGGCGCCGCGCGTCCTGCCTCCGCCTGTCTGTTCGATCTCGCCAGCCCTGAAAATGGATGCACAGGTCTCTCTCTCTCTCTCTCTCTTGGTGACTCGCGGGGTTACACTCGATTATTGCTCATGTGGTTGCTAGATTCAGTTCACTTGCTTTTGCACTGACACTGGAGTTTGCCATTCGGGTTGTCTCGAGTTTGCATGGTTGAACTGAGACCCTTTCCATGTGTCTCTTTTGCAGACGGAGAAGGCGTTCCTGAAGCAGCCGAAGGTGTTCCTCTGGTACGTAAGGCTCCATTATTTGTCCCTAAAGCTATAGAGTGTGAGTTGTTGGTCTTTTATATATGGAAACGAGAAGAGGTTTCTAGGCTGAATCCCTAAAACAAGGGGTTCGATAGGAAATCTAGTGGCGTATTGTTTGGACGGTTTCTCTGGTGTTTCGCTACTTATACTTGAGAAAACAGAGAACTGCTTTTGCGTTTCTGTAGATGCCCATAGGCTAATGGGTTTGATTTAATATCATAGATTGAGAGCCTTGTTGTTTAGCCAGGACAAGCTGTCCTTATTGGTTGATCGTTTTAAGCTCTCGTTACAAATCAAATGGAGGATTGAACTGTCTATGGCAATCAAATGCGTGCGAGTACCACGGTTTGAGTTAGTGGTAGTTCTCCGTCAACTTATTTTGTGGGATATTTGCAGCTCAAAGAAGTCGGGCAAGGGTAAGAGGCCCGGAAAGGGTGGGAACCGTTATTGGAAGAGTGTTGGGTTGGGATTCAAGACACCTAGAGAGGCAACTGAAGGTATAATTATCTTTATGAATGGAATTCGTTCAAATGGTTGTTCTTTACCGTTTTGTGCCTAAGTAACATCAAAGGCAATTGTGTTGTGAAATTAGGCATTTGTTGATGATTGAGAATCATTATATTTGAATTTCTAGCAGCTAAGTATGCATGCTTTCGGCAGACATCTTTGTTGTCCCTGGTTTGTTGGTTACAGAACCACCAAGCTTAAAAGTATTTGGCTGAATCACCTGTTGCAGTTTTGATTTTGTAAGATTACCAGGTCACTGAATGTTGGTTTGCTACTCTGAACATGATCTCGAACAGAATTTGTGCATAGATACTCTTAGAATCAGAGCAGTAAGGAAGAACTACTTGTTATTTTTTTTTTCGTGTTACATTCTAGTCCATGACTTGTTTTAAGCCATCTATCACTTGTCTTTTTTATTGCTAGAGTTGTGATGAACCTGAATAGTTAGATTCTGTGATAATTATCTTGCTAAGTAAAATTTTTCCTTCCTGGTTATTCATTTATAACAATTTTTTAGGTTGTCCAAGATACTTTTTCTCGGACTGCCTCATTTTCAAACTGCCATATTATTATCATCGACACTTTGAAGTTGTGTGTAGGAGAGAGAAGGATGTACGAAGACTGAGTTAAGATTGTCTGTCCTTATAAGTACATGGTTATTTTGGCCTTTCTGCTCGTCATATGGTAATTTTGTGATATGTTATTATCTTTAAATTTGCAAAATGGATAATCAGTGGACCATAAGGAAGGATACAAAACCTAAGAAGTTGAGTAGACTAGTGGATGTTTGGTTTAAGGAATGAAAATTGTGTGGATGCTTGGTTTATGGAATGAAAATTGTACTTTCCCTTGGTGCACGATGTAAAATTGAACTCTACCTTTATTGTTTTTAATGCCCTCGTTGCATGTTTATTAATTTATTTGCCTTTTTTTGGGTTTATAATGGTCGTGAAAATGAATTATGAGAAATGTTTTAATCACTTTGTATGTGCTTGTCATGCTTCTCCATCAGCCAATTCTCCTGCGGCGTAGTTTCTTCCCTAATTTAAGTGGATCAAAGCAGTCTGTTTACCATTCTTGGCTTTACGTCGTTGCAGGTACCTATATTGACAAGAAATGCCCATTTACTGGGAATGTTTCCATAAGGGGCCGTATTCTGGCTGGTACTTGCCACAGTGCTAAGATGATGAGGACAATAATTGTCCGCAGAAATTACCTTCATTTTGTCAAGAAATATCAGAGGTTGAAACCAACTACTTTAACCCAATTATATCTTGTTTAGATGCCTGAGCAGTGGCTGTCTGTCATCCCAGTTTTTTCATTCTTTGTGTTTGTATGCTTGTGTGGATAGTATATACAATGTAATTCGTTTATTAATGGGGTTAATCCTGTCGTTATGCAGATATGAGAAGAGGCACTCAAACATTCCAGCTCACGCTTCTCCATGTTTCCGTGTGAAGGAGGGCGATCACGTTATCATTGGCCAGTGCAGGTTTCTTTTGTTGTGCAATTAATATGTTGAGCTAACATTTAACCAGAAGCCTTTTTTCTGACTAGATTTTTCTATGTTAGGCCTTTGTCGAAGACTGTGAGGTTTAATGTGCTGAAAGTGATTCCAGCCGGATCATCAGGCGGCGGTGGAAAGAAGGCCTTCACTGGAATGTAATTGTCTCAGTTTTTGCATTTTCGTTTTACATGTTGAGGGAAGATACTAGATTTACTCTACTTGGAAATTGCTGGGGTTGAAATATTTAGTTGAGTATCAAATTTTTGTATGACCTTTTTACCTCTTAATTGTCGATTTTTGGCTTACTTTTGGCCAAACCTACGAATTTCATGACGGTGGAGAATTCATGTTTGTCTGATCGTGAGTTTGCTTCTTGTGTGGGGTTCCCTGTTGATCTTTCCTGGAAACAGGTCATGAACAATCATTGCCTTTGTTGTTGTTAATTAATTTATGGGTTAAAATCTCCTTTTTCTGGATGGCCCCAGTTACAGTGGCATAATTAACTCGAGGAATTGCAAGAGGATGTGTGTCGGAACATGTAATGGTCTCTTGATCAAGTCGCTAACAGAATTTGTACCCTCTTTTCTTTCTTTACTCGGCTAAGCCTCATGAAGGTGTTCCAATATCATGTTATTGTTTATGAATCATGTCCGATATTCGGTGGTTGCATGTTTTTGTTTATCGTATTATGTGGTGGACCCTTATAGCTCACATGGGCATTAAGTGCTGGTGTACATGAACCGACCTATGAATATTGCGTCATTTCTAACGTTGAAACGATTTCTCTCGACAATGTGGTACCAATTAGAATGATCCGCCTGATTGGTTTGCCAAACAAGCCTGATTATACGATGTACTTCGATTGGTCGATGTTTCTTCTCTCGACGAAGGTGTACGCATTCCATGGAAAGGAAAAGGACGTCGTGAATTACGTTTGTTGTGCATTGCTTGAAGTTGGAGACTTGTTGGTAGCGCTTTTTTTTTTTGTCTATTATCTTTCGTGGCGAATTGCTAGTGGTTTCTTCTAAGCTTGTCCGGTGGATATTACGAAAATTCTTCAACAGCAAGTATAATTCAGAAGCTAGTTATGTTTTTCCCTGAAGTCAGCTGGGAGGAATGCGTGTAATTTATGAGGTCATTGCCTTTAACTTGAAATTTCGAGTGATGCCTACGGGAGCTTTCCTTGCAATTCCTCAAGTCAATGCGTGAGATCTTGATGAGCAAGAAAGCTTTTTCTGACCTGACCTGATATGGGAGAATTTTTAATAGAGATACGCCAATCTATATTGAAATTGAACGAGCTCTCTTGTCGGTTTGAATGAAAGTGAAAAGATTTACATATGTATACAAAGGAAAGCGCCCGGTTTGGATCTTGTTCGAAACTATATGAGTTCTTCCGTTACTTTTTAAATGAAAGTGAAATTTATCGTCTTTTCTTCCTTTCTTTGTATTTAAAGGAAGATTACCAAACAAGAGTTTTGAATGCTGAACTAAAAAAAGAAAGAAGAAAAACCGGTTAAACTAGACTCAACGGTGGATAGCTATGTTGGTTGAGAGCATTTTCCTTATCGCCGAGGTCGGGAGTTCGAAACCTGTAATTATTAGTGTCTTAAGTATGGGGCCATGTTGTTGGGATCCTGTGCTAGTCACCCTTGAGGTATAGGAGCCCGGTCCTTTGGTGCCGTCTGGGCACGGGGGACAGGTGGTGAAGTCTTCGGTTACAAAAAAAGAAAAAAGGAAAAAATAGCTCCTTGAAAACTAGGGGGGGTGTGGAGAAGCAGCGTGAGGTGAGCTCCTCGTTTCCCTTTTGAGGATCGAGAGAAACAATGTGCGCAAGCAGCTGGGAACCCCATTGGTCGGCAGAGAAGTACATCATTGGAGATTCATCATCCCAAAATAAGTCATTCTTTTTCAATCGTCCAAATAACACGCGATGCAGTCAAACTGTTGCTTGTGACATTTGTTTTGGATGAAAGTGTGGTTTAACATCATTTGAATATGGAATGTCCGCCAACGTTAGCAACGTCTTCTTTTTAACTTCGTCACGAAATTTCCTTGTCGTTCTCGGCTATTTTTAAAAGTCTCTATTCCTTTTTAGGGAGTTTTCAAAATGGTGAGGATGGACTGTGTTGGCACGGCACGGTCAACTAGAATTTCAGTAGTTTTATGTAAAGAAACAAATCAGACGTCACGATAGTTTGATCAATACATAACTTGAAAGAAATTTGAGTGCTGACTTTGTAAGCATGATGGATGTTTCTCAATCAAATAATCACAATATTTAGTATGATAAAATATATTTTTTCCTCTTTTATTTAAAGAAACGGATTTGACTGATGAAATTTAGATACAAAGCAATTCGGGGAACGATTCAACTGTAACTTTTATAATAGTGGATATTGTTTTCTGGCCAAACTCCGATTTGGTGGATACTACACCAAAAGATGGTTAAGAACTCGCAAAATTTATGTGCAACTTTTGGCCTTGACTCGTGCAACCTTAAGATTGATCTTGTAATTTTTTTTATGTCCTTGCACATCTTCATTTATGAGATTCGAATCAACAGGGTGATTTTTCCATCCTCTTATTTATTGTTCTTATCTTTTCGTTCTTTCATTTGCTATTGCGTGTAATTGATAGAACTAGTCTTGATTTTAGGTTAGCGAAGAGTCCTAAGAATCAAAAGAATGAAGAGCCATTTGACTGCACAATGATATTATTAGTTGTCTTAAGCCAACATTTCAAGTTTTTTCTTTCATATTTGAAATATAATAGATTTTTATAATGATGTCAGCTATTTTTTTTTTAACTAGTGATAATATTTCTCTACTTATGACTATCTATGTTTTGGTACTTGATTTTCTCTCAATTTTATGTTTCTTTCATTGTTTCTTTCTTTCTTTCTTTGTATTTAAGGAATTGCACTTAGTGAGATATGAGCAAATCTCAATTCTAGTCTTCTCAAGGAAATCAATTAAGCAAGTCGAGCGACTTGTTGAAATTTAGGGGGAAGCCACCATTAGTTTTCCAGTATCAGAGTAACAGTAAAACACATGGTAGTTATACCAATTATAAGGAAATGAAATCGAAATTGAATTCGTTATAAGACTAATGAAAATTTGTTTGAGACAAATGTGGTAATTTATGATGCGCATGATATAATTTCTGGATAGATATTGAAATCTAGAACATAATAGCTTTTTCTATTTCTGTTAGAATCAGTTTATGAGGAAAAAAATGCGTTTGATAATGATAAATAATTTCTATTCCAGAAACAGAAATTCGTTTGATAACAATTTTTTTGTTTATATTTTTTTTGGTAAAGTAAGTATTTTGTTTATATTTTTGTTTCATTGTAAAATAGATTTTTCATTTTAGAGTTTCCAAGATATTCATTTCTATAAATTTCAAATGTTTATTATTTAGTGCAAAAAATTGACAAATTTAATTATGTTTTCTATTATTTTGTAACTCCAAATTCACTTTAGATGTGTTGATCTCCTCGTTTGAAGTGGTACTTGCACACAAAAAAAATCAGCCTAAAATAACGTCATTAGAAAATACATTATAAAAGTCGAGATGGGAAGATGGAAGATTGTGATAAGGTTGTATCAATTGTGTATATAATGTGCAATTTAGAAAGAGAAATAAATTTTGGATTTCTCATTCTTGAACAGAAATTACAAATTTTCTGTTTCTGAATTCTTGGCCAACCCTATTTCTGGAACATAAATAATTTCAGAAATAGAAAAAAAAATCTATCAAACAGAATTCTGTTCCAAAATAAGTTATGGAACATAAAAACTCAATCAATAACAGAAATTGGCCATTATCATGCAAGCCCTTAACATTCAAATAATATGATATCTCTTTATCGATAGGAAGGGAATATCTGTCCTTGCAATGGAATTTCCTTCTTTGTTTCTTTACATAAATTCGGGAAACATATCTTTATCTTATTATTCGATCGAGCAATAACCATTCCGCATTGAAAGGGTCGCACTTAAACTTCTAGTGGACTCGTTTTTTTTTTATCGCTCGACTATTATGACTCGTGTGATTCGTATTCTTTACATAAACTTAATAAATAGTTTCTATCTAAGCCGTACCCGTTTGGTTACGGCAAACCTATCCTCGAAATTTGACAATTCCCTAAAACGCATTCGAGTCTCAAAATCGCGGAAGATAACAACGAAAATCCCATCGCGGGGGATGAAGATGAAAGAGAAGAGGTCAAACCCCTTGTTCCTTCCCCTTCTGATCAACAAGGTGGAGCGCACAACGTACGAATCTCGTCGTCTTCCTTCCTTGCTCATCAGGTCTATTTCTATATGAACGCAAACCAACCACAACGCCGCAACCACTTCACGGGTTTTGCTTGTTTCTGAGCAGCGAGAACCATGTTCAGAGTAGCGAGCGCTTCGGAGTACTTGGTCATCAGCGGCGTCGGCATCTCCGACGTAAAGATAGCGAAGAAGGCATGGGTCCTCCCGGGCCAGACCTGCGCCGTCTTCGACGTGTCGCCAGTGAACTACACGTTCGAGGTCCAAGCCATGAGCGCGGAGAAGCTCCCATTCCTCCTCCCGGCTGTGTTCACCATCGGGCCCCGGGTGGATGACGACGCCAGCCTCCTGAAGTACGCTAAGCTCATCTCCCCCCACGACAAGCTGTCCAACCACGTCAAGGAGCTCGTCCAGGGGATCATCGAGGGGGAGACCCGTGTTCTCGCGGCCTCGATGACCATGGAAGAGGTCTTTCGGGGCACCAAGGACTTCAAGCAAGAGGTGTTCGAGAAAGTCCAGCTCGAGCTCAACCAGTTTGGCCTGTTGATCTATAATGCAAACGTTAAGCAGCTGGTCGATGTCCCTGGGCACGAGTACTTCTCTTACTTGGGACAAAAGACGCAGATGGAGGCGGCGAACCAAGCGAAGGTCGACGTGTCCGAGGCCAGGATGAAGGGTGAGATTGGGGCCAAGCTCAGGGAAGGGCAAACTTTGCAAAACGCAGCAAAGATTGACGCGGAGACGAAGATTATCGCGACGCAGAGACAAGGGGAGGGGAAGAAGGAGGAGATCAAGGTGAGGACACAAGTGAAGGTCTTCGAGAACGAAAGAGAGGCCGAGGTCGCAGAGGCTAACGCGGAGTTAGCAAAGAAGAGGGCGGGTTGGACGAAGGAGGCCGAGGTGGCGCAGGTGGAGGCCGCTAAATCGGTGGCGCTGAGAGAGGCCGAGCTGCAGAGGGAGGTCGAGAGAATGAATGCCCTGACGCAGACGGAGAAGCTCAAGGCCGAGTTTCTGAGCAAGGCCAGTGTAGAGTACGAAACCAAGGTAAACCCCGTATCTCTCTTTGCACTGCAAGTCGAGTACAACGTTCCTAAACTGTCATATAATCTGCGTAGTCTATCGATAATGTCAGGATTCTCTCCAATAGAGTTTCGCTTTCAATGCGAATGCATCCCCCTAGTCATTGTCGAGAAAGAACCATAAGTACAACCAAAGGGACAAAAGAAACTGTAATACTTTATTTGGTTTACATCAGCAGACGGGTCGCTTGATGTTTCCAAGTAACCTTGCTATAATGTCATGATTAGAGGTGGCAAAATATGTCAAACACCCATATTTTATCCCATATTTGATAATATGAGTCATAAATGGGTAAGCTTAAAAAGTTAGTTGGATTTAAAATGGGTCACTTAACAACCTCATGGGTCTTAAATGGATTCTAAACGGGTCATAAAAGTGTTACCTAAGTAATTTTTAATATTATTAACAAGTCATTTTTAGACTATGAAAATTTTGATATTCTAATTATTTTATTTTTTAAAAATAAAAATTTGATTATTTATATATTTTTTAACAATACGGGTCGGGTTATTATATTTACACTACATGAATATAGGTCAAAATGGGTTAAATGGTTCAAATATGTTCCGACCCATATTTGACCCGATCCAAATCTGATCCGACCCACCCGTTTGATGTCCCTAGTCATGATCAAGGACCGATACTCCTACATCGAGTTAATCCACATGTATAGGCGATATCGAGCACAGGTACGAGAGGTTAACTTGAAGGCATGTAGCCTGACATGGTGATTTGAAAGGCTAATGACTTTTTTTAGTCTCAAAATAATTGGTTCTATGCTTGTTGGTTGCTTCACATGTACGAGAATGTTAATGTTACATTTGGTTTCTAAAGAAGAGTCAGCAGTAGTCTCAAGAATAGTGGCTTAAGTGAATAGAGACTTCGGTCATGATTGAAACCTCTCAATAACCACTTCCCTTTTTGAACCTAAATCCAAGGTACAAGAAGCAAACTGGGAGCTCTACAGGAAGCAGAAAGCCGCAGAAGCAATCCTCTACGAGAAGGAGAAGGAAGCGGAAGCCCAGAAGGCGATTGCCGAGGCTAGCTTCTATACGAGGCAGCAGCTCGCCGACGCGGAGTTCTACGCCAAGAAGAGAGAGGCTGAGGCGCTCGTGGCATCGGCCCAAGCCCAGGGCACGTATCTGCGAACGCTGCTGGAGGCGCTGGGGGGCAACTACGCCGCCCTCAGGGATTACATGATGATCAACAACGGCGTGTTCCAAGAGATGGCGAAAGTGAATGCGGAGGCCATCCAGGGGCTGCAGCCGAAGATCAGCATTTGGACTAGCGGCGGAGAAGGGGGTGATGGAAGCGGGAGCGGGACCGGCAATGCCATGAAGGAGGTTGCTGGGGTTTACCGGATGTTGCCGCCACTCTTCAAGACAGTGGAGGAACAAACGGGGATGCGCCCGCCGGCGTGGATGGGCATGTTGACCGACTCGTCGGGATATCCCAATCCAAATTAAGAGGGAGCCGGTCGAAGGTCAAGAGGTCGTGCTGTTTAAGCGCCATCTGACACGAATAATAATTTGAATTTGTGAGATGTGTTGATTCTCATCGCTGAACATATTGATGGAATAATTTTTATTTGTGCGCTATCATGTTCAAATTTATAATGCTTGAAAAGCTTTCGCAAATTTATTTAAAAAAGTAAATACCCCTAAATCTTTCATTAGCAAATTATCTACCTTTCATCATGATGAAGATAGCGACCATCGCTTCATGATGTTGGTGTTGCATTCGCAAACAACTAGTGGGATGGACTTCAGTCGTGTTCATGCTAGGTGCCCAGCAACTAATTCTCTTCCACGCCTTAAGAACTACTTCATCTTTGTTTAAAAATGTCTCTAATTTGGACTCATTGAACAATGTTCAGAGTACTATCCGACGTCTCGATTATGTGAGACTTCTTCTTCGGTTCAGCTGCGCACATGGTTGCATTTATGTTCCGCCACAATTGGGAGAAGAAGAAGATCAGCGCAGCCAGCAAATATGGAGATCCCACTACCTACTCACCGATTGAAGGAGCCCACAAACGAATACCGAGGGAGCCACAGGTTATACACATCAGTGACATTACTTCTGCCTTTCGTAGACCATCTTCATCTGCTCGTAGGCTTTTAATGAGTGAGGAGATTCTTCGGACAATGAAATGTAATTTATGAGGGGGCCCTTTATTGTGAATGAAAGGGGCAGAGAGGACGAAAGAGAATTAGGGCTTTCCTGGAGCAAAACGTAGGAGCTCTCTGCAGAGGGAAACTTTCTTGTTGTAATCACACGTTGTAGTGATTTAGCCAGTCATATTTTTGTTAATTTATGTAATTGCTTGAGTGAGATTTTGTCACGCCCCAGTCCCGAGCTCGCGACAGTCCCCGAAGATGGTCCTCACTAGTTAATAAATTCGCGTCGTTTCCAGGCATAATCGTCAACCAATTAAAAATTCATTAATTAAATAATTGGTAATTAATTACGCAGCGGAAATAAATAAATTAATCCCGGACAAATCCTGGGGTGTCTGAAAACTTCTTAATTTAAACAAACTGATTCAGTAATTACAACCAACCGTTAAACCCATTAAAATACAATAAAAAAATCATGGGGAATGGGTTAATCAGCTGTCTCTCAAACTACCCTTAAATGATTACAACAAAATAAACTAACTTCTCGGCATCACTAGGCTCCTCCAGCCTCACCTGGCCCTCGAGGAGGGACTCCAAGATCTAGACCTGTAAAAAAGGTTAAACAACAACAATGAGATAAATCTCAATGAGTCTACAACCTAATCCTCGATTAGGAGGGCCATTACTCTAGGGTCCCTATCCAATTAGGTAACCCAACTCTCGTGTCATAGTTGCTTGGTTCAAATATCTAATTAACTCACTGGTCCTCGCTCCACTCGCGTCAAGGACTTCCAGTTCCTATCGTCTCTCCCCATGCTAGTCCCAACAGTTGATGGATCAATTTATCAAATAAAGGTAAATAATTAACAAACAACCAATAAATTAATCCATTGATATCGACTTAAATAAATATAAGTCATGATCAATTAGTAACCACAACCAATTATCAACCACAATCAAATACCAACCACAGCCAATGATCAATCACAACCAATAACCAATCACCTCCAATTGCGCAATTAGTAGTATCAAATAACCAGTATAACGGGATAATTAAATTTCCAGAGTAAATCTCAATTTAGGTAATTCATCCCTAATTAGGCAAAATTGCAGTAAATAAATTCTAATCACGTAAATTACGAATTTAATCGCACCCAGCTAATTATCGTAATTGACCCAAGCCATTAAATCATCAAATTGCCTGTCATTTCTATAATTCAGCAAAATACCCCTTAAAAATCCTAATTAGGCTATAAATAGCCAAAATTAGGAAAATCGACAGTAATTATAAAAATTACTAAATCAACTCCAATAACTAATAAACCAAATAACTAGAGCTAACAAATCACTAATTTGTCCTCTAGCTATGCAATTATACTTAATCACCCGTAATTGGCTAAAATTACTAAATCACCACTCAATCCTCCAAAATCACTAAATTCATTCATAATCGATCAATTGACCCACTAATCACTCAATTGACTAACAATTTCATCAATTAAGCCAATAATTAACTACTAGAGCGTGTAACCACCCTAATTGGGGATTAGGAGGAGACTCACCTCTAATCCAAGCTTTTCAATTCAATTTCGCGACGACAGTCCACGGCAAGCCTAATTAATCTTCATTTCCTCGATTTCGTTGCGCAATTGGGCTCAAAACCCCACAGTACGACTCGGAACGACGCGACGATGACGACGGCGGCGGCGACGGATTTTCCGGCGAGTCCTTGGTTAATCGCCGGCGAGGTCTCCGACGTGAGGTCCGACGAAGACTCCGGCGAGCTAGTTCTTGACTCCGGCGAGCTAGCTGGCTTGCTGATTTGGCTCGACGGCTCGGCCTAGGAGATGGATGAGGTGGCTGCGAGCTTGGTGATGGTTGGTCGGAAACGGCGAGAGAGCTCCGGCGAAGGCTCCAGCAAGGTGACTGTGGTTCCGGCGAGGCGTGTCCTGGCTCCGGCGCGGTAGCTAGGTTGCTGCTCGGGTTGAACCGGAGACGGACATGGGCTGGCACGGTGAGCAAGGGCTGCTCGTGACCGGAGGTTGAACCAGTGTTCCGGCGGGTGCAAGGCTCGAGCTGTGGCTGCGGTTTTTACTCTGTTGCTGCGGTTTTTCAGGCGACAAAAACAGGGCTTCGAGGAGCTTGGTTCGCGGCTGATTCGAGCTAAGGGATGGAGCTTGGTTCAACGGTGGCGACGGGTGAGACGACTGGACGGCGTTGGGAGGCTCCTTGAGCGACGGCGAGCTTCCAATCGGCACGGCGGGCGAGTTGCAGGCGCGGTTGAGCAGGGGAGATTAGGGTTCGCGGTTGGGAGCAAAGGGCGACTCGACGGCGTCCATGGTGGCGGGGATAAGCTCTGGTGATCCAAGGAAACTCTCACGGGCGAGCAATCGAGCTTCCGAGGTCAAACGGCGACGGAGGAGGAGATGAGTGGCGGCTAGGGTTTTCTGCGCACCCCTGTTCGCGCGAGGGAGAGAGGAAGAATGAGATGGCTGATGGGGCGAGGCTCGGCTAGCTGGCGCTCGCTCGGCCGCCGCGTGGCCACGCCCCCGTCTCCACGCGTGCCACGTGTCTCCATACGTGACGAGCTGGCGGTCAGCGCGAGCTGGGGTGTTGACTCGCGTATGCGGAAGGAAGGAGGGGCTGGATATGCGTGAGGAGAGAACAGGCCGAGAATTAAGGAAATAAGCTGGGCCTAGGAGAGAAAAGGAGAAAGGAAATGGGCTGGGCTAGTCTGGACGGCCCACGCACGGAATAAAGAAGAAATAAGAAGAAAATAGGGAGAAAACAAAAAAATAAGGGAAAATTGAAGGAATTTCCGAAATTTGAGGAAATTCAACTACTTTTCCTTCAATCCAAATTTAAATCTTCCAAAGCTAAATTGAGTACAAATTTTCCTGAAATTTTATTTCCTAAGCTTCCCAAAAATGGGCCGCCACAATTCTTCCCCCCTTAAGAAATTTCATCCTCGAAATTTACATTGTTCATCTCCTCAAATGGGTGAGGGTATTAGCTCTTCCTGACCTCTTCACTATCCGAAACGTCACATTCGTTACGCTGATATTGTGAAACAACTTTGACTAAGAAAATCACCTTATTTTTCAAACGCTCTCTCCGACCTTCCGGTCTTTTTATATATGACACTCTATCGTCGTTTCCAATATATCTAAAACCAATACATGATACAGGCGTAGTCCGTACCTTCTTCGTCATAACACTTCATCTAAACTTCTCAAAGCGAGATGCCCCTATTAAAGGCGACACCTTGAGGAAAACAAGACATTTTTCGAGATTTGGTTATCTCATCTTTCGCAACTTACAATCGAAGTCTCTTATTTATTTCAAAAGAAACCACTCCTCTATCATCATATGTGATCGGTGAATTACTTCTTTTCACACGTTTAATTCTTCTAAATCCTTATATACAGACGATTACAGACAATTTCTAATCATGCACTATCTCACTTGCTTATAAGGTTTCTAATGCCTACATGCATGAACCGTGATTCAACCATACCACTCCAGGGCACACCTTAGTCCTTTACACGAAGTATCACTATAGCTATCATATCCGTTAGGTCCCACAACAAAGAGGGAATTTGAAATAAGGATCCTTAGTTGCTGAATCCAAATAACAACAATTTGGAAGGATGTCATAGATTTATAGTCTATCAAGAACATCGTAGGACTTAAAATTACAAGCTCCATACTAGTTTCAGCACTTATCTCCCCAAGGATCATCTTATTTAATGAATCCAAGATATCTCCAGCAGAAGTTTGTCAAGAAAAATCGGCTGAAGATCCAAGCATTAACCGCAGTTCAGACTTTGTTTCAAGGTGTCTATCAAGAATAGAGAACTTGGGAATGGTAAAGTAAAAGTCTGTTTCTGATAATGAAGTTGTTTAATAAGACGCCCATGGACCTTCAAGATAGATATTTGCCAAAGGCGATATTTCATCAATGTCATTGCACAATTCTAGCAATTCACAGTCCACTACAACTGCTATTATAGTAATTGTACGTAATAGCAAAATTTGGCTATTCGCGTTGGCTTTATTAGCTAATAATCGTATTATATTACTGGATCCAAAAGAATTGACATAAAGTTTGGAGAGATCCTTGGTGCTTAACATAATTTTATGTAGACATAACCCATAATAAGAACATATTCTTAGTCAAACATCGTAGCATGCAATAATCTCACCTTACTTCCAAAGAAAATGTTGAAATTTTTATTTTGACAACGTCCCTTCAAGCTACGACGTATTTTCACATCAATTCCATGACATTCTTTAATTGTTGGTTTACCAATAGAACCATCGATCTCAACAGCCATATTTACTCCTAAAATCTTAGCCTGAAAAAGGTCCGTAATTTGTTGTCAATTTGACTGCCTGAACATCCAATCCAGCTCAGCCCAAGGTTTCTTTCAATTTCTCTTCTATTATCTCATCTCTCAATCAATTTTTTTTTTCAGACAATCTTTCATCACTAAACAAATAGTTAAAAACATCATTCCATAGACTCCATTTGCTAGTTCTATAAAGAGCTGTTGTGCAATGGTAGTTACCACACATCTCATAACATGACAGCAGTGCACCCCCGACTCCAAGATTCCCCGATAGTAGTTATTCAGGAAACTTCATTCGATTGACAAGCCGACTATATTCCCAATAATTTCAAACTATTCTGACTAAGATGAAAGTCCAGAATATTTCGAGCCCAAAGTATTTCACTCTGACACTTCCATGTCTACTAGAAGCACTTAAATATTATTTTATTTTGGTCAAACTGCTCTGTTTATTTAACAGAATGCCCCATTATATAGAGATACACTCATAGAAGTCCGTAGGCTCAGACTCTGCGAGATGTTTGGCTTTTACTCACAGCTCATCATTCTGAGTAAACTGCTTCTTACCTTTTGTTTCTAGGAGCCCCAAGGGAATTGTATAACACGTACCACCAGAGATTCATTGACGCTTCTCTATTTTGTCTGCCCTTCCCAAGTAGATTAACCTCACAATATGTCACCTTTCACTCTCACGATCTTCATTCAGTAGTTTCATCAGTGGTGTCGTTATGCGGCCAGACTTTTCTATGCTACGACAATAATGGCCCGCCATATACCAGAACTTTGAACTTCCGTCACCGTTGTGAGTCTTGGCCATTCCATGGCCGTTTCTATCTTAGCAAGGTCCACTGAGATCTTTCCGCTTGATGTCATGTGGCTCAAGAGAGCCACTCTGCTTACCTGGAACTCGCAGTTAATAAACTTGACGTATAGTGTGTGTTCTCGAAGAATCACATGCATCATTCTTAAACTTTATTCAATACAACTTCAGCTCCGATCGCGACATCCAATAAGGAGGCTTAGAGATGGGTCCCGTACTAGGGACTAGCTCGATAATAGCTCAATCTCTCTTTCCAAGGACAATCCTGGAAATTTTCGTTTGGAGATCCAAAAGTCAATTCTCAATTGTTGGTTCCTCGACCAACAAGTCTACTAATGTTGTCGAGAAACCTTAGTAACCTCCCTCGAGCAGTTGCACTGTCTCGAGGGATAAAATCAGTGGCAATGGACATCCACCTCGATCCCCTTTCTATTCGTAGTTTGGACTGTCCGACGGTCGAAATCATATCACCTCACTAACGCAGTTAATCATGGCTCTTGGTTACTTCAGCTAAACCAATACGATAACCACATCAAAGTCACATACGCCATTACAACCAAGTTTACCAATCGATTTATCTCATTAATCATCATTTCATAGCCCTTAAATTTCATAGCCAATAACACGCCATCGCTCAAAAGGGGTCGAACACTGAGGACTGCATCCAACGATTATAATTCTAACTCAATCAACTTAGCAAATTGATTAGTAATAAACGAGTAGATAGCTCAAGTATCAAACCAAGCACATGCACTATGCTGGCGTAAGGGGGTGGGACCTATGATAACTCATCTCAGGTTCTAAGTTTCAACTCATGTCACAACTTACACATCTCCTTAAACCGGAGTCAATTCCCTTCTAGTTGGCATGCACGCTACAACAGCTGCATCCCGGCTAGATAGTGCGGTCACTATCTCCACAGGTGGTCTTCTTGGTCACACCTAAGGTAGGTCACAGTCCCCAAGGGACATACAGCAACCCATGGTACCTCCCATAATAATAACACTTAATATTGAGTCTCAATCACTCTTAGGACTTGATAACATGTTCCATAGGATCCTCCACAATCCTCCTGTCACACCTACATAACTTGGCGAATTTCACCACATATTCTTTTACTAGAAGTCAGCTCTAGCGGAGTCTCGGAAACTCGGCCATCTTTTGGTCCCTCACAGTGCTCGAGAAATAACTCTCGTTGAGCGTTCTAACAAAAGCGTTTCAAAACAGTTCCATTCTTCAGGGAAAATCATTCCCTTAGTAGGCTCTTACCAGAGCTGACGTTATCTATTAGCTGATAAATCACACGAGCCTTTCCATCAGTAATACTCCGAAATTCAAAGAGTATAGCTTCCAGATCACATCCTCAAAAGAACTGTGGAGGTTTCAATCTCTGAAATCACTCCACCTAACTCATGCAAACATAATTAGGATCAGGGCCCACAATGCCCTCAATAGCGGCACTCACCACGGTGCTTTAAACAACAACAGTATCAAAGCTACAATCACAGTAGCACTTGCTGTAACAACAACAGTTGCAGTTATGGCCTTTTGACTTTAGGCCTATTAGGCGATCACACCCAGAGGTACTCAAGGGATTGCAGGATACCCCGGTCCTCGAATCCCCTTGAGCTTACCTCCTACACTGAAGCGACTCATAGTCACTTCTTACTCAATGATCTTTATTCCTGCTCATTCTTACAACCTGATTAACTTGGGTTAGCGAAGCGATAACATAGCAGTGCCTCCCAAAGGCAAGCGATAACACAGCAAGCCTCAATACTTTCAAATGGCAAGCGATAACACAGCAAGCCTCATGCAAGCGATAACAGAGCAAGCCTCAAGTAGCAAAGCGATAACACAACAATGCTTTCAACTGGCGAGCGATAACACAGCAAGCTAAGGCGAGCGATAACACAGTAAGCCTCAAGTAGCAGAGCAATAACACAGCAATGTTTTCAATTGGCGAGCGATAACACAGCAAGCCTCAAGTAGCAGAGCGATAACACAGCAATGCTTTCAAGTGGCATTCACTAACAATCGATAGGTCAAATGTCCGGCCTTGCTGCACACGTCCCATACCGTGCCAACACGGCTAAACATGAGACTATAACACCCAATCCAACACAAACACGGTCTAACATTTGGCCTTGTTGCACATGTCCGGATCATGCCAACGCGGCTAAATGTAAGACCACATAATCACCAGTCAAAATCAATCTCAATTGATGAACAATCACAATCAATTACAATCAATTGCAATTAACAAATAATCACATTAGGGTCGAACATCTGGCCTTACTGCCCATGTCACATATCGTGCCGTGGCTAAATGTAAGACCAGATAAAATTCTAATGTACATTCATGTCTAAATCATACACGTCCCATACCATGTATGACCGAGGCATGCATGCCATTATTTATAAAAATTCAATCAATGATCCACGAACAACATAATAATCACAAATTATAATTAAACTCCGATCAATCATAATTTATAGACAATTACAGTCAATTATATCAATCAATATTAATAACCCCAGGAAATTGGGTCCTAACCTTATCACTCCATATTCTAACCCCGCTCTGATACCAATTCAACAGGGGCTGTCACGCCCTAGTCCCGAGCTCGCGAAAGTCCCCGAAGATGGTCCTCACCGGTTAATAAATTCGCATCGTTTCCAGGCATAATCGTCGACCAATTAAAAATTCATTAATTAAATAATTGGTAATTAATTATGCAGCGGAAATAAATAAATTAATCCCCGACAAATCCTGGGGTGTCTGAAAACTTCTTAATTTAAACAAACTGATTCAGTAATTACAACCAACCGTTAAACCCATTAAAATACAATAAAAAAATCTTGGGGAATGGGTTAATCAGCTGTCTCTCAACTTCTCGGCATCACTAGGCTCCTCCAGCCTCACCTGGCCCTCGAGGAGGGACTCCAAGATCTAGACCTGTAAAAAAGGTTAAACAACAACAATGAGATAAATCTCAATGAGTCTACAACTTAATCCTCAATTAGGAGGGCCCTTACTCTAGGGTCCCTATCCAATTAGGTAACCCAACTCTCGTGTCATAGTTGCTTGGTTCAAATATCTAATTAACTCACTGGTCATCGCTCCACTCGCGTCAAGGACTTCCAGGTCCTATCGTCTCTCCCCATGCTAGTCCCAACAGTTGATGGATCAATTTATCAAATAAAGGTAAATAATTAACAAACAACCAATAAATTAATCCATTGATATCGACTTAAATAAATATAAGTCACGATCAATTAGCAACCACAACCAATTATCAACCATAATCAAATACCAACCACAGCCAATGATCAATCACAATCAATAACCAATCACCTCCAATTGCGCAATTAGTGGTATCAAATAACCAGTATAACAGGATAATTAAATTTCCAGAGTAAATCTCAATTTAGGTAATTCATCCCTAATTAGGCAAAATTGTAGTAAATAAATTCTAATCACGTAAGTTACGAATTTAATCGCACCCAGCTAATTATCGTAATTGACCCAAGCCATTAAATCATCAAATTGCCTGTCATTTCTATAATTCAGCAAAATACCCCTTAAAAATCCTAATTAGGCTATAAATGCCAATATTAGGAAAATCGACAGTAATTATAAAAATTACTAAATCAACTTCAATAACTAATAAACCAAATAACTAGAGCTAACAAATCACTAATTTGTCCTCTAGCTATGCAATTATACTTAATCACCCGTAATTGGCTAAAATTACTAAATCACCACTCAATCCTCCAAAATCACTAAATTAATTCATAATCGATCAATTGACCCCCTAATCACTCAATTGACTAACAATTTCACTCAATTAAGCCAATAATTAACTACTAGAGCGTGTAACCACCATAATTGGAGATTAGGAGGAGACTCACCTCCAATCCAAGCTTTTCAATTCAATTTCGCGACGACAGTCCACGGCAAGCCTAATTAATCTTCATTTCCTCGATTTCGCTGCGTAATTGGGCTCAAAACCCCACAGTACGACTCGGAACGACGCGACGATGACGACGGCGGCGACGGCGGATTTTCCGGCTAGTCCTTGGTTAATTGCCGGCGAGGTCTTCGGCGAGCTGGTTCTTGACTCCGGCGAGCTAGCTGGCTTGCTGATTTGGCTTGACGGCTCGGCCTAGGAGATGGACAAGGTGGCTGCGAGCTTGGTGATGGCTGGACGGCTTTGTGGTTGGCCGGAAACGGCGAGGGAGCTCCGGCGAAGGCTCCAGCAAGGTGACTGTGGTTCCGGCGAGGCGTGTCCTGGCTCCGGCGCGGTAGCTAGGTTGCTGCCCGGGTTGAACCGAAGACGGACATGGGCTGGCACGGCGAGCAAGGGCTGCTCGTGACCGGAGGTTGAACCAGTGTTCCGGCGGGTGCAAGGCTCGAGCTGTGGCTGCGGTTTTTACTCTGTTGGTGCGGTTTTTCAGGGGACAAAAACAGGGCTTCGAGGATCTTGGTTCGCGGCTGATTCGAGCTAAGGGATGGAGCTTGGTTCAACGGTGGCGACGGGTGAGACGACTGGACGGCATTGGGAGGCTCCTTGAGCGACGGCGAGCTTCCAATCGGCACGACGGACAAGTTGCAGG
Source organism: Melaleuca alternifolia (assembly GCA_019926035.1). Lineage (NCBI taxonomy): Eukaryota > Viridiplantae > Streptophyta > Magnoliopsida > Myrtales > Myrtaceae > Melaleuca > Melaleuca alternifolia. The sequence goes on from JAGKPW010000053.1 coordinate 1,984,069, forward strand.
CGCGGTTGAGCAGGGGAGATTAGGTTTCGCGGTTGGGAGCAAGGGGCGACTCGACGGCGTCCATGGTGGCGGGGATAAGCTTCGGTGATCCAAGCAAACTCTCACGGGCGAGCAATCGAGCTTCCGAGGTCAAACGGCGACGGAGGAGGAGATGAGCGACGGCTAGGGTTTTCTGTGCATCCCCTGTTCACGCGAAGGAGAGAGGAAGAAGGAGATGGCTGACGGGGCGAGGCTCGGCCAGTTGGCTCTCGCTCGGCTGCCGCGTGGCCACGCCCCCGTCTCCATGCGTGCCACGTGTCTCGGACGTGACGAGCTAGCGGTTAGCGCGAGTTGGGGTGTTGACTCGTGTATGCGGAAGGAAGGAGGGGCTGGATATGCGTGAGGAGAGAACAGGCCGAGAAATAAGGAAATAAGCTGGGCCCATGAGAGAAAAGGAGAAAGGAAAGGGGCTGGGCTAGTCTGGACGGCCCACGCACGGAATAAAGAAGAAATAAGAAGAAAATAGGGAGAAAACAGGAAAATAAGGGAAAATTGAAGGAATTTCCGAAATTTGAGGAAATTCAACTACTTTTCCTTCAATCCAAATTTAAATCTTCCAAAGCTAAATTGAGTACAAATTTTCCTGAAATTTTATTTCCTAAGCTTCCCAAAAATGGGCCTTCACAAATTTCAATATGCCTTGAGAGGAGCGTCAATGGAGGAGCCAAGAAATATCGAGAGAGTGCTTGAGTGTTCGAGTGATTGTAATCCCAATTACATCATCTGCTTTTTGGGATTTTCGGTGGTATTTTTCATTTGTATTTATAGTGAACTTTTGTGCCGTTAATCGTTATTTCGGTGAATATAGGTATCAACATCCGAATCGAACTTAATAGATTCAATGTCTAATTTATTTTCCTTCCTTCTGTCTATTATCCAATTTGCTTGTCCTCATATATTTTCGCAAAACCTTTCGTGGAGTAAATATTGAAAAACCCTAGGGAAAAAAATTCCCTCAATCCGTCAGGATCAATTATCTTAATTCTGAAAGAAGAAAAAAACCGAGGGACCTATAGTTGCCCATTTTGTGGGCGGGCCTCGGAAAACCCATTATTTGCCGCCCATCCATTGATCATGTGAAGGCAGTCTTCGTTGCCACAAGACATCATTTCACGAAACGAGAATACCATGCGAATAGTTGGTCACAGGATTTGACCCACCAATCATCATTATCCGCGTGTTAAAATCTCATCCTACTTGACTCTGTATTGATAATACATTTCGTTTTGGATCGTTCAATTACGCCACAAGGCGTCTGTACCACGTGGTGTATTCGTCAACATAAAGTATTGCTCACGTACTTCACCATCGTTGGAAAGAGAGTAATGCGACTCCTATTCCGAAATGTGGGCATCCTTATTTATTTGGAAAGGGATTCGGTGCGAGCAAGGTCACATGACCTGCTTGCACCAGCCATCAGATCACCTCGAAAGTTCATCCCTAGTACAAGGGGGTCCCCCTTCCGTTGGATTACAACTAGTCACCTGACCTTGCGGTGAGGTGATCCGGGTCCTATTTATTTGCCCAATCTTTTTCGACGATGCCAATGGTCTCTGTGATATACGGATCGACTAGATAGCTATGGCTTTTGGTTGAAAGCTTTTGTGCACATTATTCAGGAAAAATTATTAACAATTCCAAATTTATTACACTTTTACTAATTCAATCATAAATATTTTAATTATGTCAATTGACTTCTAAACCTTTCTATATTTTGTTAATTAAACCTAGCTGGTCAATTAATAATAGTCGGAAGGACGTCGAGTAAGAATGATGTTAAAATTGTCAATTTATAATAATATAATAATATTTATTTTTTCTTTAATTTTTTGTAAAATCCTATGTAGCAAGATTGCTGGCTATAGGTAAGGGCCTTTGTGCCCTTGCAGACCACGATGCACAAGTGCAAAAGTAGATAGAGGCGAGACACCCTTGTTGACCATAAGCAAGGGGCTTGTATCCCTCCCTTGGTGGCTAGCAAGGGCACGAACATACTCACTCGTGGCTGGTGAGATCGTTGATCCACAATTGACGGAAAAAAAGAAGGAAAGAAAACAAAAGAAGAATAGAGCGAGTTGAATGCACAATGATATTGTTAGTTGTTCTAAGGCCAACATTTCAAGTTTTTTTCTTTAATATTTTGAATATAGTATATACTTTTTAATGACGTTAGCTATTTTTTAATAAGTGATAGTATTTTTCTACTTATAAATATTTATGTTTTAGTATTTAAATTGCTCTCAAATTTTATGCTTCTTTTTAGGGAAAATTCCAATTAAGGACATGAAGTTGGATCATTTTATCAAAAGAAAATTTAGAGTGGGCTTTGTTTCAAATAAGGACCAAAAGTGGTAAAGTTAGTCTCTATTAAGTACCTAAACTCAACAACTAGCCAAATAATTGCCTGCGAACACTTTCTGGCGACCAGAATAGGGGTAATTCGGTCAATATTTGTAATTGACAAATAAATTGAAGAAAATCCCCAAATTGAATAAGGATTTTCAATTTTTACACTTTCTTTCTCCATCTACTCTGTTGCTCTCGTGTGATCTTGATTGCGCCGCTCCCGATCCCTGCTTCACTCCCGATCCCAACAGTTATAATCGCCAATTTCCTAATGACTTCCCCAACCACAATTATGGCAAAGCTTGGATTGCTAATTTACTAGCATTCTCTCAAAGATGGAAAACATACTCCATCAGCGAAGATAATGTTGCAAGAATACAATTTTGTCAGGATGACCAGGCTTTTGTAATTGGAACAAGTATTTAGGTTTTGGGAAGAGAACCCTCGATGATGGACTTGAAGCTCGCACAATGAACCCGCAAAAGAAGAGGCGATGGTGAACGATGGACTGAAGTTCGCAATGAGCGTGTGTTGTCAGATATGCAAGATCATGATATGGAATAAGTGAAGATTATAACTTTGATACTTGCATCATTTAATAAACAGCGAGATCAATTAGTGATCTTAATTGATTTTATTTATTTTTCCTTTTATATACATACATTGTATTATAAGAACGAGACAAGACTTGTACAAAGCATATACATAAAATACAATTTCTCTCTATCTATCGTTGCTTCCTCTTCAATTTCTATCATGGTATCGGAGCAGAATTTTCGGACTTGATCCAAATCGCTTCCGCTATCCTTTCTTCGTGCCTTGTCTTCAACCTCGTTGTTGTGGGATTTTGAATCCTGCAAAACAGAACGCACAACTACACGAGAAGTTTTTTTTTCTCACTATCATGACAAAAAACAAGTCGATATCAGAGGGAAATCATAGGGAAATCATTCCTCAGAATCGATTGTTGATTCATCATTGGAGAATGTATCTTCAGAGACGGAAGAACGAAATAGAAATCCTTCACTGAGTCAATCAATTCAAGACCAGCCGGCTCAGGGACAAATTGGGATGGGCCAGAATGGATTGCCTACGGTCCAAACTCAATGGGGACCAACCCATCTTCCCTTCTGGATGTATGGCATGCCACCCCCATATTACGCTGGTGGGCCTGCTCATCAGATCACAACAAGTCCATCACATTGGGAGAACAATATGGGCATCGGCACTGGATCAAGGCCAAATGGTGTGGCATTAAACGGTAATTCTCAGCAACACGGATTGACGAATCCGGGTCAAGCAGCTCCGGGTCAGGCGCCCATACCAGGGAGCCCAGGACTGGGTCTCAGACCTTACTCGGTTCCTCAACCTGGCTTAGCACCATTCCCGGATCCCTACCCGGTTCAGCAACCCGGATTAGCACCGTTCCAGTTCCCCGTCATCACCAACCGGCCAGAACCAGGGGATCCGCTCTACACGACCATCGGCAATGGACCGAAGCTCCGGGTCATCAACCAGACGCTCAACGGCCCGTATAATTACGTCGGCTGGGCTACAGAATTCCGGCGAGCCCTAGGAACAAAAGACAAAGAGGGTTTCCTTGATGGTTTTGTTCCTGAGCCGAACGATGAACGGCTTCACTAATTATGGACTAAATGCAATAGATTAGTTAGAACATGGATCAGAAACACGATAAGCCTAGAAGTGGCTTCCGGCTTGCCTCCGACGGAAGATCCAAAGGAAATGTGGAACAACATCAAAGAATTGTACGACAAACTCGATAGAGCAAAAATTTTCAATATCGAGCAGCAACTCACATAACTCAAACAGGGGAACTCGTCGATTCGAGCGTGCTACAACAAGCTCGCTTCTCTCTGGAACGAACTGGAAGCCGTGGAGGAGAAACTCGATGCACCAGAATATGTGCTCAAACAATACCAGACAATTCGGGAGAGACAAAAGGTGACGAGGTTCCTCCTCATTTTGAACAACGACTATCTTTCCTTCCGCACTTAAATTCTTACCATGGATCCGCCACCACCCCTGGGAAGAATTTATCAATTGGCTGTTCAAGAAGAGAGCCAACGATCGACTGCTCAGAACTCTGGAAATGGAAGAGACGACCTCATCCTTGCAGCCAGAAGACGAAAAGGTGAACGGTTTAGAGGGTTGGACGAGGGAGAGAGGCGAGGTGGAGAACACGATGGAAACCCTAAGGGTTTCATCGTGTCAGAAGGGCTGGGGAGGAATCATCCTCCACATGGCCCGGACAGCTGGTCTAGCCCATCTCTTTATTCGGATGGGCCGGACGTGGCTGATCGTAGGACAGGAGGCTCATCCCTTTATTTGGATGGGCCGGACGCGTCCGATCGCAGGGCAGGAGGCCCATCTTCTTTTTCTGCCGTGGGCAAGCCCATTGAGCAGGGACGACCCACGTGGATAGACGCCAGAGGAGGTAAAAATAAAGGCAAACTTTATTGTGAATTTTGCAGGCGTCGTCATCACACAATTGAAACATGCTGGAAATTACATGGGAGGCCCAATGATAAAGGAAAAAAACCAGCACCTACTCAAGCGCACCAAGTTAGTGGATTAAACCAGCCCATCACTCTTGATCAGTATCAACAATTGATGCGCACCCTGAAACAATTGGACATTAATGACAAGGGGACAATTTTTTCAGGTATCTCCTACTGACTGTCGAACTCTATTTCTGATAGTGCATGGGTTATAGATTCAAGAGCTAGTGATCACATTATCTGCAACGATAGTTTTTATTCTAGTGTTTGTGAAAATCCTAGCTCCCCTAAATCTGTGCAACTTCCCAATGGAAATACTACTCTAGTCACTAAGGTAGGAACCGTAAAGCTTAGTCCTCATATCACACTGACTAATGTTCTCTACGTTCCTTAATTCCATTTCAACCTCATTTCAGTCTCAAAGGGTTTGCGCCGACAGCTCTTGTCACATTGCATTCCATGCTGATAAATGCCTATTTCAGGATCTTTTGATTGGCACTTTGATGGGACTGGGTAGTGCTTTCCAAGGACTCTATTTTTGGGCAAATCATTCCATTGTCTTTCCTTCTCAACAACAATCCTTATGTAATGCTAATATTTGCAATAAAAATTCCATTATTCATCAAAGACTTGGACATAGTGCTTCCATTCCCATGGAAAATTGTCAAATTTGCCATTTGACCAAACAGTCCAGACTTCCTTTCATGCCAAGTACTACTAGAGCAGCGCGTCCTTTTGCGCTTATTCATATGGATGTTTGGGGACCTTTCCATATTCCACATCATGATGGTTCGAAATTCTTCCTCATGATTGTGGATGATTATTCTCGAGCTACTTAGATTTTTCTCATGCAATCCAGGACTCAAGTTCTATCACACTTCAAGCAATTCATCTCATTATCTCAAACTCAGTTCAATAGATCTGTTCAAAAAATTCGAACAGATAATGGCAAAGAGTTTTTCAATCATGAGTGTGAAACTTTTCTATCTGCTCTAGGGATTGTGCATGAAAGTACTTGCATTTATACTCCACAGCAAAATGGGGTTGTTGAACGAAAACACCGTCACATACTTGAGGTTGCGAGAGCTCTAAAATTCCAAGCTTCTATTCCTGAGACTTTTTGGGGCGATTGTGTGATTACGGCTACCTATTTGATTAACCGCATGCCTACTCGAGTTCTTGACGGTAGGCGTCCTTTTGAATTGCTTTTCAATAAAAAACCTGCCATGGATCATCTTCGTGTTTTTGGATGTCTCTGCTATTATGTCACTACTGTTGGACCGCGCCGGAAGTTGGATGCCCGTGCTAGGAAATGTGTTTTTTTTTTTTTCGGTTATTCAATGATGCAAAAAGGATATCGGGTCTATGATCTACAGACACATGATTTCCTTGTCAGTAGGGATGTCATTTTCTATGAAGACGTCTTCCTTTTTCTACTCCCGAGTCCTCTTCTGATGCTCCTGATTCTACAGCGTCTCTCCCACCTCGACATACTTCATCTCCCGAGGATTCTATTCCCACATACCACTTGATGAACTTACCGGCTCCATTACCGGCTCTCCCTGGTGGTGAATCCCCTGATCTTTCTCCCCGGGTTGATACTCCTTCTACCTCTAGTGATGTTACTAATAATGACTCTCCAACGTCTCTTGTGACTTCTTGTCCTTCATCCACGGATGTTTCTCCTGCTGTTATTTCTCCTGAGGTCATCTTGCCATGATGCTCATGTCGTACCGTTCGGCCTCCCACCTGGACTCAAGATTATATCTACACCTCCCGCAGCACTCCTGGTATTCACCATCCCATCTCCTCTTATGTTTCATTCAATAGATTATCGCCGGAACATAGATGTTGTATTAGTCGCATCTTTGAGAATTAAGAGCCATCCTCCTTTTCTAAGGCCGTTCAAGATCTTCGTTGGCGACAAGCCATGGAAGATGAGCTCAAAGCACTTATGGCTAATCATACTTGGGAGATCGTTCCATTACCTCCGCGTCGTAAGGCTATTGGTTGCAAGTGGGTCTACAAGATCAAATATAGGGCGGACGGCTCTGTGGAACGATACAAAGCTCGCCTGGTTGCCAAAGGTTTCACACAACGGGAAGGTTTCGACTATCATGAAACTTTCTCTCCTGTGGCAAAGGATGTTACTGTGCGATCTTTTCTTTCCGTTGCTGCTTGTAGGAATTGGAATCTGCACCAGATGGATGTCCATAATGCCTTCCTCCATGGTGACCTTGACGAGGAAATTTACATGCAACTTCCACCGGGTTTACTGAGACATGGGGAGACTAGTGTATATCGTCTCCACAAATCCCTATATGGTCTCAAGCAAGCATCTTGTCAATGGAATGCCAAGTTCACCAAAACTCTTCTCAATGCAGGTTTCAAACAATCAAAGCATGACTATGCTTTGTTTAAGCGGGTTAGAGGTACATCACATATCTAGCTCATGATTTACGTGGATGACATCCTCATCATGGGAGATGATGCAGCCTCTATTGATGGATTGAAGTCGTTTTTGCACTTGACATTTCATATTAAGGATTTAGGAGCACCAAAATACTTTCTTGGGATAGAAATTGCCCATTATGACTTGGGAATTTCTCTTAGTCAAAGGAAGCTTGTTTTGGAAATCATATCAGAGGCTGGACTATCAGGTTGCAAGCCCACAGTCATTCCTGTCGAATAGAATCAGAGACTCACTACAATAGAACTTGATGCCAAAATATCTCCACAAATAGATGACTCATTACTTGAGGATCCCTCAAGCTATCAGAGGCTCGTAGGTAAGTTGATCTATCTTACTATGACAAGGCCGGACATTTGCTTTGCAGTACAGACACTTAGTCAGTTCATGCACCAACCAAAGCAGTCCCACATGAATGCCGCAGTTAAAGTAGTGAAGTATTTAAAGAAATGTCCTGGTTTGGGAATTCTGTTGTCTAAGGAATGCAACATGGAGATGACGGCTTACTGTGATTCAGATTGGGCAACATGTCCAATGAGTCGAAGATCTGTTACCGGTTTCTATATCAAGTTTGGAAAATCCCTACTTTCTTAGAGAACTAAGAAGCAGCCAACAGTGTCACAATCTTCCGCTGAAGCAGAGTACCGGGCAATGGCTAAAACCACTTGTGAGATTGGTTGGTTGCAAAGACTTCTATCGGATCTTGGGACTAAGATAAAAGGACCAACTACCTTGTTTTGTGACTATGAAACAGCACTTAAAATTGCTGCGAATCCAGTTTTACATGAGAGAATAAAGCACATAGAGGTAGATTGTTATTACACCCATGAGAAGATTCAAGAAGGAATCATCAAGACAAGTGGTATCAGCACCTTGGAACAACCAGCATATGTTTTAAACAAGGCACTGTGTGAAAGACAACATGCATATCTTATAAGCAAGCTGGGTGTCTTGGACATATACAAGCCATCAGCTTGAGGGGGAGTGTTGTCAGATATGCAAGATCATGATATGGAATAAGCGAAGATTATAACTTTGATACTTGCATCATTTAACAAACAACGAGATTAATTAGTGATCTTAATTGATTTTATTTATTTTTCCTTTTATATACATACATTGTATTATAAGAACGAGACGAGACTTATACAAAGCATATACAGAAAATACAATTTCTATCTATCTATCGTTGCTTCCTCTTCAATTTCTGTCAGCGTGCGAGGAAGGAACGAGGACAAGGCAAGCGGCAAGGACCTAAGCAACGTGTTTGGGGATCAGGGTAGCGGTGAGGACAAAGAGCAGTGCAGCCAAGGATCACGCAAGAGGAGAGAGAAGAAGAAAGTGTGAAAACTTGAAAATCCTAATTCAATTTGGGGATTTTCTTCAATTTTTTGGCCAATTACAAATGTTGACTGAATTACCTATGTTCTGGTCGCCTGAAAGTGTTCGCTGGAATTATTTGGCCGGCCGGTGAGTTTAGTTCCTTATTTGAGACTAATTTCACCACTTCGGGACATATTATTTGTAATAAAGCCCACTCTGGGTCCTCTTTTGGAAAAAAAATGACCCTTTTTAGGTCCTTAAATGGAATTTTCTTGTCTTTTTATTGTTTTTCCTTCCTTTCTATAAAAGGAACTGCACTTAGTGAGGTTTGAGGAAATCTCAATTCTAATCTTCTCAAGGAAATCAATTAAGCAAGTCGAGCGATTTTTTGAAATTTAGGCGGAAGCCACCATTAGTTTTTATTAGAGCAACATTAACACACATGGTAGTTATACCAATTCTAACGAAGTGAAATCAAAATTGAATTCATTATAAGACTTATAAAACTTTGTTTAAGACAAATGTAGTGATATAATATCTAAATATAAGGGAATATCCGTCCTTGCAATGGGATTGCCTTCTTATTTTTTTCCCAATTTTAAAAGAATCCGACATTTTATTTTAGTAGATGTTATTCCGCCACTCGGAATCAGAATAACACTAATTTTCATCATATAATTGTCAAGATTGAAAGAGTCAAATCAACTGCATATTAATTGCATGTAAAGTGACGAGGGAAGTCAGTTACATATCAACATGATATGGATTGTTTCCACAAAAATTTTATTTGATCTTTGAATTAAAATTGAATGTGGTAGTATTTCTTTTAACGGAGGGCATTCAAAATTTCGAATTTGAGAGATGCTTTAAGATCAAGACCATCAATATCATTTATGCAGAACAACCAATGTAGTAAAGAAGAGAAGAAAATTATGAATAACGAATTAATAGAGGAGAAAACTATGCCACCGATTCGAATCTCATAGATGAAGATGTGCAAAGACTTAAAACAATACAAGATCAATCTCAGGATCGGATAGAGCCAAGGCTAAACATGCACTTAAATTTTCGAGCTCTTCAGATTATGTTCCTTAATTTGGAGCAATGTCCATGAAATTGGATGTCCGTTTTGAAAATTGCAGTCGAACTCTTTGTTTCTTTAAACAAAAATCGGGAAACAGGTCTTTATCTTATTATTCGATCGAGCAATAACCATTCCGCATTCAAAGGGTCGCACTTAAGTTTCCAATGGGCTCGTTCTTTTTTTATCGCTCGACTATCACGACTCGAATGATTCGTATTCTTTACATAAACTTGAAAAAGAAATTCTATCTAAACCGTGGCAAAGGTCAGATTCTTTCGCAATCGCGGAAGATGTCGACGAAAATTCCATTGAGGGAGACGAGGATGGAACGGCGTGCCAAGGTCAACCACTTGTTCCTTTCAATTCTTATCAACAAGGTGGAACGAACAACGTACAGATCTCGTCATCTTCCTTGCTCATCAGTTCTATATATATAGAACGCAAACCAACCACAACCCCGCAACCACTTCGCCGGTTTTGCTTGTTTCTGAGCAGCGAGAACCATGTACAGAGTAGCGAGCGCTTCGGAGTACTTGGTCATCAGCGGCATCGGCATCTCCGACGTAAAGATAGCGAAGAAGGCATGGGTCCTCCCAGGCCAGACCTGCGCCGTCTTCGACGTGTCCCCGGTGAACTACACGTTCGAGGTCCAAGCCATGAGCGCCGAGAAGCTTCCTTTCGTCCTCCCGGCGGTGTTCACCATCGGGCCCCGGGTGGACGATGACGCCAGCCTCCTGAAGTACGCTAAGCTCATCTCCCCCCACGACAAGCTGTCCAACCACGTCAAGGAGCTCGTCCAAGGGATCATCGAGGGGGAGACCCGTGTTCTCGCGGCCTCGATGACCATGGAAGAGGTCTTTCGGGGCACCAAGGACTTTAAGCAAGAGGTGTTCGAGAAAGTCCAGCTCGAGCTCAACCAGTTTGGCCTGTTGATCTATAATGCAAACGTTAAACAGCTGGTCGATGTCCCGGGGCACGAGTACTTCTCTTACTTGGGACAAAAGACGCAGATGGAGGCGGCGAACCAAGCGAAGGTCGACGTGTCCGAGGCCAGAATGAAGGGTGAGATCGGGGCCAAGCTTAGGGAAGGCCAAACTTTGCAAAACGCAGCAAAGATTGATGCCGAGACAAAGATTATCGCTACGCAGAGACAAGGGGAGGGGAAGAAGGAGGAGATCAAGGTAAGGACTCAAGTGAAGGTCTACGAGAACGAAAGAGAGGCCGAGGTCGCGGAGGCTAACGCGGAGTTAGCAAAGAAGAGAGCGGGTTGGACGAAGGAGGCCGAGGTGGCGCAGGTGGAGGCCGCTAAATCGGTGGCGCTGAGAGAGGCCGAGCTGCAGAGGGAGGTGGAGAGGATGAACGCCCTGACGCAGACGGAGAAGCTCAAGGCCGAGTTTCTGAGCAAGGCCAGTGTAGAGTACGAAACCAAGGTACACCCCGCATCTCTCTTTGCACTGCAAGTCAAGGGAACAAGTTCCTAAACTGTCGTATAATCTGCGTAGGCTATCGATAATGTCAGGATTCTCTCCAGTAGGATTTCGCTTTCAATGCGAATGTATCCCCCTAGACATTGTCAAAGCAGAACCATAAGTACTACCGGAAACAACAAAAGAAACGGTGATACTTTATTTGATTTACGTCAGCAGATGGGTCGCTTGATGTTTCCGAATGACCTTGCCATAATCGCTTCTGTACATGAACCAGCGATTACGTCACCTCTTGTATTCAGTTGTCATCTTGCTAGTCCGCTTTTAAATCGTCCGCCCTCCACCCACAAGTTAATTAGAAGGCATGTAGCCCGACATGGCGATTTGAAAGGCTAATGACTTTTTACTGTCTCAAAATAATTGGTTCTATGCTTGCTGGTTGCTTCACATGTACGAGAATGTTAATGTTACATTTGGTCTCTAAAGAAGAGTCAGACTTAGTCTGTCAAGAAAATAGTGGCTTGAGTGAATAGAGACACCGGTTATGATTGAACCCTCTCAAAAGACACTGCCCTTTTTGAACCAAAATCCAAGGTACAAGAAGCAAACTGGGAGCTCTACAGGAAGCAGAAGGCCGCAGAAGCAGTCCTCTACGAAAAGGAGAAGGAGGCGGAAGCCCAGAAGGCGATTGCCGAGGCTAGCTTCTATGCGAGGCAGCAGCTTGCCGACGCGGAGTTCTACGCCAAGAAGCGAGAGGCTGAGGCGCTCGTGGCATCGGCCCAAGCCCAGGGCACGTATCTGCGAACGCTGCTGGAGGCGCTGGGGGGAAACTACGCCGCTCTCAGGGATTACATGATGATCAACAATGGCGTGCTCCAAGAGATGGCGAAAGTGAATGCGGAGGCCATCCGGGGGCTGCAGCCGAAGATCAGCATTTGGACTAGCGGCGGAGAAGGGAGCGATAGAAGCGGGAGTGGGACCAGCAATGCCATGAAGGACGTCGCCGGGGTTTACAAGATGCTACCGCCACTCTTCAAGACGGTGGAGGAACAAACGGGGATGCTCCCTCCAGCGTGGATGGGCATGTTGACCGACTCGTCGGGTCGGTCCGATCCAAATTAAGAGGGAGCCGATCGAAGGCCAAGAAGTCATGCTGCTTAGGTGTCATCTGACGCGAATAGTTATTTAAATTTTATGAGATGTGTTGATTAGGTCTTCGCTGAACATATTGATGGAATATATTTTATTTGAAGAAGAAATACTCACAGCTTTCCTAAGAAAATAGTCTACCTTTCATCATGATGAAGATAGCGACCATCGCATTCATGATGTAAATGTTGCATTCCCAAACAACTAGCGGGATCGACTTCATTCGTGTTCATGCTAAATGCCTGGCAATTAATTCTTTTCCATACCTTGAGAACTACTTCATCTTTGTTAGAATATGTCTCAAATTTGAACTCATTGAACAATGCTCAGAGTATTATCCGAAGTCCCGATTTTCTGAGGGAGCCACAGGCTATACACATCAGTGACATTACGTTCGCCTTTCCTAGACCATCTTCATCTGCTCGTAGGCTTTAGTAAGTGAGGAGATTCTTCGGACAAGGAAATGTAATTTATGGAAGGGCCCTTTTTTGTGAACGAAAGGGGCAGAGAGGACGAGACAGAATTGGAGCTTTCCTGAAGCAAAACGTAGGAGCTCTCTGCAGTGGGAAACTTTCTTGTTGTAATCACCCGTTGTAGTGATTTAGCCAGTCATATTCTTGTGATCAGAATTCATGTAATTCCCCGAGTGATTGTCATCCCAATTATGTTATTTGTTTGTATAGTGAACTTAATTTGTGCTGTTATTCCCGTTAACTTTGGTACCGACATTCGATGTGAACCTAATAGATTCAATGTCTGATTTATTTTCTTTCCTTCTGTCTATTATCCGATTTGCCTTTCCTCCTATATTTTCGCAAAACCTGTCATGGAGTAAATGTTGAAAAGTCCTAGAAAAAGAAAACCCTTTAATCCGTGAGGATCAATAATCTAATTCTGAAAAAATAGAACCGGGGGGGGGGGGGGGACCTATTCAGACCCAAACAGAACTACAAATGGAGTATTACAAAGAAAAATTGCCCATTTTGTTGGCGAGCCTGGGCAAACCAATGATTCGCCCCCCATTTATTGATCATGTGGATTTTGACGCACCATAGTTGTTAGGCTTTTGACACTC